>CAJQZP010001697.1:5810000-6365000 GCA_907164705.1 Parnassius apollo
AAGGACCTGAATTCCTCAGGAAAGTCCTGATTTATGGCCCAAGCAAGTGGACACCATAAATAGCTTAGAAACAGGGGAAGAAAAATCGCCAAAAGGCGTAAATGCGCTGAAAAAGCAAGAACCGTTAAGTCTACCCGACTACGGACGATTTAGCAGCTTTAAGAAATTCCTTGGGGCAACTACACGCACCTTACAAGCGGTAGAAAAATTCAAGAGTTTAAGAAAGTCGGTTAAAGGACCCGACGACGCAGCCGAAAAAGTCGGTTATGTGTTCCAACAAAGTTTTAGCAAAGTCGGTTAAAGGACCCGATGGCGCGTTTGACATAGCGCTCTTGAAAAAAGCTGAATTGTTAATTTGGAAGTTCGTTCAAGACGAGTGTTTTCATTTGGAAATAAAATGCTTGAAAGCATGCAAAAGCGTTGAAAGAAGTTCACGCTTAAGTAAATTATCTATGGAAATAGGAGAAGATAACTTACTCCGTTTAAATGGGCGTTTACCTTTAAAGTCTAATTTAACCGAGGAAAGTAGAAAACCAGTCGTATTAGACGGTAAACACGAAATCGTTAAAATGATGATTAGAGAAGTTCATCATCATTTTGGACATGCCAATCACCAGACGGTGATGAATGAGGTGAACCAGAAATTTTATGTCTTGAACCTGCGTAACGTAGTACGAAGTGTGTCACATCATTGTCAGTGGTGCAGGACATACAGGTCAAAGCCGCAGAACGTGCTACAAGGAAATATTCCTCTGGAGAGAATAGCTCATCATGAACCACCTTTTACATGCTCAGCCGTGGATTATTTCGGATCTATGAGTGTGACTATAGGAAGGCGACACGAAAAACGCTGGGGTGTTTTATTTACGTGTCTGACCACCAGAGCAGTACATCTGGAATTAGCAACCTCATTGCCACCAGCGTCAATGATAATGGCGTTGAGGTGATTTATCGCCTGAAGAGGAAAACCAGCCGTTATATACAGCGATAACGGGACAAATTTCAAAGCTGCGAATAAAGAATTATTGAAAGCATGCGAAGAATGCTATGAGGGCATGAAAAATGAGTCATTTAGAAAATATATTAAATGGAAATTCATACCTCCGGGAGCACCGCACATGGGTGGCGCCTGGGAAAGGTTAGTAATATCAATTAAAATTGCGTTGACCGCTACGCTCAAAGAAAGGAGCCCGCGAGAGGAGGTTCTGCATACGTTGCTATTAGACGCAGAGCATACTGTAAATTTCAGGCCTCTGGTAACATTCAGTATGGATAGTCCTGAAGAGGGTTTGACACCCAATCATTTTCTTCTGGGACGCTCATGTGGTGATCGACCACCTGGATTATTTTTAGAGCTGTTGCTCTAAAAATAATCCAGGTGGATCGGACGGGTCAACTCAATTGGAAGTCTGCACAAATGTTAGCCGACCATTTTTGGACAAGATGGCTAAAAGAATACATGCCTACTTTAATACCTCGAACAGGTAATAACGGAAAGTTCATGGAACCTAAAGAAGGTGATATTGTCTTGATAATAGATCATTCGTTGCCACGAAATACGTGGCCGAAAGGCAAAATTACTAGGACGCTACCGGGACCAGACGGTCACACCAGAGTGGTTGACGTCATTACTAGCACAGGTATCTTGAGGAGACCTACATCCAAAATAATAGTGTTGGTACCCGCGACGCCTCCCAAATGATGGTGCTGACGCACGGGGGGGAGATTCTTGGCGACGCGCCTATAAGAATATTTCAATTTATTAAGTTAACCGATTACGAATAGCTTCTAAAAAGCAAATTATCAAGTAACAATATTCCGATAAGAAAATGCTTAGTTGAATCTTAAAGAAATATCGAATTAATGATATGAAGGTCTTGGGTTCGACTCCCAGGTCGGAATAGTTTATCGTTTTCTTAGTAATATCTCTTAATAAATTCATATAGGGAATTTTAAGATATAAATTATGTTACAGGATTTGTTCCCCGGTCGAGATGATCGCTGTGCATAAGTAGAATTAATGGAAATTAATTGCATAAGTATTGTCTTATATTAGTTTGATATGTTCTGTATGAAAACAAATGCCTATTTTCTGTGATTGATTTATGAAAACATTCACTTATATTGTTTGATAAGAAACATGATAACTGATAAGAATCTGATTAGAGGTAATTTTCTACGTTTGAGAATTGAGTAGAATCATTTATTCACCTAGTATTGTTGATATTAGACTTTCCATTTTTACTGATAGTCGAAAGCCGTGCAAAAGTTAGTTGTTCAAATAGTGTGAGTTCATAGACGCACGCTAGCCACGTACTTAGGAGGCCAAATATGTAAAAATTTTAATATTTGTAATTTCAGCAATTTATGTAAAATTGACTTGTGAGATATTTCAGATTGATTGTACGTGTAAAAAAAGTGAATTCTGTGTTATTTTTATGTGAAAATTCTTGTGAAAAAGTGAAATAATGATAGTTTTGTATAAGAAATTTAAAAGTGTTTTAATAGTGAAATGAATAGGAAAAATTTAAATTAAACTATTGTATTAGTTAAGATATGTATAATTTCAAGTGGAAAACATTGTTTTAATTTCTATGTTAAATATTTAAGAAATTTCAACTTCGAACGTGTGAGTAAAATAGGCATATTTTGTTAAATAAATAAATGAAAATGTAATGTATATCGTAGTATGGATATTTTTTTGCGCTATCTATACAAGTAAATTGTGTTAATGTATGACTTATGCAAATGAAGTTATTAAGTAAACCGTGAGAGAGTGATAGAACAAATTCATGTAATTGAGTTGCGCAAGCGCGCGAATGGCGCGGCTCACTTTCGCGTATAGCTCTGGGGTAGCTCAGTAAATGGGTTTTCTTGCAATTCGTTCGGGAATCCTTCGGGAAGTTCGGGAATCCTTCGGGAATCGTTCGGGGAAGTTTCGGGAAAGTTCGGAGAAACTTCGGGAATCAAACCAGCAGTCAATAAGAAGAAAGAAAAAAGTGTAGGGAAGTGATAGGGAAAAGTAATTACTCTCTCACGAAACGGTTTGAAGATAATTGCTGTTTTATTCCCAAGAAATTCATCCCTCAAAATTATACAGTACACATAGAAGAATTAAGGCGTTGGGACCGGGACGACTTCGGAAGACCCGTAATCCCCGTCTAAACCTATTTGCTGAAAAGGAAGAGGTTATCGCCTTTGTGTGTTACTCCGTTGCGGAGATCACATACGTTGTTCCCGAACTCAACGTAGGCGTATAGGAGGCCGGATCGAGAGAAGCCTCGATTCCTCCCTTCTGTTTCTTAGTTGAACGTTTACACAGCCGTTGGTTCCTTTTCAACAAACTTAGTGTGCTTCACCGAAGAGCTGATTAAGTCTATGGACAAAAACAAACAGATTGATGTTATTTACATGGATTTTAGCAAGGCGTTTGATAAAGTATCTCATTGCCTCCTTCTTTGTAAGCTTTCAGCCTTTGGTGTGCATGGCTTCTTATTGAAATGGTTCAGTTCTTACCTAACTCACAGATCTTTTTTCGTTGTAGTTAATGGTTATTCATCTTAAACCCATAAAATATTATCAGGAGTGCCACAAGGCTCGCACCTTGGTCCTATTTTGTTTAACATCTTCGTCAATGATGTCTCTGTTAATCTTAATAATGTTTAGTCTTTTTTTATATGCTGACCACCTTAAACTTTTTGCGTGAAATCGATTCCATGGATGATGTGAATCTCCTGCAAGCAGACTTAGATAAGTTGACAAGGTGGTGTCACGAAAACAATATGGTCCTCAACGCGAAAAAGTGTACACATATAAAATTTACACGCAAACAAAATATTGCAAATTCGTCATACCAAATCAATGGTATCAAATTACGAGAAATTGACAGTGTTCGTGATTTGGGCGTGCTGCTAGATAACAAGCTTACATTTATAACATATTTCGACCATATTATAAAAAAGCTTCCGGAATGCTCGGTTTCATTATACGCAATACAAAGATTTTCAAGACCGTTAAGACCAAGATGATTCTTTATAACAGTTTTGTGCGTAGCATTATGGAATACTGCAGTGTTGTTTGGAGGCCCCATTTCGCAACACATACGTCACGCTTGGAAAGGGTTCAGAAACGGTTTCTATGGCACGTAGCGTTCTCTGTAGATAAAGCTCGATCGTTTAAATCGTACAAAAGTAGGCTTCTCACTTTTAAGTTATTACCACTTAAAGCAAGAAGTGACATTTCGGATTTGATGTTTGTATACAAGCTTTTCCATAATAAGATAGACTGTCCTCCTTTGCTAAATTCTTTTTCCTTCAGAATACCTTCTCGGCTTCCGAGAAAGCCTATTCAGCCTATGAACCCACCAATGCGTAAAACAAAAAATAAAAAATAACTTCAAATAGGTTTAATGATTGTTCTTTCACATAGAGGTAACTTATCATTATTCAACGCATGATGTGTTCCCCTATAAGTAGTTATGCACTTAGCTTAAGACATGTTGGAACTTGTATTTTTTTATTCAAATGTATTGTGTTATAACTGTTGGAGAACCTAATAAATAAATTAAAAAAAATATCAAAGCAGAATAAGGAATGAGTTCTGCTCCATCCGCTTTCTTAAATACGCACGGCGTGATCTCTGAATGACCGCTTCCTTCACCCTACCCCGTACCATGAGACACGCTTAGCGGATAACGATACGTAATCTATAAAGAAATGTATGAAAGCAATAACTGTCGTTTTGTTTCGATGCTACCGTAATAATACTTGAGGTCAATGTACTTTTTTCCGCCTACCCTAGAAACGTACTATACTTAAAATTGCAATGAACAATGTCATTGATGCTGTTTCAGAATTTGGTTTGCTCGCGTTTTATGAAATTACAAGCGAGTGCTTACCGCTGAACTACCACGGCATGTTTAGTTAAAATTTATTTATGGTGTATAGACGACCCATAGCTTGGCAGAGGCATCCTCTCATATCTGAGAGTATTATTGATCAATTATTCCGTCACATTGCTCCAATATCGGTATCGGTATCCATCTGTATTTTTGTTCCTTAGATATTCGGGTTATCTCAAGATATTTTCCTTCAGTTGAGCAATTGATATTTTCAAAAGTTATCATGTTAACCCCGCCATGCGGACTTGATAAATCGACACCATAAGCCACCGTAGAAAGAGCAATCAATCGATTTAAAAAAAATTATAATAATTTCCCTATTTATTCGTAACTCGGTATAAATCTAAACCTAATATCACAATTAGTATAATAATAAGGAATAAGCAATAATTTATGAAAGACAAATGAAAACAAAAGAAATTTTATGTTCAGGTAGATAGCACCATATAATGATATTCAAGTGAGCACCTAGTCCAAAAGTTAACACCCTCGTAAGATAGTTTGAAACTTAAGTCATTTAAACTTTCATAATAAATCGTCTTCTAACTTGACGAATTTATGATTTTTTTTTGAATTTTTGAAATTGAATTGATGAAATTATGTTTATATAATATTACATCTAATTTACAAAAATTAAAAAAATAATGAAATCAACACATTAACTTTGTCCTCTCAATACTTTTACTTTTAAAATGTAATGTTAGTACTAACAAGAATATATCTAATTTTAAAAAAAATGATATTCACTCTATAAATTAGACTACTAGACTCCACAGTTTGTTCTTGGGGAAATGTTTATGCTTTTTAGACAAAATCCAAAAAATTTACAAATTTGCCGTCCGCCAAGCACAAAATTTATGTTTAATTTTTATTCTTTCTTTCATTTTTTATCTTTTTTATTTCATTTTTTATAAAATTAATAACATACCCTTTAAACATTCCTAGTAACCTTAAAATGCTCCTGTTAAAAGTGGTTCAAGACACTAATCGAATAGCTAATTTGAACAAAAAACCTTTCGAGTTCGCAGTCCGGATCTACTGTCGTTTAAAATAATCATTTCATATGATTGTGAACAGTTATTTTTTAATCCTGCTGGTAATTTTATCTTTTTCTTAGGACAAAAGTATTTTCCAACCAGTGGTAAATTAAACATAAGAATAACTTTCATTATGTGTTATTTATAATCTATACTGAATTAAAAAGGGTAGTTTATACTACCGCGGTCCCCTCGTGTTTTGGCTCTAGAAAATCGAAAAATCATCCGATTTCGATGATTTTTTTAAATCTTCGCATTTATGGTGGATTTACGAAAAAAACAGGATTTAAAAAAATGAAGTACATATTCATGAAAATGCACTCATTCACGTATAACTCTCGATAACTTTTTTACAAATAATCAAATGAAGTATTTATATGTTTTTCATAATCTACACAAAAACGAACATTTTAAAAACAAACAATGAAAAATGTTTGTTCATATTTTTTATTTTGGTGTTTTATTGATTGTTAGATCGAACGAAGGAAGCTAGGGCAGGTTAGGTTAGAAGGAGAGCGAATAGACCCCGCCATCTTCTTCGTGGTTATTTTTTATAAACCACTCAAAAGTAGGAGCCGCGCTTCGCGGCACTCCATTGACCGGGCTTCTGTCGACTATGCTACGTTAAGTGGCGTGGTGGTTCCCTCCCCAACACTCATCCGTAGGGCAGTCGAGAGAAGCCCAGTCGACGTAGCCCCGCTTCGTGGGGCTCCTGCTTCTGAGTGGTTTATAAAAAAATAACCACGAAGGAGATGGCGGACTTTTATATTGTTTCGATTTTCTACAGCGTTTATGATAACATTTAAAGTCAAAAAACCATATAAGAACTTTAAGTGAGATAAAAATTAATAAGCAAACATTTTTCAATGTGTATAAATGCTTGTTTTTTTGTGGGTTAATAAAAAATTATAAACTTCATTTAATGCTTTGCAAAAAAATTATGAACGATTATATTCGAAGAAGTGCGTTTATGATCACATTTAAAGTCATAAAACTATATGAAATCTTCAGGTGGGCTGCGAGTGTGGGTACTTAACATCTAGCGTAACCGAGATGGTTGTCAATGGCATTTTTTATATGGCATACAGCCCACTTTATGGTGTCCAAGTGCATGCTGTGGCCTATAAACATCTACATTTATCTTCGATTAAGAATTGAAATTCAGATGTGTTGACACACCAAAGGCACGGCGCCCACCCCCGCCCCCACCGCCAACCAATCGACTGCAGTACTATCGCAGCCGCCACTAAAGCTAACAGACGCTAGACGTATTCAATACTTTTTACACAATGGGTTAATCGTAACCCCCAAATATTGAACATAGTAAAGGGTTATTCGTTAATATTCACTCGAACTCCTACCCAACTCGTAGAGGCTTCCTAATTCCTCCTAATTATCTGTATAATATCCTCTTTATGTATATAATTCTGAGACCAAAATGTTGAAATTGACCAAGCAACAAACGGCCCCCAGTCCCCGGTGGCCCCGCTATTCCTGGCAACGGTGGCAACCATGGTAACGGCGGGACAGGGGGTGCTAAGAATCTCCGGTTTAGGTTCGGTTGCCACGTACAACGACTCGACCTGGCAACATATAACGCACGCACCCTGAGGACTGATGAGAAGATACTGGAGTTGGAATAAGAGGTAGACAAGTTGCGCTGGCATATTATTGGGTCATTCGAGGGAGGACACGGTAATCCTCGAGTCCGGCAACTTGATCTATCACCGGGAGGGTGAGCATCTGTCCCAAGGAGGTGTCGGATTTATCGTCCACAAGTCTCTCGTCAACAACGTTGTAAAGATTGGGAGTGTGTCGATGAGGGTCGCGTACCTGATACTCAGAATCACCAAACGGTATTCGCTGAAGGTCATACAGGTTTACGCACCAACCTAGGCACATCCCGATGACAAGGTGGAGGAAATGTATGAGGATATTTCTAGAGCCATGCATTCCTCCAAAACCCAGTACAGGGTGTTGATGGGAGACTTCAACGCAAAACTAGGCACAAAAGAAAGCGGTGAGCTAAAGTTAGGGAAATTTGGAGTAGGGCAACGGAACCGTAGGGACCAGCAACTAGCCGACTTTATGGAGAAAGAGGGACCCTTTATGATGAACTCTTTCTTTCAGAAGCGGCCCCACAGGAAGTGGACCTGGTCGAGCCCCGACAGTTAGACAAAAAAATGAGCTTGACTTCATTATGACGACCAGACGCCAACTGTTCAAACAGTGCTCTGGTCGTCATCACTATGTCTCAGTGATCGCAAGGGTGAAAACTGGCAGCGATCACCGAATGGTTAGAGGCACACTGAACCTAAACGTTAAGTTGGAGAGGTCTCGTCTAATGAAGTCAACGCTCCGTCACCCTCGTGCTCTAATCCAGAATCCCGAAACCTTTCCCGTAGTTGTTGGGAGCACTAAGCTCGAAGTTGTTGACGAGTACGTTTACTTGGGACAAATAGTCCGACTAGGTAAGTCCAACTTCGACCGAGAGGTCAATCGACGGATTCAACTCGGCTGGGCAGCGTTCGGGAAATTACGACATATCTTCTCGTCAGGTATACCTCAACAGGTATACCTCAAAACCTTAAAACTAAGTTGTACTACCAGTGCGTGTTGCCAGAAATGACATATGGAACTGAGACGTCGCCCTTCACTGCTGGCCGTATGAGGACGCTCAAAGTCGCTCAGCGAGCTATGGAGAGGGCTATGCTCGGAGTTTCTCTGCGTGATAAACTTAGAAATGAGGATATCTGCAGTAGAACCAGAGTGACCGACATAGCCCAACGAATTAGTAAGCTGAAGTGGCAATGGGCCGTCCATATAGCTCGAATAACCGACAACCGTTGGGGAAAAAATGTTCTCAAGTGGCAGCCTCGTACCGGTAGGCAAAGTGTAGGGCGACCCCCCACTAGATGGAGTGACGACCTGGTAAGACATGCAGGAAGTCCATGGATGCAAGTGGCTCAGGACCGTGATTTGTGCATACCTTGAGGGAGGCCTATGTTCAACAGTGGACTTGTGAAGGGCTGTAATGATGATGATGATGATGACCAAGCAACTTAAATGCTTGGAATCAATTGTGCCACATAACGATTCTGAAGGTCAATTTATATATCACATATTTCGTATTCGTAAAAGTAACGGGTCATGTAGATTTATTTATTTTTAATTTAAGGTACATAATAAATTTGTACTACAAAATCATTTTAAAATGAAAAAAATAACGTAAATCTAATTTATTCTCTGAAGATTCATTTATGGCAACAATTTATCTTAAAGAAGTTTATTTTTTGGTTCCCGTCTATAAATCCTCTAGAAAATACCTACGATTGTTGAAATTGATCAAGCAACTTAAATACTTAGGATCAATTGTGCCATGTAACGATTGTGATGGTTTATTTATATCTCCGATATTTCATATTTTTAAAACGGATTACAAAGATTTATTCTTAATTCGAAGAAACTTACTAACTTTATAATGGTAACTTATTTTAAAATGTAAGGACATTCGTACATCTTCTAAATTATTATCTGAAGATTCATTTATGGCAACAATTGATCTTAAAGAAGCTTATTTTTTGATTCCCGTCCACAAATCCTCTAGAAATTACCTAAGATTTCGTTTCAATAATAAATTATATGTATTTACTATCCTTCCGTTCATTTTTACGAAATTGATGAAACCAATTTTGACAGTCTTACGTCGTAAAGGCCAATAATTAGGATCACATCAGACAATAACTCGTGTTTATTAATAGTACCAGCATGACCGAGCTTTGCTCGGTTTTTTTTTTTTTTGAAATTACATTTATAAATTACATACTGATGAAACATAAATAATATTTTTTGATCTTATTGACAGAATATAAAAAAATGAAATGGTTATTTGAATAAAAAATAATTAGTGAAATTAGTTTTATTAAAATTTTCGTATTTTTAAAAAATACTAAAATAAAGGGCTTGAAATCATAGGTTTTCTCACAAAAGAAGGGAACTTGAAAAAGAAAAGGAAAAAAAGTAAGACCAAAAGCAGGACGCGAACCACGGAACTCCGATATCACGCTTGATTAACATCCCATCTGAGCTATTATGGTTGTTAGTGATGTGAAAAAATTTACGTTCTTATATGGTAGCAGTTTTTTTATTGCCTAAAAACACGGACAAAAGGACATTTTATAAAAATAAATCCTAGTTAGATCGATGTATTGCCCCCGAAACTCCCTGGACACTAAATTTTATAAAAATCGTTGGAGCCCTTTCCGAGATTCCAATTATATATATATATATATATATATATATATATATATATATATATATATATATATATATATATATATATATATATATATATATATATATATATATACAAGAATTGCTCGTTTAAAGGTGTAGGATATATGTAAATTCAATAACAGAATTTATTCATTCTCTAGAGCAATAAGATTTTTTTGATAAAAGTGTTCTTATACCTAGTAAAATATGTAAATTTCTTGGATTTTCCCATCCATACCATCAGAAAAACGTAAAGGACATTGCTCAGCGCCCATACATTATGCCTGGAACCAAAAGCATCGGAAAATTGTGTGTTGTATTGTCGATCATTAGGAAATTCCTATATGATCTTATTTTTATAGCGGACTAGCTGCAGAAAAGATATATTTTTAAAAAAAGTATCAGATTTTTAGGTTATAATGGAACTACCACTATTATGGTTTTTATCATTTAGTGTGATTTTTAAGAAACTGATAAACAATATAACACATTTAATAATTTTAGTAACGTCTCTCAACAACATAAAACCACTAGCAGAGCCGCAATTTACACAAAATGCACTTTTCATTGCATATACGTAAAAAAGAGAATAGAAACTCCCTTAGTAGAAGTAAATGTATGAAGGGAACTAATTTACCAAGATCAAGACATGAAATTAATTTTCAGAACAACAGTGCTGACAACATATGCGAATTACACTAGTTCTGTAAATATATCTTCGAATAATTTTATCGATATAATGTTTATCGATTTATTGTTTATCGTAATTTTTATATTAAAAATATTAATTATCATAAACTCTAACTAAGTGATCTTTTAGTTAGAAGTAAGCCACACACTTTTCTAAACCACCATTAGAAAATTTGATCATGACGAAATAATGAGGTTTTGTTCACTTCAGCATTATTCTAACTACCTATTTGTTTTCGAGTTTGACCTCATTCATTAGGTATAGTACGTTTTTTAAATAATACTTTTAGAGAATAACAAAAAGAAATGGTGATTGATTGTTTTTATTACAGTTTCTATTTGCACTTTATTCGAAATAAATTCAAAATGTGATTCAGATTAAAAATATGCAATTGTTCATTAAAAAATCAAAAGATCGATTATAATAGATGCCATGCCATGAAAATTATTAGTTTTTAATTAGTTATTATTACTTTTTAATGTTCATTTTGGCATGCACCTAGTTCGTGTTATAAAAGTATTTGCAACAAATACAATAAAATAGATAATTAATTATCGTGTATGTTCGATGTTATTATTGCACAGGGCGATTTTGGACATTGTCCTTTATAAAATGACTAAGAATATGTCTTATAAATCGGAAGTGAAGATAGGAGATTATGTTTAATTTATAGGTACCCTAACAGCTGCATGTCCAGCCAGCCGTAGCTTATAGCTGGATATATTCAAGCGCTTTGAGAGGGAAAAATATCTTGCTCTCTTAAGAGACAAATATTATGACTCAAAAATGAAAGTCAACCCCTTGTTAAAAGATATTTTTATGGTTGAAAACAAAAATAAATTATGCAAAAAATCCTATTAAAACAAGTAATTTTCAATTAGAAATTTTCTCCGATGCCTCACTTACAGGGTGGGGAATATTTTGCAACGGAGAAAGAGTAAACGGATATTGGTTACAGAAATAAAAGGAAAAACATATTAACTGTTTAGAACATGTAGCAGCCTTTATGGGACTAAAGTGCTTTTTGTGCTTTTTAAACATTACCAAATCTGATGTTTTTTGAGAATTGATAACACTACTGCCATATCTTACATTAACATAATGAGTGGAATACAGTTTCCACACTTAAACGATGTAACTCGAGAGATATGGCAGTGGTGCTAACGAAGAAAGCTTTTCATATTTGCGTCCAAAATCGAGGGACAATAATGAATCTGATAAAGCCTCAAAGTATTCGAATATTGATACGGAGTGGGAATTACACAATTCTTACTTACGAAAAGTAGTGATTGAGCATGGTCAGCCAGAAATAGACCTATTTGCCTCTCAAATTAATAAAAAGTGCTTAAAACTGGTATCGTGAAAACGAGATCCTGATGATTTTAACATTGACGCATTTGTTTTCAAAAGTACTGAAGAGCATTAGAAAAATTATTAATAATAAAGCAACCGGCATATCAATATCACCTTATTGGCCAAGCCAACCTTGGTTACCACTATATACGTATTTGACCATTTCTAAGCTATTATATTTTGGTTCTGACAAAAACATCTTACTTTCTCCTTCCAGGACTGTTCATTCTTTATGGCTTAGCCTTACCCGCGGTAAGGTTGGTGTATGCAACATTATCTGGGAAGCATTTTCCTGACAGTTTTTAGATAACGATACTATTGACATAATTTTTCAGTTGTTATCCAATAACACAATGCGGCAATACAATACGGTGTACAAATTATGGTTTTCTTTTTGTAAAGACAATAACTTAGGTTTTTTCAATGTCTCGGTACATATATTTATAAGATTTCTTACAAAATATTTTAAAAGTGTTGCTAAATATAATACGTTAAATTCTTTTCGATATGCTTTGTCATTTATATTAGGCACAAAAACACGCGTCAATGATATTGTCAAAAAATTTTTAAACGGTGTTTTTGAACAAAACCTAATTTACCTAAATATCAAAGTTCATGGGATCCAAATTTAGTTTGATCCTACCTTTCTAATAAAAGCAATAACGAGTCGATCTTTAAGAAATACTTACTAAAACTCGTAAATCTGCTCGCGTTGTCAACTGGATAACGTGTTCAGACGTTGACTTTAATTAAAATTAATAGTATATCATTCAATAAAAATAGTGTTCACATCGCTTTATATGAACTTGGTAAAACGTCAGCGCCTGAAAGGATGAATCCGGAATTGATAATTCCATGTTACAAAGAAAAACCAGAAATTTGCTCAGTGAAAGCCCTTTATGAATAGAACGAAAGATCTACGGGAGAAATCAGGTTCAGATAAGTTAATTTTAACTATTAAAAACCTAACAGAAAGACCAGTACCCAATCTTTGAGCCGCTGGATTAAACAAATCCTTAAGGATAGCGGCATTGATGTTACCGCTTATTCGTCACATAGTACACGGCACGCATCAACATCGGCAGCGAAGCGCGCCGGTGTCTCCATATATGTCATAAAGCGTACAACTAGCTGGTCAGACTCTTCTTTTTGTTTCGCTAAGTTCTATTTATAACACAAGGTAGAGCTTTCGCTGATGCATTATTAATTAGGGAGGAAGGATTTAGTTCTAATTGTAATTAAAATTTATAATATAAAATATATATATTACAAATATATATTATAAATAATAAAATATAATATAAATTTATAAAATTTATATATTTAAAATGTAAGTTATAGACTCGTGATCCTTTTCCACAGTTATTTTTATTTGTTCTACATAGTTAATAAATCTCCTAGGATCAACGAAGTTTAATTTGTAATACGTGTAATTTTGGTTGAAGTTTACCTAAGGCAAGTTCCATTAATAATAAAATGTTTAATTAATTAAAATATTTAAAGAAGATTTTCTTCTGCTCTTTAATTTAATTTTAAAGATTTTTGTGGCGTGTTTGCGTAAATATAAGAATTCATTAAGATTTCATTCAAGAAGAGCCGTGGTAGCTCAGATGGTTAGCGCTCGCTGTAAATTTCACAATACGTGAGCAAACCGAGTTCGATCCCCGCCGGCACCAATGAAATTGTTAATTGCAATTTTAAGTGCTGATTTACCACGTGCTCGTCGGTGAAGGGAAACATCGTGAGGAAACCTGCATGTCTGAGAAATAAGAAAAAAATTATTTCGAAGACATGTGAAGTCCGCCAACACGCATTGGGGCAGCACGGCGGACTATTCCTTGACCTAAAACCCTCTCAGAAATGAGAGGAGGCCTGTGCCCAGCAGTGGGACGTATATAGGCTGTAACTTTACTTTACTTTTACTTTTAATGAAGATTCTATGTTTTAAATGATTGTTTGCATTATCTTTAAGACAAATATTTCTACCATTATTTCACTGAGTCGATAAAAATATTCTTTTGTTATTAATTTAGTACCCTCTCCGTTGAATAAGTTCGTGGTATAGGAATTCACAAGCAGATATTAGAAAGGGCAGTTAATTAATGAACTCCAAAGTAATAAAACGTTTAAGTTTTAATAAATTAAAATGTTGGCGTGTATTTTACTAACGTATGCAATTTAGTAACGACGTCACGAGCTTTATTTTAGATTGACATTTTATAGACTATTCTCAAAGAAAAATATTGGAATAACACTTTGATATTCAAATCTTTAGTTGAAATGAAGCGTCTAAGATATTAGTATAACAGAAAAAGAGGGTCGAAGCCGCCTCTAAGAAGAAATATACAGTAATGTATTTACGCGATACGCTTTACATACTTTGTAACAAGTTTTTAGAAATATTTTTTATGATTAGTTAAAAAGAAGCAGCTGTCTAAAGCAGTTAACAAAATAAAAGTAGAAAAATATATATTTCCATATTTTAAATAAAAATCACAATCATCATTATCGTTACATTCCTTCAAAATTTGACTGCTAAACTTATGCCTCCCCCAAGGAATGCCACAAAGCACGGTCCTAAGTCACCTGCATTCATCGATTTCCTGCATACCTTACCAGGTCGTCGCTCCATCTAGTGGAGGGACGCCCTTTACTTCGCCTACCGGTACGAGGCTGTCACTCAAGAACTTTTTCCCCATTGGTTATCGGTTCTTCGAGCTATGTGGCTGGTCCATTGTCACATCAGATAACTAGTCCGTTGGGCTATGTTGGTCACTCTGGTTCTCCTGCTGATATCCACATTTATAAGTTTATCTCGCAGAGAAACTCCAAGCATAGCCCTCTCCATAGCTCACTGAGCAACTTTGAGCTACCTCATACGGCCAGCAGTGAAGGACCACGTATCACATCCATAGGGCATCACTGGCAACACGCACTGGTTGCACATTCTAGATTTGAGGTATGCCTGACGAGAAGATGTCTCGTAATCTTCCTAACGATGCCCAGCCGAGTTGTGCGTCGATTGACCTCTCGATCGAAGTTGGACTTACCTAGTCGGACTACTTGTCCTGGGTAAACAGACTCGTCAACAACTTCAGGCTAAGTGCTCCCAACAACCATCGGCATAGGTGTGACGTGGACAATACACATGACTTTTGTTTTGACTAAGTTCATCTTAAGATCTATCCGTTGGGTGAAACTTGAAAACTTTTTTCAATGCAGCGCAGCGGTAAAAAGTTACGGGAATATTTGGTCACCCTGTCTTACACCTCTCTGCAGTTGGGTAGATTTCATACTATGGTTCTGTAATCGGATAGCCATCGTAGCCCTACTGTACAAACACTTCAGGACTTCGATATACCTACATTCAACTTGGCACCGCTGAAGGGACTACAGCACCATCAAAATTTCGATGGAATCAAAGGCTTCCTCATAGTCCACCTACGCAACAAAGTGGCATATTGTACTCTTCGGACGTCTGTACAATTTTCGAATAAATTTCACAATAATTAAAAATAAATATTTCCAAATAGCCCCAAAACAAAAAGAGCTGAAAATCTTCTAACAAATTAACAGGTTTTTTTAAACATAGCTAAGAAAGCTCTCGGTTAAGGCAAATTTCGAGCGAAAAAACCTTAATCAAAATCGGTTCATCGGTTCAGGAGCTATGAAGCCACAGATAGACACACAGATACAGATACACACTTCAAACATAAAATGCCCCTCTGTTTTCTTCGGGATCTTAAAATATTAAATCTTCGTCTTCGAAATTTTTTATTGTCTTGATCACTGTTTTGACATAATTTTGGAATAAATCTGACTCCTAAAACGCATCGTTTTTTTATCCAAGGAATAAAAAAACTAGAGGTAATACCTTTATCAAAAAAAAAACTGGAAGTAATTTGATTCTGAAGACCTTTTTATCACTCGCTTATAATTCACATCAAAATTTGGACCTAATTTATCATTTTTACTGTAGGTTTGAAGCTGCAAAAAGTGAGAGGGCAAATAATAAATAGGTTTTTATACGTGCCAAGAATGATAAATGTTTTAGAGATAAAAATATACATTTTCTCACAAGTGAGAATCTCTACCTTATATAACTTCATACTATATTATACACCTATATTTTTTTATAAAATCAGTTTCTTTGGGCTTGAAACTCTCGAAAATCTTCCAATTTATCAAAAATTATGTCAAACAAACCATTTTTTAGATTTTTTTAAAAAGCTTTAACCTTTGAACGCCTCGTTCAATTTTATTTGGCGTCATTCAACACAGTTTTTCGATTCCAAATGATGTTTGTCATATCTTGAGTCGATAGATTGAATAATTTAAATTACCTAAATAAAACTATTATTTAAAAAAATATATCTTTAATTTTTAAAGTCATTCGATTTTGACTTACTTAACAGCATTCGACGCAGTTTTAGCACAGAAAAACGTCTGGTCTGTTATGTCTGGAGTTGATAAGTCAAAAATTTTGAAAGTTACTTAGAAATAAACTTGATAATATTTTTTTTAGTTTTTAATTTTCTTAATCTTTAAAACGGCTCAACCGATTGACTTCAAAATCTAAATTCAAAATCAAATCGGGTCGAAGTCACAAACGCACACGCACACGCGCACACGCGCACCCACGCACCCGCGCACACGCGCACACGCACACACGCGCACGCGCACACACACACACGTGTGTGTGTACACATACACACACACACACACTCACACACACACATACACACACACACACACACACACACGTGCACGCATGCGCGCACGCACGCACGCACTCAGGCGGCACGAACACACGCATAACGTACATCCCCACGCACGCACGCACGCACGCACGTACACATATATGCACGCACGCACGCACGCACGCTTGCACGCACACATGCGCGCACCCACAGACACACACACGTTTGGACTTCCTGCCATGAATAATTGGAACAGCTTCCTAGGACCTCACAACGTGGAGATTGATGAAAAGCGGAACAAAATCAATATTTCGCTACTTCTGAAAATTAACAATTTTTTATGCGGAAAGTTAAGAACACTACTGTCTGAGAAAAAACATACGTAAGCGTCAGTAAATTTCGCTATTTGCATAAAAGTTTTGTTATCAGTATTATATTATATTTATTATAAAAGATCGATTCTAACAACCGCCATCAGGTAAATGAGGGTTTACTTCTTACCTTTATGATAGAAATGCACTGTCAAATACGGATATTCTCAAAATACTCAGAACTAAAACGAACAATATTTGTGCAAATTGGTTACAGATAAGACAGTAATGTAGTAATTTGGTATGCCTACCATCTTGATCTTGAGATTCCTCAGAAATGAGCAGAGCAGTATCAGATCAATATGTCGCCACTGGCAAAACCCACTGCTTGTACACTCTTGTTTTCAAGTTTCAAAGTAAACGTGACGAGAAAAATAATGTCATTATCGGTCGAATGCTGCCCAATCAAGTTGGAATCGTAAATTAACCTTTAGGTTGAATTCCGGCATAACTAGTCGCAATTTATCCTACGTAAACATACATGGTGAGCCGCGGCAGCTCAGAAGCTAAACGCTCACTCTAAATTTCATAGTACGGTAGCAACCCAGGTTCGATTCCCGCTGGCACCAACGGAATTGTTAATTGCAATTTTAAGCGCTGATTTACCACGTTCTCGGCGGTGAAAGAAAACATCGCGCAAAATATTTCGTTATGTGAAGTTCGCCTACACGCATAGGGACAGCGTAGTGGACATTTCGTTGTCATGAATCCTTCTCAGAAATAAGTGAAGGCCTATGTCCAGAAGTGGAACGTATAAAGGCTGTAAATTTTGAGCTTTTAATCATACTCGTCTACAACTCCAAACAACTACCTACGGTTACTACATGGTTATGTATGTTACACACATGGGTGTTAACCATGACCTTGCTCCTGTTAGTTTTAGAAACTAACCAGTGGGAGACACCATTAAGGTTACAGCCCTTAGTGCAGAAGTCCCCGAGCGATTCTGCCATAATCACTATGTCGTTGTCAAATCGATTGTAAGTGATTTACTTGATTTACTTGGGACAGACTATAACTTGAAGAACTGACAACCAATGAACAAGAAAAATCCTAGAGTTGTAGCTTCGTAACAGTAGGCAAAATGTAGGGTGGTCCCCAACTAGATTGAATGATGACGTAATACCCAATTCAGGAAGGTAATGCCGGTAGATCAGTGCAACGATCGACTTGTGATGGGCTATAATGATGATGTAGTGATGAATACATACAATACTTTACGACGTAGTTTTCAACTCAGTAGCGAGCGTGTCATTAAAGAAGTAAATTATAGGCAAAAGTTCCGTGCATTGACCATGTACACACACCAGCCACCGTTGTTGTTGCCCGCAAATCACATTCAATTTCGAATATTTTCAAATAAATGTAAAATTCTTATTTACGTTTACATCAGTATTTGTGTCTTGTGCTTAATTCATAATTTTGGCTAGTTTTTGGAAAATAACCCTGTATTCATATCAATATAAATAAGAAATAATTATCGAGCTCATCAAGATGTATGTCCTGTACTGGAACTCTCGGTCGTGTCGCATTGCCGTCCCATCGGGTCGTGAAAGTAGTATTGTAGTGTTCGCACCGGGCTGAGACTTATAAATATATAAAAAGTTGATAAATAACATAAAATACATTATGTTGACTTTCACGAGGTTCAGGTTATAGGGAATAGTTCGACCAAAAATATCCTTGAGTGTGTTCTGGCCACCAACATAATATCAGGCTTATCCGCAAGAATATTGCCAGAGCCTAGAATGCTCATTTTCGAGCACGGCTTCCAGCGAGTACTTTTAATATTTGCGGATTGGACTTCTGATGTAGAATCCTAACTGCTTGATTGTATTTGTGTCTTTATTTTTATTAATTTTAGGTTATTTTGTTAATTAAACACTCACAAGTAAATATCGTACGCCTATAAATTTCGTGGCATTTGTGTATTAAAATTATAATTTTATTAAGCATAGGGAAACAACGGCAACGGAAGATTCCTATAATTTACTGTGCAGTTTCCTGGTACAAAGCAAAAGCGAATTTTCGTTTAAATTACGAGGTTTTTTTTTCAAGCTCAAGGCCCTGCTGGAGTATTCTAATTATTACAATGGTAAGTGGCAGTGGGTAAGCTTTGGTTGTGGCATTTTAGGTTCGATTGTCGTAAAAAAACGTGTTTTAAACTTTATAATTAATTATTTCGAGCCTGGATATTTTGTCTTTATTTAAATAATAAAAAAAATTATTTGTAAAAGGCTACCATACATGGATATGATTGTTATCTAAAAATAGGAAAGATGTATTTTAACTGTTCGTGAAATGATTACTAACATGCATCTAAATTTTTGAAGCAAATAATACCCGTAAAACAAATTACCAATAACATAAAATTATTAAAATGAACACATAAAAATTTCGTTTGTTTTTGTAGTTGGTGGAAACGGCTCTATATGGGCCACAAAATTAATTGAAATACGAGATTCAAAACCACCAATTTTGAAAAAATCTGCAATTCGAGAAAAAAATAGAAAATGACATGCAGGGGTGATCAGAAAATCGTGGTGTATGCAATGTGACCCAAATACCTCCTACGATAGCTTAAGTCCGGGTATGGCTGTGGTATATCCGGTATAGCCGGTAGAGGTTGATTCAAGTTTAATAGATATATATATATATATATATATATATATATATATATATATATATATATATATATATATTCAACGGACCAGCGGTCAACTGCATGTTCATGAGACCTAGTAAATTCCCCTGCAATCTTCGAATTCGTAGCGACACGGCATGCTTCTTACTTCAACAGCTGCGATGCGGTGATACCAGCTCAAATGGTCGGCTTATGGCAAGGTCTTGATAGCAGTATTACACTATCTTCACAAATGTCAGTTCTTGAGGTTCTTATAAAAGTTCATCACAACACGTTGGATGGGGGGACAGGAAACGTATCCCGTAGAAAAGGACGCGAACTTAAGTTTGGTGATATACGATATATACCGCCATATTTACCGAACACTTTGACACTCGTAATCAGGTGGAGAATATGACGATAAAAAATTCAACAGACAGTGGTCAGATGTACTCAAGGGGAAGCAACCTGTACGTCATACTTGTTTGTTTCTGTAATGAGCAGAATTTCCAAATAATTGACCGTGTGACCGTCTTCATTGGGTACCCTAGTAGTTTCCTTCAACTGGGAAAGACTAAACTCCCCACTCCTCTACCAACATGGTCGCTCTATAGGTATGTGAATAGCCAGTCTTGGTGACATGCATTAAAGTCCCCCAGAAAAACCAGCTGTGCAGTAGGATACCAAAAACGCTGTTTAACATAAAATTACGTAAAATATTTAATTAAAATATTTAACATAAAATACGCTGTTTCTTCTGCATATCAATGATATGTTGCAAACCCGTAACATTGCTATGCGGATGACAGCACTGGTGATGCTCTTTACACCGGCCGAGCTAATATTTATCGGGAAAACGTCTCCGAGTGCCAGGACAAACTTGTGTCTGAATTCGAGTCTTTGCTGAACAGAGTCTCGGATTGGGGGCGACTAAATCTAGTCCAGTTTAACCCCCCAGAAGACACAAGTTTGCTCGTTAACCGCTAAAAAGAACCCCTTTTTTCGTATCTCCTCAGTTTCACGGCACTCCCCTTGTTGCCTCAGCCAGTATCGGAATCCTTGACGTCGACATATCGAGTAACGTGCAGTTTCGTGGGCATTTGGAAGAGAAGGCCAAATTGGCCTCTAAAAAGCTTAGCGTGCTCAGCAGAGCGGGACAGTATTTCATGCCGGCACACCGCCTGCAACTTTACAAGGCGCAGGTTCGCCCGCACATGGAATACTGTTCCCATCTCTGGGCTGGGGCTCCCCAGTACCAGCTCCTTCCACTTGACCGCATCCAGCGCAGAGCGGCTCGAATCGTCGACGACCGAGTGCTTTCCGATCGGCTCGATTCACTGGCACTGCGAAGAGATTTTGCATCTCTTTGCATTTTCTTTCGCATATACCATGGAGAGTGCTCTGAGGAATTGTTCGGATTAATCCCAGCCGCCAAATTTCGTGAACGCACTACGCGGCAAACGTCCCGATGCTTGGCGGTCCACCACAGTACGTTTCAAAAGGAGGTTTCTTCCGCGTACAACCTCTCTGTGGAATAGTTTACCATCAGCGATTTTTCCGGACCGATACGACCTGGGGAGCTTCAAGAAAAGAGCTTACTCCTTTCTAAAGGGCCGGTAACGCACGCTGCATTAAACCCGTGTTGCGGTTGATCATGGGCGGCGGTAGTCACTTAACATCAGGTCAGCCGCATGCTCGTTTGCCCCCTCTGCTATAAAAAGAAAGTGTTAAAAAATTAAGATTTTCTAACACTTTTTTTCATCTATTTCACTTTTATCATCAGCCTACTTGCTGCTCCTGACAAATTCTGAAAAGTTGTCGTTCGTTACTTGTTTGTGCGTCTCAATGATTTGTGTATTGCGTCGATTTTCCGTAATTTTCTGCTATAATGATAGGATCCCAAGCAGGTGGTAGTACCCTGCCTCTTTCTCTATTGAAATTAGGATGTTTTTTTAATTTCAATAGCCTCACGTATCATCCTTGGTAGGAATCGATGTTCTTTCGCGAGGATTTGTGGTCTATCAAATCTGATGTAATGGTTGGGGCCATCTAGAATATGATCGCAAACTGCAGACCTTCCGGAACGTTGATGCTTCACGTCAGCTATGTATTCTTTTACGCGGGTTCTAATTGATCTCTTTGTTTGTCCTATATATGAGAGACCACAATCACAATCAAGCTTGTACATTCCTGCATCTTGTAGAGGAATATGACACTTGACGGATGGTAAGAACTGACTAATCTTCTTCGGCGGCTTGTAGAATGTTCTAATAGAAGCTCGCTTCAAGATGTGTGACACTTGGTCACTGTGACGGAGGCGCGGGACCCGAAGCTTGTTGTCGTGCAGAACCTGCTTGACGTGCTGAAGCTCGGCGGCCAGGTGTTTGCTTTTTTTTAGTTAGGCTGGGTACTACCACCTGCTTGGGATCCTATATTTAATAAAATTAAAACTAAACCCAAGCATACCACTGCAAGACTTCAAAATACAGTTAGTTCATTCTGCGTAGATCGGACCATAAAAAATAATTAAAAAGCTGAAGGTACTCCGGGTTAACTTTGACATCGGGACGTCAGTCACCTCAGTCCCCCGTGACCATGGGTGCTGGAAAACACCCGAAACGTCGGGTATTAAAATTAATATAAATAAAACGCGATAAAATCCGTAAAAGTAGTTTTAATCAATTTATAGTGTTCGCGTAAATATAAGAAATCATTATTGGGGTATAATTTGTTAAAATGCGGTAATTAGTTTAAGTTTTAGGCAACATACATACACTTTTACATGAAAATGATATAAAAAATTGTTTATTCCTTTAAAAAATAATTTATTACATAGATATGGAAGTAATTGAGACATCAAAGTCAAAAAAATTAAGTCCTGCCCCAAGTATATATATTTTTAAGAAAATAAATATTCGGGGTAGGATGTAACCCGCTCGTGCGTACGTGCGTGCGTGTGGGTGAGCGACATATCATCTAAAAACATAGTGTTTATGTGTTTATTTGTTATATTATATGTTTATTTACCACATATCATATGGTATTAGAAATTAAAATTCCTATTAACTTTATTTATTTCTCACCATAAAACCACAAAGCCTTAAAACAAGGGTCCACTAAAATCTCTTATGTATCAATTGTGGATATAAATACGTCAAGTCTTTAACCTTCTATCATAATTTACGTTAAATTAAGTAATTTTCAAAAAGTCTAATAACGGATATTAATCTTTACTACTATACTATACTTGATAATCCGAAAGTATGCGAGGAATGTCTTTGAGATACGCATTGTGTGTCAACAACAAAG
Organism: Parnassius apollo; assembly: GCA_907164705.1. Classification (NCBI taxonomy): domain Eukaryota; kingdom Metazoa; phylum Arthropoda; class Insecta; order Lepidoptera; family Papilionidae; genus Parnassius; species Parnassius apollo. The sequence continues at coordinate 5,833,260 of CAJQZP010001697.1, forward strand.
TTATGTGATATGCCTTAGTACTGGCATTCTATGTGTAATAAAATTTGATGCCGCACCATTGTTTATAGTAGGTTTAACGAGATCATGATTCGTCGTATAAGTCTCAGCTGATTTACGTATAGATTATTATACAAAGTTCGTAATAAATGAATTAAAGACGAGCGGGATTACTCCCGAAAATAATTTTGTATTCGGTTTGGTTTTTCACTCTGCTGTATTTATTACACTTCTTGGATTTCTAAACAAAAAATTGCCCTTATCACCTAATAACTATTAGACTTCATGGCCGATGACTAATGAGTAAATGAGCGACGACCTGATGCACGGAACCGACGTACACCGGTGTTTCAGGACCATGTTTGGTCTTTGTAAATTTGTTTGTGGTGTACAATAAAGTATATTCATTCATTCATTCATGTTTTTTGGCATTCCTTGAGGACGGCCTTTGTTCAACGGTGGACTTGTAAAGGGTTGTAATGATGATGATGGTGAGTAGAATTAGCTTAGTAATCGAACAAAACAACTTATAAAAATAGGTTGCTTTAAAGCTTAGAATTTTTTTAATAGGAAAAATATATTTACTTTGTGTTTTACATTTTACTGATACACATGTGTAGCTGCTCACTTACATTAAAATTAAAATGTGGAAGAACTCCACCATTTTTTTTTTTTTGGAAATAAAAAATGTTACAGTTCAAGAAAACTAAAGAAACACGTTAAAGATAAAATTATTTTACTTTATTCTGGTGATGCTGATCATGATATTATGGTAAAGTTATTAAATTTATGTATTTTCATCGGTCTTCAATTTTCAAATTTTCATGTCAAAAGCCGTCTACAAGTTAGTAAAAATTACAATTTAAGATTTCGTTACATAGATAGACATATAGATAGATAAATACACGTGAAGCTAATAAAAGCTGATATTCCTATTTTGATAACAAAGTTATCGTATAGATCTCCAATTATCGCCTATTCATTACTCAAACAAAATGTTAATACCTGGTTAAAAGTATTTGTATTGTATATTCGAAAACTAAAAATTAGTATATTACCACAAGATATTGTAAAATATTTCAGTACCCTTGATTTAAATAAAATCGCAGATTTATGAGGGACTTCCGTTACAGTAATTTCGTCCATAATAGATTTCATTACTCTTCATCCTGTTATTATTTTTGATACTATTATCAAATCTGGTGTGTTTCCTGATTTAATTGAACATAGTCAAGTAATTCCTTCTTTTAAATCTGGTAGTACATTGGACTCCGCTAATTTTAGACATATTTCTGTACTACGAACTCTCAGGAAAATTTCTTTAAAGATAGTTTTTAGATCAATTGTTTTTTTTTTATAAAAATAAATTACTCCATAAAATCATTTTAGTTTCACTAGGGGTTGCTCGACGACTGACACAGGTGTCGAGTTTAAAAATATATGTAATACCTGTGAGAGTTCACTAAATACCTAAGGTATTGTTTGTGATCTTTCCAAGGCTTTCAACTGTGTTCATCGTGATATATTAATCAGGAAACTACAACATTTATCATCACTATCATCATTACAGCCCTTCACAAGTCCACTGCTGAACATAGGCCTCGTCCAAGTAATGAACAAAGCACGGTCCTGAGCCACCTGCATCCATCGACTTCCTGCACGTCTTACCAGGTCGTCACTCCATCTAGTGGGGGGTCGCCCTAGACTACGCCTACCGGTAAGAGGCTGCCACTCAAGAACCTTTCTTCCCCGTCAGTTATCGGTTCTTCGAGCTATATGGCCGGCCCATTGCCACTTCAGATTACTAATCCGTTGGGCTATGTCGGTCACTCTGGTTTTACTGAGGATATCCTCATTTCTGAGTCTATCACGCAGAGAAACTCCGAGCATAGCCCTCTCCATAGCTCGCTGAGCGACCTTGAGCGTCCTCATACGGCCAGCAGTGAAGGACCACGTCTCAGATCCATAAGTCATCACTGGCTACAATTACTCCAAACAACACAAAAACTACAACATTACGGTGCCAAAAATATAGCGCTTACACTTGTTATTTCATATGGTAAAGGTCGTCATATGGTTCCTTCGGATCAGTAGTATTAATTAGCGTTCGTCAGGGCTCTATTCTTGGCCCATTCCTGTTCTTAGTCTATATTAATGACTTACCTTATCGTATAGGATACAATCACGGTATAGTATCACTTGCTGATTTTGATTAATTTTTAAACTCAATCTTTAATTTTAAAGTCAATTAATTTTGACAACGTAAATGATTATTTATCGGAATTAGTATACATACGGGGTAAGGGGTAATGCGACTGACGTTTTAGGGGTAAGGGGTAAGGCGATTTACAACTTAAATAGTAAAGACTTTCTTAGAAAAAAATTAAAGAAATAAACATAATATTAACTTTGGCATCGTAATATATCTGTGAAAACTTAATGTACAGTATGCGTTGCTTTCATGGGTATAAAGAATACTTTAAACACTATAAACGAACATAAACTTGTAATACAAGTTACTGGACTCCACAGAATTAATAATTAATTTATGGGGCAATGTATATGTTTTTACAACAAAATCCCACAAAATGTTCAAAATTTGTCATAATTTTTTTTGCAAATAGTTTAAATGTTTTATTAAATAAAATTGAACAAAAGGGTTATTATTATAATATAAAAGAATACATGTACGAAAATAACCCCCGGGGAATGAGGTGATGCTATAAAAAAAAACATTAAAAAATTGTACAAAATTGATTTATTGTAAATAGAAATATGTTCAAAAAATAGGTCCCGCTGGGTTTCTTGCTGGTTCATCCCAGGACAAAGGTTTTTTTCAGAACTAGTGGTAAATAAAAAAGTGACTTTCAATAAATATTATACAATAATCTATATTGAATAAAATCATTCATTTCATTTCAAAAGTATCTTAACGTGTTGATAATGGGTAGAAATTTTTCAACATAAAACGATAATTTCATACTTTTACCACATGAGTAGATAAAGGGAACAGAGACAAAACTTCTTAAGAACGTGCAAAATTGTTACCTATTTTGGTAGGGTTATCACAATAGGTGAAGACAATGATTCAAAACACTTGTTACGTATTTTATCGCGTTTATTTTTTACTTTTTATTTTTAATTCCCGACGTTTCGGGCGCTTTCCAGCACCCATGGTCACGGGGGACTGAGATGACTGACGTCCCGATGTCATTGTTAAACCCGGAGTACCTTCAGCTTTTTTAATTATTGTTTATGGTCCGATCTATGCAAAATGAACTGACTATGTCCTGAGGTCTTGCAGTGGTATGCTTGTGTTTAGTTTTAATTTTATTGATTATAGGATCCCAAGCAGGTGGTAGTACCCAGCCTCCTTCTCTATTGAAATTAGGATGTTTTTAATTTCAATAGCCTCACGTATCATCCTTGGTAGGAATCGGTGTTCTTTCGCGAGGATTTGTGGTCTATCAAATCTGATGTAATGGTTGGGGCCGTCTAGGATATGATCACAAACTGCAGACTTCCCGGAACGTTGATGCTTCACATCAGCTATATGTTCTTTTACGCGGGTCCTAATTGATCTTTTGGTTTGTCCTATATAAGAGAGACCACATTCACAATCAAGCTTGTACACTCCTGCATCTTGTAGAGGAATATGACACTTGACGGATGGTAGGTACTGACTAATCTTCTCCGGCGGCTTGTAGAATGTTCTAATAGAAGCTCGCTTCAAGATATAGCCAATCTTGACTGTGACACCTCTGACATATGGTAGTACGGCGGCCGGGTGTTTGCTGTCACAGATCCCTCCAGATTGTTACAGAGAGCACGAGGGATCTGTGACAGCAAACACCTGGCCGCCGAGCTTCAGCACGTCAAGCAAGTTCTGCACGACAACAAGCTTCGGGTCCCGCGCCTACGTCACAGTGACCGAGTGAAGCCGGCCACAGTCGAGCGTGTGCCTGCTGTACTACCATATGTCAGAGGTGTCACAGACAAGATTGGCTATATCTTGAAGCGAGCTTCTATTAGAACATTCTACAAGCCGCCGGAGAAGATTAGTCAGTACCTACCATCCGATAACTTACTTCTCAGGTGTAAATTTCGAGATTTACACTTAACTACCATAGTAACAGTTGCAAAGTCGTAATAAGTACTTTAGTTGACTTCGGTAAGCCTTGCGGTCAGTATATTAAATATACTGCTTTTGTTGAAGAAGAGTTTATCTTCTATAATCCTATATTAATATATAATTCACATGTTAAAATACCATTTTTAGTTAATTTATAGTCTACTGCTATAAATTATGGATATGTGTCATTTTCCCATTATTGGTAAGCTTGACCGCCTCGTTGGTCGACTATTGAATGTGTGATCCCAAGTTCGACGCTTGGATGGGCCAATACCAGTTACTGGACTTTACTGTGAAGAGATTCTCATTAGCTATTCGCAGAAGTTGGCGGTGTTTCACCACCATAGCTCAGAAAACATCAAACGTCATTGGTCTTCATCCGAGAGAACGCCTGATCTCTCTCCGGTTGTTCGAGTTGTCGTCCCATCAGACTATGAGAATGAGAAATTAGAGTGTACATCTATGCTTGTACATGAACTCGTTCATAATAATCGAAATTTGGCCGGGAGTACAATGAAGTAGAGAATCGTCATATAGCTACACTTGGCAGATAGATTATCGCAGTACCAAACGTCTTGCACCATTGACGCTACTGCCGTTGTCTGTGTGTTTAAAATCTTACGTAAGAAAAGAGGTTACGCCATTACGCCGTCATTTATCGTAAGGTCTTGCCGGACTCTCTCATGCTGGTACCTCACGACAAGTGTATATCTAGTATCTAGATGTTAGTGCTGTTAGTCTATGCGACTCTTACAGCTTCATCTGACTCAGGGCTATTTAAAAAAAAAGGGAAAAGGCAATGAGGTGCGGATGATGATGAAATGGTTTATGATTTGGTATTTTTACCAATCATCATGTCGCCTTTTTTAGGCGTTTTTTTTTTGAGCTATCTAATCGCAGTCCGAGGGGGGGGAGTGCGGACCCCCGTCTCTGACTGCTCAGCTCGTGTCGGTCGATGGTCTGGGCAGCGAGAACCGCCAAGGAAACAAGTGTATATATTACCCAACGATGTGTTTTACTATTTTATCGCGACAATTTTAAATATAAGATTTTTTGTAAAATAAAAAAAAAGAAAAAAGTTGGTAGAAATAAAAAAAAAAAAAATAAAATAAAAGTTATACCGTGGCATATTAGAAGTTATATTGGAGCGCGAAGATTTTCATTATGATCCTAAACCCGCGACCTTCTAATTTTATTTCATTTTGTTTCTTTCATAAATAGGTTTACTTTTTTTCACATGTATGTGTATAAGTCTAATTTATTTATAGTATTATTAAAAAGTAAAGTTACAGCCGTTCTGAGAGGGTTTTATGACAAGGAAGTGTCCGCCGCGCTGCCCCAATGCGTATTGGCGAACTCCGCATATCTTCGAAATATTTTTTTTATTCCTCAGACATGAAGGTTTCTTCACGATGTTTTCCTTCACCGCCGAGCACGTGGTAAATCAGCACTTAAAATTGCGATTAACAATTTCATTGGTGCCGGCGGGGATCGAACCCAGGTTACTCGTGTTCTGTTATATTTACAGCGATCGTTAACCATCTGAGCACCATCTTGACATTATGTTGTATTTTATCCTATGAATAGGTTTTATCTGATGGTTGATAAATCGCCCCTTAGTTTCAAAAAACAATGCAGTCTGTTTTCTGTTCTGTTTTACCCGATATCAATCAAATGAAAGTTTAGACAAAGATATATTTTTTGCAAGAATATTAATTACTTAAGACTTTGACAGGCTAACAAGTTCATCCATTACTCCAGTCATTTCATCCATTGCATGGTACTTTGATAGTTTAACGTCGCTCCACCCCAATTATATATAATATGTATTATTTCCACTTTTCCATCTAATTATATCTATATATGTAAACAGGATAAATAAATTTATTTGGTATTCCCCAATGATCTTTCTAAAGGCTTAATAATAGGCCGTGCTGCGACGAACCTTGTCAAGCTAGATAACTTGCAGGATGTCAAGACTGAGAACTGTATCTGCTTGGGAGCGAATAGATGGGGTACTTTATGACGATGATGAAGCTCGAAGTTACCGAAGGTTGTTGGTTGCGTGTTCACATCACGTCGGGCGGTCACCAGTTTTGCGGTGGAAGGAAAAGGAGAGATTTCACGCCGAGCAAGGTGTTCTGCCCGGGGAGCAGCCAACGCTTCGAGAGATAGTTCGGAGCTATTCTATATATACTGTTTTTGATTGTGAACTTTGTTCGCTGTTTTTGAACATTGAAAGCGCGATTTAGGCTTCCATGTGTTTCGCTTGTGGCGTGACGACAGCGGCGCCACAGTTGAGTAACTTAGTTCTTTTAGGTGTCTTTTGGAAGAATTTCATGAGTGCAATTAGTTTAATTAAAATTTTCGTATTTTTAAAAAATACTAAAAAAAAAGGGCTCGAAATAATGTATTTTCTCACAAAAGAAGGGAACTCGGAAAAAAAAAGGAAAAAAAGTCGGACCCAAGACGGGACGCCAACCAAGGCATTACGATTTCACGACCGCTCGATATCCACTTGAGCTATTACGATCATTAACGAAATGTCGAATTTTACCTTCTTATATTGTAGCAGTTTTTCATTGCCTAAAAACACGGACAAAAAGACATTTTCTAAAAATAAATCCTAGCTAGATCGATTTATTGCCCCCGAAACTCCCTGCCCACAAAATTTTATGAAAATCGTTGGAGCCGTTTCCGAGATTCCAATTATATATATATAATTGGAATCTCGGAAACGGCATTATATATATATATATATACATATATATACATATATAATGCCGGAAACGGCATTATATATATATATATATATATATAATGCCGTTTCGAGATTCCAATTATATATATATATATATAATTGGAATCTCGGAAACGGCTCCAACGATTTTCATAAAATTTTGTGGGCAGGGAGTTTCGGGGGGCAATATTTATTCAAATAACCAATAATTTTTATTCAAATAACCAGTTCAGGTTTTTCTATTATGTCAATAAGATCAGAAAATATTATTCATGTAATTTGTATCTAAATGTAACTTAAAAAAAAAAAAAACGTATATATATATATATGCTAGATACACGGATTTCGCTCTCTCACATTTTAAAAAAATGTGGGGAAGGCACACGGCTTAACACACCGCTCTGTTTGTTGCCGCTCACCGTGTGCGGAACTAACCCCGAAGGGGACGTTAAGTACGTTAAGGGAACTGAACCGTAGTCTACAGCAAAATAACTTGCAAACCAGTAAAAGAGAACATGGCCCCTTGTAAGTGCGAAAGCACAAACATCGACCGAAATCGCGCATGTAGAATACAGAAATACGATCAAATCCAGCCACAGTGAATGTACGTCACACAGTTAAGGCAAATAGGCACACTGGCCATAAAAACCTACGTGAGCGCCACCACTTGCCACTTCGCTATTCCTGCAGATGTGATGTACTTGTATGATATCACCACCGATTGCATGATCAGCATGGCTCCTAGCCGTAGATCGTGTCATGAGTCTACCGCTCACCTCAGTATACTCACCACAGTAGTATGTATTTTTATACTTTTTCTTCCATTTCGCTCTTGCCTGGTGTTGGCTTACCAATACTGTATTATTTACTACTATTGGTACTTTCCTAGATAAGATAAGATATATTTTTATTTTTAAATTTACATATATTTAAACTTAAAAAACAAATTAAATAAAAGCTTTTCAAATTAAAAAATTAAATAAATTAAGACGCTCTTATTTACAAAATTCTACTAAACGTATTTGGAAAAACAGTGTTTTAAATTTTTTCTTAATCTAATAGGGTAGGATAAAAACATTTCAATGCTTTTAGAGACACTTAATCACTTCTGATTCTTCGTTTTTATCTCATGAATATTTGACATTATAACGGGCTTCAAAAAAGCCTTTTTTATTCAATTGTGACTAGCTTTTTCAGCAATAAGGGTCTTAAATGTGCTTCCATATTCTTATGAAATATTAATATTTGTGCTTTGTACATATAATCATCTTATATCAAAATAATAAACGATTTTGTTCCCATGATTACACGTTTGTATTATGCTGCGTGCTTTTCAATCTTTCCATACCTGTCCAACCGCTTTGAGTGTATTTCTTTTTCAGACTGTCGTCTTCATCGTCATTCAACTTTTCTCCATACTTCTGCACATTTCATTTTTTTATTTAAAAATATTTATTTTTACAACTGTGCTCTTGGTTAATATGGTATATTATGAACTTCATGAATTGTACATTATGCTTATACATTTATAAGATAGGGATGATTATAAAATATACGGGACGTGGCATAATAAATGGATAACATAGTATCTTCGGGTGGAGGACGTTATGGTGGTTCATAAAAATATGGTTTATATTCAAAACAAGTCCCTTCGTTTTAGAGATAAATTGACATTTTCGAAAATTAAAAAAAATTACAACCTTTGTCACTCTATTTGGTGGCAAGACTCCAATTGAACGTAATTTTGCAATCTGTTTTTTGGATAGTATTCCTGGATAGAGCGCTATCGAATGAAAACTATGATTTTTGGGGCGCATGAATAGTTTTTTTAAGCAAAGATCTAACTCAAATTTTATGTTTTGCTTTGTTTTCTAAGGTTAACCTAATATGATGTAAAAATTATTATCACCTGAGTGCCAAATTAACCCCTCAATCCCAATAAAAAGCCCATGCAGTCGCATGCGCGCGGCAAATCCTGGGCAGTCGCATGCGATTGCACCCACGCGCAGTATTTAAAATCATTAAAATTTATATTTAGAGACTACTTTTCTATGAAGATGTAGCGGCGCTGCCGTCGCCGCCACAAGCGAAATACACCGAAGCTTAAATCACGCTATCAACATTCCGAATCATAGACAGCATATATAGAACTTATCCGAACTATCACTAGGAGTGTTGGCCGCTCCCCGGGCAGAACACCTTGCCCGGCGGGAGATCTCCCCTTTTCCTTCCACGGCCACACTGGTGACCATCCGACGTGATCTTGAATACACGCAACCAACAACTTTCGGAAACTTCAAGCTTCATCATCGTCGTAGAATACCCCACCCATTCGCTCCCGAGCAGATATAAACTGCAGTCTTCATATCCTGCAAGCCATCTAGCTTCACAAGGTTCATCGCAGCATTGGAATAATAATGCTTCCTGTTCCTTCAAGCTACTCTCTGCGCTATACAGTGTTCGGCACGGCTCTGAGCCTTACTGCTCGCCTCTGCTTCACGGCACTCTCGCAGATTACTTGCCTTCTTCTCGACTCACCGCAGACTACAAGGCAATCCACTGGCACTTGCACATTCGTCGGCAACAAGGCTGCACTAACGACCTCCGGTCTGAGCAGGGGGTGATGTAGCGGCGCTGCCGTCGCCGCCACAAGCGAAATACACCGAAGCTTAAATCACGCTATCAACATTCCGAATCATAGACAGCATATATAGAACTTATCCGAACTATCACTAGGAGTGTTGGCCGCTCCCGGGCAGAACACCTTGCCCGGCGGGAGATCTCCCCTTTTCCTACCACGGCCACAAAGAAATTTGGCATTTTAAAATCTATACAAAATCTCTATATAAATGTCAGGTTTTACTTCATTACAAAATGACTATTGTATTTTGATAACAAAAACAAAACATACTAAGCGAATGTCGGCATCGTGAAAATCACAATTATTTCAATATATATTACTCGAAATTATTTACGTAAAAAGATAAATTATATTCACACAAATACTTTCATTACAAAAAAACACTGTACTAAAATACTTACAAAACACAATAAAAATCCAAAAATCAACACAATAACATTCACGCGAAACTGGCGTACGAAATGAACGTAGATTATAAATAAATATCCATAGGATAACTTAACTTTTTATTGCACTAGAGGATAGAAAATTTTATATTGATTCTATAATGCCAAACTTCTTCATAGAAAAGTAGTCTCTAAATGTAAGCGTTAATGGCTTAAAGTGCTGTGGGTGTACGCGGTCGAATCCGACCGCTTGAATTTTGACGTAATAGCGCCGCGGTCAGATTCGAAAAGATCGAAAAGATCCCATTACGTCAGTGGACTAGATCTGGGAGTGTATGCTGCGCAAAATATTACTGAAATGAGACATGCAAGCAGAATAAAGCGATCATTCATTAGAAGGTGTAGAGCATGTATTAGAGCTCATGTTGGTCCCATTGAACACCTTTTGTAAAATTTTATTATTATATTAATTTTAAATTTAATATTATAATAAAACGAATTTTTAAATTTAATATTTTCTCTTGTTTTCTTTCATTATTAAATCCCACAGTTGTGACACCAATATTTTTAAGTTAACTTCAAGTAATGAAGTATACTTTAGCACCATTCTAATAGTAATTTAATTTGTATTAAATGCTAGAAATACAGTGAGTTATACGATTACGGAATTTCAATGAAACCTGTATATAATTCGAATAAATTACTTCCCAAAAATGTTTAAATTACCTATGTAATTTAAACATGATTAAATTACCTATGTAATTTAAACATTTTTTGGGAAGTGTTAAAGTGTGGGTATATCCACTAACAAATATCAACCCGAGGGTGTCATAAGAGGCGACAGTGGGAAAATAAAACAGGAGTTGGAGAGCACCATCTTCCCGACTAAAAAATCAAAATAATACAAAATTGTGGCTGCCAACCCACTTGCCAAGCTTGGCAACTGTGGCAAAATCTCTCCATGAGACAATCTATGAGGGAGGTCTATGTTAAGCAATGGACTTTTATAGGATGTAATGTAAGAAATTATTAAAATGAAAGTATTTCATCACAGTGGAGAGTTAGACATAACCGCCCAGACCGAATTTCGACCACAGTGGCCAATATCAACGGAAACTAGGCATCTGCGCTGACGGAACCCTCTCCGAAAAAATTACTATCATAGTCTGATGGTACGGCAATTCAACACAACCGGAGGGAGATCAGGCGCATAACCAACGACTTTACGTGATTGCCCTGGCACAACTGCCAACTGACTGTGGGCTGCTACTGAGAATTTCTTGACAGAAAAACTCAATAACTTATTTTGGTCTGACCCGATATTTAAGCCCAGGACCTCATGATCAACAGTCAAATCACTGATTTACAGCCACTAGACCAACCAAGCAATTAGAAGTAATTACCTACTAACACGGCACGTGTCATAGGTTGAATGCCTCAAGCTAATTTCATGCACCATACTTAAGATCGCACGAATGAGTCTAGAGTTTCGCCCTCATTTTTTTATCTCTTAAAATATCGAATTTCTTTTATTACGTAATAATACTAATACATTCGCCTTAAATTTACACTTTAATGATTTTTAGGGATTATAAAGAAATAGTATTAAGTTGATATCTGATAGACAGTACCAACGCTTGTCGTATAGTATGTAGTATAAAATATTATGCCCATTAAGAAATGTATATTTACAAATAAATCTACTAAATAATGTGATCTGACGGATTTCGTTTTTGATTACTTTAACTTCTAAAATGCTGCCGGAATATGTTTAATTTTTTAATTTAATTATGATTTTTGTACACTTGTCTTTTTTCAAACCGAAGTAAGAAACGAACTTAGAATCCACCTGGGGGTAAGTGTCTACCTCCGTCGTGTCTACTACAGCCTTTAGATACCTGCAGCTAACTTCCAACAAAGAAGACTGCAGATGCGTTGTCACCTTCGAGGACTAATTAAACTGGCTCTCCATACTAACGAGACCGGACCACAGCAATGCAGTCACTGTTATTTGTCAGCAAAAACAGGTAAAAGACAGAAAAGTAATCATACTACTAAGTAAAGTCAAATAAAAATAAAAGATTTATTCTTGCTCACCTACCTGTCCCTAACATGATGCTTAAGCGACAAAATTTGGAGCGATATAAAATGCATTGACATCCACGAACAAACAACCAGTGGTGAGAATCATTTATTCATGCTAATTTTAAAACTTTGACTCAGCATGTTTTTTAAAATCAGAACCTGAGATGATGTAAGGCGGGTATTCCTGCAACTGATTTATCGTCTACTGACAGTTGTATCCTTGGCCTGAACCGTAATATGTTCGTCAAATTTAATATTTCATTCTTATATGATAATACTTATCCGAAACTTTTTTTTTTTTTTTTTTTTATAGAAGAGGGGGGCAAACGAGCATGTGGCTCACCTGATGTTAAGTGACTACCGCCGCCCATGATCAACTGCAACACCAGGGGAATTGCAGACGCGTTGCCGGCCCTTTAGAAAGGAGTAAGCTCTTTTCTTGAAGGTCCCCAGGTCGTATCGGTCCGGAAAAATCGCTGGTGGTAAATTATTCCACAGAGAGGTTGTACGCGGAAGAAAACTCCTTTTGAAACGTACAGTGGTGGACCGCCAAGCATCCAGATGGTGTGGATGGTATCGGGACGTTTGCCGCGTAGTGCGTTCACGAAATTTGGCGGCTGGGATTAATCCGAACAATTCCTCAGAGCACTCTCCATGGTATATGCGAAAGAAAATGCAAAGGGATGCAACATCTCTTCGCAGTGCCAGAGAATCGAGCCGATCGGAAAGCACTCGGTCGTCGACGATTCGAGCCGCTCTGCGCTGGATGTGGTCAAGTGGAAGGAGCTGGTACTGGGGAGCCCCAGCCCAGAGATGGGAACAGTATTCCATGTGCGGCCGAACCTGCGCCTTGTAAAGTTGCAGGCGGTGTGCCGGCATGAAATACTGTCCCGCTCTGCTGAGCACGCCAAGCTTTTTTAGAGGCCAATTTGGCCTTCCCTTCCAAGTGACCACGAAACTGCACGTCACTCGATATGTCGACGCCGAGGATTCCGATACTGGCTGAGGCAACAAGGGGAGTGCCTTGAAACTGAGGGGATACGACAAAGGGGTTCTTTTTAGCGGTTAACGCGCAAACTTGTGTCTTCTGGGGGTTAAACTGGACTAGATTTAGTCGCCCCCAATCCGAAACTCTGTCCAGCAGAGACTCGACTTCAGACACAAGTTTGTCCCGGCACTCGGAGACGTTTTCCCGATAAATATTGGCTCGGCCGGTGTAAAGAGCATCACCAGTGCTGTCATCTGCATAGCAATGAATGTTACGGGTCTGCAACATATCATTGATATGCAGAAGAAACAGCGTTGGCGATAGCACGCAGCCCTGTGGAACACCAGCATTAATAGGCTTGCAATCGGAGCTTGCACCGTCTACAACGACCTTGATGCTCCGATCTGCAAGAAAACTGGTGATCCAATCGCACAATTTCTCGGGAAGCCCATAGGAAGGGAGCTTCGAAAGAAGCGCTTTGTGCCAAACCCGATCGAAGGCCTTCGCAATGTCCAAACTAACGGCCAATGCCTCCCCCCTTGGACTCTACTGCCTCCGCCCATCTGTGAGTTAGGTAGACCAGAAGATCACCAGCTGACCTACCACGGCGAAAACCGTATTGGCGGTCACTAATCAGCTGGTGATCCTCAAGGTACCTCATGAGCTGGCAGTTTACAATGGACTCCATTGTTTTGGAGAACAAGGAGGTGATGGCGATAGGCCGGTAGTTGGACGGGTCTGAGCGGTCGCCTTTTTTAGGGATCGGGTGGACGAAAGCCGTCTTCCATGATTTTGGGACTACGCCTAGGGAGTAGGAGTACCGGAAAAAACGCGTTAAAACCGGTGCCAACTCTGGAGCACACGTCCTCAGCACAATTGGGGGGATTCCGTCAGGCCCACTCGACTTGTGGATGTCCAGGGAGAGGAGTGCTTTGCGAACCGAGCGCTGAGTGAACTGCACTTCCGGCATGGAGCACTCACACCGCGGGATGGTCGGCGGCGTACTCCCCCCGTCATCGAGAGTCGAGTTAGACGCAAAGAAAGAGCCTAGAAGATCGGCTTTCTCCTTTGCGGTGTGGGCCAGTGAGTCGTCCTCCCTGTGCAGAGATGGAAGAGATGGCTGAAAGAAATTCCCCTGGACAGCCTTGGCGAGAGACCAGAATGTACGGGTTCCAGAAGGAAGACGAACTAGTTTCTCGCCAATTCTGCCTATGTGCTCTGACTTTGCCTTGGCAATGACTCTTTTGAAGGACCTAGAGGCGGAATTATACTTCTTTTTTAGAGCGCTGGTGTTTACATCCCTGGACGCCGATGCGTCAGCCCAGGCCTGGTAGCACTCCTGCTTATAGCATGATGCTATTTTACAGGAGCGACCAAACCATGGCTGAGATTTGCCTCCAATGGGCACCACAGAGGAAGGAATAAAAAGTTCCATACCCTGAAGTACCACATCAGCGACAGAATCCGCAACAACGTTGGGATCGTCCGGCGAGAAGCAAACCCGCCCCCAAGGGTAGGATGCAAAGAAAGACCGCATCCCATCCCAATCGGCTGACCTATAGTGCCAAACACGGCGGCAGCCTGCAGAATGCAACCGCGATTTCAGCGTGAGTGGCACCACACTCCGGACAAGACAATGGTCCGAGGAGCCTAAACTATAAAAAAGTAGAAAATTCAAGTTTAATAGATGCGGCGGTATATACCGATAACTTATGTAATTTATTAAATTATTTAACATCACACACGTAAGCTAAAATGGTGCAGCAGAATGAAAATAATATTTGTGAATCTTTCTCTTCCTCAAACGGACCACTTTGTGTAAACAATAAAAATGTATGTAATATATTCATTATTTGAGTACCTAAGCATTTCCGATTCTCTTTCTGATTTGATGTATCATATAAAACTCTAGTAGGCCTTATTAATACATCTCCGATGCGTGTAAAGTACATTAAATTCAAAACAAAATAATATATGAAGAGACTGTCCCAAAGATGATTAAAAGAATGAGACTAAAAATGCACTGAAAATATTGGGTAGTAAGATAAGAGGTGACAGAGATTAAAACAAGTTTTAGCAGCAGTATCTTCCTGGACAACTAAAATTATAAATAACTGCGCTTGCCAACAGCCAACGCTGCAAAACAACAACAACAACTTTACCTGGCAACTATGGCTATATGATTGTAACTAAAATCACCTGAGAAACAATCTATGGAGGAGATTTAAGTTCAGCGGTGGACTTTTATAGGTTGTAATTGAATATATGGAACGGAGTTAGTATTATTAGATAGTCGGAGAACAACATTTTCATGGCTCTATAGAAATATTGTTAAAAGATTTGGAATACTCAAGAGTTATTATTAAAAAATGCGAAAAACAGTTGGCATGCAGGCAATCCCTGGAAAATTTTCGAGTGCAACTGTGTTACTTTAAACATTTATTAGTATATAACGTCATAATCATTCATCATTCAAAAAATGCTACAAAGCACGATCCTGAGCCACCTGCATCTATCGACTTCCTTCATGTCTTATACATAACCAGGTCGTTACTCTATCTATTGTGGGGGCAGGTAGGTAGGTAGACACTTACCCTTCGCCACACTTAACCTACTGGTACGAGGCTGCTTCTCGAAAACCTTTCTTTACCATCGGTTGACGATTCTTCGAGTTATATGACCGAACCATTGAACCACCCCTTCAGCTTACCAATCTGCTGGTTACTCTGGTTCTACTGCGGATATTCTCTTCTTTTTTTTCTGCTGGTAGGTGTTATAGTCAACAGCTGTTTTAAGTATTCCTATTTATAATTTCTAATTTTACAAATTTCCACAATAGACAAGGGTAAATTATTCGATAATTACATTAAGAAAAGAGGTCTTAATGTACTCAAATAATAATATATCTATGTAAACAAGCTTTTAATAACTTACTCATCAGCCATCAGCAACACATGTATTTACCACCATTAAGCACTGTTACATTACGATTACAATATGGAAAGCATCAATAATTTAGACAAAATACAGAAAGAACTGGAAGTCATCTGGATGCAAAAGATGGCAGAATTCGAAGATCATCGGAAGGCTGCACTGGTCCCATCTAATCCATCGTTAGTGCAGCTAAGTTAGGAATGTTATGCTTTCAAGGATTTGGTCACACAAATGTTTAGCCTACTGTAACTGCAAGTTAGAAGTTGTATAAACACAATTGATGGACTTGACATGCGGCAACGGCAAAATGTATTGCTATTCAATGGCATCCCCGAGGACTCTGAAGTAAGCTTAATTGATAAGGTTCTAAGCTTAATACAAAGCAAAATGGGCCTTTCTAATGTAAGCAGAACCTCGATCAAACTGTGTCACAGATTGGGCTCACAAGGTAAAGATAAGTTAGAGCATTCCTCGTCCAGTTCCGTGATCACCATACAAAATCAGTAGTTTGGAAGTCTAAGGCTAAGTTAAAAAGTATGTCTTTCACATTTTTTGACTTTCTCACGAAGACACGTCAAAATATTCACAAGCAAGCCAGGAAGTACTTTGGCACGAGGAAAGCGTCCACGCTTGATGGCACAGTCTATATTAAATTGCCTGATAGTATTCGGGCAAAAGTAACTTCAGAGGAAGACTTCAATAATCTTGTCACCAAGTACTCGCCATGGTGTTCTCCTCTTTCAAATGCATCACCTCCCAAAACCGAAGATAGCACAGGTAATCTCTCTGGTTTATCACAACCAAGTAGATCTAAATATAGTCGCTAACAAGAAGTAGTCCCACGCTATCAAGGGGCACAATTGGGTCCAAGGAACAAAAAAAAAAGGTACGTCGTGTTGTAACCAAAAAATAATGGTATTGTTGATATTTTTACACTTTCTTAAGGTTGTTACGATTCTTTAAAATAATTAAGTTTACTTTATTCATTTCTATGTTACTTGGCATCATTTAAGCTTTACATTTTTTCTATTGATCGTATTGTAGTCATTATCGTTACATTATAATTGCCTTCTTTGTTTAATTGATTTAACTAAACTACTAAGGATTTAATATCGTTTATTATTTACTTGTTATAATAAGAATAAAGCAGCTAATAATAGTGTTATAATATTGTTAGTAATAAAATAGGTAGATAACAGTTTGTTTAGTATATAAATTATACTAAACAAAATGTTATTTTGTTAACTTTGTAAATTTGTAAAGATAAAGAATATTGTTGTAGTTACGATACAAGTACAGGCAAAGGTATTACACCTTGCAACCTAGCGTGTTTTAATGTTTATAAAATACTGTTAGCAAACAGATGTTATTTTATACCATTATTAAATTCACAATTTCTACTGTATCCCTATTAACATTGATTTCAAGAAATGATTTGGTTACATCGATACCAACAAATTAAACGTTTTATTTTATTTTCGTTGGGAGAGATTAATTGTGGACTTATTTGTATAATGTTGATATTTTGTTATATTCTTTTTCTGTATTTACTTTCTAATAGTATATTTTAATGTTCTATTAATTTAAGGGTATTCTTTTTTATAAACAATGACTGTTATCTTTATCAGTCAACTGATGGGATAGAGCAGAGATAGTGGAGTAGTTCATTTTCTGCTTTATACGAACAGCCTTGTAGATATTTTGCACTTGTTTTATCTCTTAATATACTTAATATTTTATTATTTATCTTATATACATATTATATATAAATTTATATAGAAGTTAAAAATGTCTAATGATGAATCTTTTTATTCCATTTATAGTTCAAATTCCTCATACGCCTCTGGTAATGATCTTACAGATAATTTACTTCCCTTACGCGATCAGTTAAATAATGTTTTTCTGCCTCATAAAAATAGTTTAAATTTTTGTCATATTAACGCACAGAGCATTCCAAGTCATTTTTCTTACTTTGAAGAAGCATTCTCACTAGACTGTGTCGATGCTATCTTAATATCTGAGTTAGCTAAAACCATCTATTATGTCGAGCTTGTACCCATTATCCAATTTAATTCTTATACGCAATGATCGGACTGAAAATGGGGGAGGTGGTGTCGCTATATACATATGAAAAAAATATTCTTTATAAAGTTTTTCTATCTTCCCCTCCCCATATTCTGCTACTGCTGAGTTTTTATTTCTATAAATCAACATTATGGGTGCTAGGGCAACTTTAGGTTTTATATATTATCCTCCTTCTGTGGATTATTTCACCTCACTTGAAACGGCTCTTGATACCATTGGATCTGAGTACGTACATTGGATGATAATTGGTGATTTCAAAACCGATTTGTTAAAAAATACTTCTCGCTCCCAAAAACTTCGATCAATTATTGAATCAGACGATCTCTGCATTCTCGCGTTTGTGGCAACTCATAGAAATACTGACACTGATGATTCGTTGATTAACCTCATCATCACTTCCTCTTCTGATCGCGTGATTCAGTTTGGACAGCTCTCTGCTCCTTATTTCTCACGTCATAACTTGATTTATTTTTAATATAAGCTCAAACCTCCATAACTGAAACCTATTTTTCAGCAGTTGCGCAATTATTCAAGAATAAATATTGAGAGTCTCAGGAGAGATGCATCTTCAATTGATTTTGGCCCTTTGGCGGCAGCTTCTAACTTCGATGATAAAATATTGTTTCTTATTAATACCATCTTGAATCTGTATAATATTCATGCTCCTGTACATTATGTAAAAGTTAAGCGTCCTCCTGCTCCCTGGATAACTAAAGGGGTACAGGTGGCAACGGCACGGTGAGACCGGGCTTTCCAGAAATTTAAAACGAACAAAATTGGTCCAACTTTGAAACGCTAAGAAATAGAAGCAATCAGGTGGTACAATATGCTAAACGCCGCTACATTCGTGACAATATAACTAATTATTCACCCACTAATGTGTGAAAATTCCTCAAATCTATCGGAATTAATAAATCAAATTCTCCGGAAAATGGCGCCTCTCTCAATTTGAATGACATTGATCGTCATTTTGTTTCTATTACTTCACTGGACCCTCAAGTCCGTTCTCAGACTATTGCTTCTATAGAATTAATGCAGCCTCTCCGGATCTACGACTTTTGTTTCTCCCCTGTTACTCAGGTAGAAATTAAAAAAGCTCTGTTGGCCGTTAAATCCAAGTCTGTGGGTTATGATGAATTTCGTAAGCAAATGATGTCTATGATTCTTGAGTGCCTTCTTCCAGCTATAACACACATTATATATTATTCTCTGGACTCAGGTCAATACCCTTCCGTATGGAAAAAGGTACCTAATCCTGTTTTCTCTAACCATTTTCGTCCTATTTCAATTCTCCCATACCTCTCTACAGTTCTGGAAGCCTGCGTTTTTAAGCAAATATCTGTATTCACTGCGAAACATAATCTACTGAATGAATCTCAATCTGGATTTCGCTCTGGTCACAGCACTACCACTTTGATTATCAAAGTCACAGACGATATAAGAAAGGGCTTGGATGAGCAGAAATTAACAGTGGTGGTGCTTATTGATTTTTCAAACGCTTTAAATACAGTGGATCATGGTATCCTCCTATCCATCCTTAAATACCTTAAATTTTCATCCCCAGCCTTGGAACGGTTTTTTTCTTATATTCGCGGTTGCCAGCAATCTGTTTGCTTAGTTCAGCGGTTTTCTGCATGGGCTGAAATTGAATCTGGTGTGCCGCAAGGTGGAATACTTTCTCCTATTATGTTTTCCTTATTTATAAATTATATCTCCTCAGTTTTAGATTGTTCGTACCATCTTCAGCTCTATGTACAGTCAGGCTTAAATAAATAACCTTTACTTTGTAATACACAAACTAAATGATAATATGGAAGCTATAAGAGAATGGTCTTGTAAATATGGCGTTTCTGTTAATGCAGCCAAATGCAATGTTATAATCTTCAGAAGTTTGCAATTATTGGCTAAAGTTGATTAAGAAAATCTCTCTCCTGTAATTTATAATGGAACGTTGATTCCATATTGTGATTCCATAAAATATCTTGGCCTGTACATGGAAAAATTATGACCTGAAAATTGCAGATCTCTGAAGTTAGTCGTAAAGTTGTTGCTACCTTGCATTCCTTTTATCGTCTTAAAAATTTTCTACTTTTCAAAACCAAGTTTACGCTGGTTCATTACCTCATTCTACCTATTATCGACTACGCCGATTTATGTTACCCAGATCTGTCCGAAAATCTTTTAAATAAGTTGAAGCACCTTCTTAATAATTCCATAAGGCTTATTTTTGGTTTACGTAAGTATGACCACATATCATCCTATCGTTCAAAGCTTAAATGGCTACCTATACGTCAAAGGCGATGCTTTAGAATTTTACTTGTACTTTATCCAATTTTAAGCGATCTAAGAACGCCTTCTTATCTTAAGGATCATTTTCATTTTTTTTCATTCGATCGATCGTCGAACATCCCGACAGTCAAACCGTCTGAGGTTAAGTTTTCCACTGCATAAGTATAATTTTTTTTAGGTCGTCTTTTACGATACAAGCCATACAACTTTGTAATACCCTTCCCAATGATATTAAGAATGCCACAAATAAGAAAGTTTTCAAAGTTCTTCTCCGAGAACATTACCTGAGGGCAACTATTAATTGACATTATTTTTCCATAATTCTTGTCTTTTTTTTTCTTCTTTTAGATTGATGAGATTATATACTATTCAAAAATTATATATAGCTTGCCAGACAGACGTTGTTCTTCCCTTTTCGATGACGCTTTGTCATGCCCTAATAAAAATGCTTAAATTATTAAAAAAAATTGTGGGTCACTCATGGACAAAAAGAACTATTCTATCTCTCAAGTTGGACCAAACTGCATACGGTTTGCAAATTTGATTAAATTCGGTAAAGTAGTTCAGGAGTTTATCGCGGACAAACAACGTGACACGTAATTTATAGTTGTATATGTATATTTAAATGTATTGTGTATATATGTACTTTTATATATGTATATTTTAATATATGTGCACTTTATTTATGTACAATGTGCTCTGTACCATTTAGCTTAAGGTGTTACATTTAAGTTTTAAATAAATAGCCCAGCATAGCCCTCTCCATAGTTCCCTGAGCGACCTTGTGCTTCCTCATACGGCCAGCGGTGAAAGACCACGTCTCAAATCCATAAGTTATCGCTGGCAACACGCACTGGTAGTAAAATATAAAAGTAGAACATAATTTTTTTGCTTAGGATCTTTGTTACTTAGAGAGCTGGTATACGAGTAAAATTGATATGACAGGTAAATTTCATCTTATCTCTCTCTTTTGCTTGAAGTTCATTGCACAATGTTAAATATTACTTTAAAATATTTCTTAAAGAATAATACATTTTGCATTTTGTCAATTTATGGGCGCATTTTTAAATCAAAGAACGTCATTACCATTAGACACGTTAGGACCGGACTTACTAGATCTTAAAATCAAGTTTTTTTTGGTTTCCAATCAGAAAATTACAAGCTAGCAAATTTAGTTAGGGGGAGATCAATTAATAAGTTTTTTTTATGAAAATTATTTAAAAAATCATTAAAAGTTTATTTTTGATTTCGTTATTTTATTTAAAAAAATAATAGTGGTGGACCGCCAAGTATCCTATTGGTGTGGATGTTACCATAAGTATTGTCGCGATGTGCGATGGTGAAATTTGACGGCTGGAATTAATTCGAAGAATTATTCTGAGCACTTCTCATGGTAAATGCGATGGAAAATGCAAAGATATGTAATATCTATTCGTAACATCAGTGAATCAATTCAATCAGAAAGAACTAACCAATGGTTCAAGTCGCTCTTCGCTGGATGCGATTAAGTGGAAAGGATGGCACTGGGGTGCCCCGGTCCAAATATGAGAACAGTAAATACGAATATTCCATGTGAGGCCAAACTTGCGCCTTGTAAATTTTCAAGCAATACGCCAAAATAAATTATTTTCCCGTTCTGATGAGCACGCCACGC
This sequence comes from Parnassius apollo, assembly GCA_907164705.1. Classification (NCBI taxonomy): domain Eukaryota; kingdom Metazoa; phylum Arthropoda; class Insecta; order Lepidoptera; family Papilionidae; genus Parnassius; species Parnassius apollo. The sequence continues at coordinate 5,855,191 of CAJQZP010001697.1, forward strand.
CTTTCAGAGGCCAATTTAGCCTTCTCGTTCGAGAGACCGCGAAACTATATTATTTAATATGCCGACGCCGAGGACTCCGACACTGACTGTAGTAACAAGAGGAATGCAATGAAATTGAAGAGATGTCTTATGAGAGTTAAACTGAACTAAATTTCCGAGACGATCCGGGACTTTGTTTGACAAAGACTCGACTTCAGCCACAAGTTTGTCCGGTACTTGATGTGTTCCCGAGAAATACTGGCGCGACCGATTTAAGATGCAACTTGAAAAATTTGTCACACTGAGCTGGACGGCAACTTAGTATTGAAAAAGCTGCTGCCCATCATCAGTTATTTTTTATAAAATAAGAGTAACAAGCGCGCTTACAGTCCACCAGATGGTATGTGGATACTGTGACCCATAGACATCTGCATCTATCAGATTAATAATCAAAATGCAGATGTGTTGCCATCCCTGGGGATTAAGATGTAATGCCTTGTTTCCAGTAAATTGGAACTCCGGTTCTTTACACTACCATACGAGACTGTTATTCTATGTGAGCATGGTCTTACCCGGTTTGAGTCAACCCACTCGTGCTACAACCATAATGAAGTTGTGGCATGGCCCTACCAACGTCTAAGAGTTTATTGGATTTGGGTTCAAAATTTTTAGATGGATGGATTTTACGGTATCAGTCGAGAGATGGACAGTCCATTAGTCAGCAGAGCCCACTACTACGTGCAAACAAAATTGATAAAAATATATTTTTATAAGCATTTCTTAATATTCCAGGGACAGATTTTGGCTTTCCAGATTAAAGTACTAATTGAAGTATACACTAGCAGCACAGCACCAAGTAAACGCAGTATATCGCAAAGAAGATAAAATTATTCCAAACCATCTGCATCCATTACTGGATTCCGGTAGACTTTATAGTCTATAATTATACTGACTGTCTTAGCCTTTGAAGCACAATAGGTATTCTATTGCTAAGAGATAGAAATAGATCAAAGGGTAGTACTAACCCAGCTGTACTTCTAAAATAGACCCTTACTTCACGTGTAATGCAATATTTTAAAATGGATCATTTATAAAAATAACATCAAATAATTAAACAGTATTTAAATTCATTGATTTATAATATTATATTAATTTTGTTACCTTTCGATTATCGAATTCAGATAGGAATTTTTTCAAGATAACTTTCAAATCAAAACATGTGAATTCAATTAGAATTTGCTATCTGTAACACAACAATACTAGTCACAATGTGAGATTTTAACTTATACTTAGGGGAAAAATATCATGGCTAACATTTTTACGACAGATGTACCGCATCTGACAAGGGTCAACAATTTAGGAGCGATTACGCGGGCCAGCGATTCGCTTTGATATATTAATGTTACGTGAATTTATTTCCATGATTATATTATAGTGTTCTAGCTTTTAGTTGAATGTGGCAATAATATGATTGTATGATATAATAAAGTACTTATTTACTTGATTCTATTAGTATTCTATGTAGTGGCGATGTAAGAATATTCACTACCACATATTTTACAGTAGGTGTCGTAAGAGGCGACACCCTCCACCTCCCATGGCCCCACCAACCTCACGGTTATACGGGCCGAATCTCGAGAGATGCACGCGGTACTTGCTCTGGGCTCTTTCCCACGTGCACTTTCTTGACTCTCTACAAGTTATTTAATCTGTTCCTGTCCCTTGTATGCCACTCTCCCCTTCTGGGCTGGACGAACACACCACGCCTTCGGTTCCGGGCAGAACGCTCCTTTGCCTCTCCATGGCTGTTCTTTTTGCATGCCATCCATGCGCGAACTCCCGCAGCCGGCCAAAGCTGTCCTTACCGTCCACGAGGTCCAGGTAGTAAACCGGACCCACACTTCTGCGTACTATTCCGTCCATCATCTTCGTCGTCGTCATACAACGCACACTCCCATAGCACGTGATGCCTATCCTCATAGGCAGCACCACAATCACACATACCCGATTCAACCAGTTTCATGTCATACAGTCTCTTCCGAACACATCCATGCCCACTAAGCATCTGCGAGACTTGATAGTCCGGCACAATCCAACTTGCGTTGAATCGCGCCGACACGTCCGGGAAGAAACAGAAAAGTTCCCTTCCATTCGTCTCTTTTTCCCATCTCTCTTGCCATACGTTCATAACATCCGCTCAAATCTCGCACTTACGCCTGCTCAACTCCCCATTTTCTGCTTCCGCACGCGCGAGATCAATCCTACCAGCACGTGTCACCTCCAGGTCAGCCGGAAGGACGCCGGCTAGTACCGGAAGCGACGCAGTGCTGATCGTCCTGTAGCTCTTAGTCAACAAAACGAGTGAAGACCTTTGTGATCTAAGCAGTGACGTGCGCACCGTATAATTCCTTACCCGATTTACCCATACTGCCGCTGCATAAGTTACTATAGGTACATATATTCCTTTCGAATTCTAATTCTTCCTAACGAATGCCCCAGGAGGACGCCGACACCCGCGACATTTTCCCGAAGCACCTCCCGGCCCTATCTCTCATGTCTTTCGCATGCTTAATAAATGACTGACTATTGTCTAGCGTAACGCCCAATACTTTAGTCGACTCTACGCTTTTTATTGAATTGCTTCCTATCTTTATTATAGGTGGTCGCAAGAACTTGCCCTTGAGGGTCATTGTGCATGACTTTGTGGAGGAAAAGGAGAGACGATTCCTTTCCCCCCATGACTCAACCAGCTCCAGTGCGGACTTGGTCGTTTTCTCTATGTCAGCCCTAGAGTTCACCTCTATCAAGAGCGTTACATCATCTGCATACGTTATCATCTTCGCATTGGTAGGGAACGGCAGCCTCAACAGATCGTCCAGCAGTAAATTCCATAGGGTCGGTCCTAGAACCGATCCTTGCGGACAGCCCATGGTCGAGCGCTTCCATTCAACGCATTCGCCGACAAAGATACCCACCCGTCTGTTGGTAAAATAATCTACCAACATCTGATAGATGTTGGGTGCGATCCCTCCCTGTTTGGCCTTCAAAAGTATCATCGGCCACCATGCATTATCGAAAGCCCCGGATATATCTAAAAAGACGGCCTGTACATACTTGCGCTGCAACTCGCTCGCAGTACAAAGCACGTCTTGCAGCGCTATAACAGTAGACCGACCTGGCGAGAACCCATGCTGGTAGTCGGATATACCCCTCATTAAACTTGGGACACACCTAAGCAGAATTCGCTCCAATATTTTTCCAAAAATGAGAAGGAGCCCCGGGCGAGTATACGGAATTATAAGCGGTAGAAAAACTAGATTTTAAGACCTGAAAAATCTCTTCAATTGCGTCCTTCGTGGGTCTTGTTTTTCAAAAACGGCGATTATGCTCTCTTGGAGAACTACAGATCGATTTCTCTTCTGAGCCGCATCTACGTAGTTTTTTCGAGAGTTATTACAAATCGTCTTGCACGCAGACTTGACGAATTCCAGCTTCCAGAACAATCCGTTTTCTGAAAAGGCTTTAACAACTCAGACCATATATCCTCGTAAAATTGTAAAGAAGACCAAAAAGTAGTTGCTTTTGGTCATATGGACTATGAGAAAGCGTTTGATTCCGTCTAAATTTAGGCGGTGCTTGGCACCCCTGAAAGGACTTCAGGGGTGTCAAGTTGACTGTCGAAGTAAGGAAGTGTTTGTACAGTAGGGCTAAGATGGCTCGAAATAGTTTTATTCCTCTGAGTATAGATTCAGATTACGAAAACTTTCGAACTGTCTCTCTGAGGAATAAAACTATTTCGAGAACATGTGAATTCTGCAACCACGCACTATAGTAACGCTGTCAACTAAGACTAAACCCCATAATCCCCTCAGAATTGAGAGAACGCCTGTACTCATCAGTAGGACAAGCTATGAAACTGCTGAGAGGTGTAAGACAGGGTGACGTTCTATCCCCGAAACTCTTCATCGCTACATTGGGTGGCATTTTCATCAAGCTACTGGACTGGAAAGGATATGGTGGGACATATATAAGCTTTTATAAGTATATATAATATCTATCTTTCCTATTTGTAAGTTAAAAGTAACCCCAAAAATATTACTTTAACCGAGTTTGTAAAGTTTGATACCGAAATACGTGCCTTGACTGTACTTCAGTTTTAGAAGCTATCATCTATTCCCGTTGAATAGCGATATTTAAAGATTTCAGGAAGAACGTGTTTCATAACTCATGTCACGTTAATTTTTTTGTATTTCAACTGAAAAATCTATCTAGTACTAAGGATATTCATATAGTTTTGACCAATTTGCAGGGATTTGTAAAGATTTTTTTATAGGATAGGATGACAAACGAGCACACAGTCCACCTGATGGTAAGTGGTTGCTGTGGCCCATAGACCTCTACATCAAGAATCAGAATATAATCAGAATCAAAATACAGATGCGTTGTCACCCGTGAGGACTAAGATGGAATGCCTCGTTTCCAGTAAAAAGGGTCTCCGGCTCTCTACACTCACCATACGAAACACAGCAGCATTAAGCTATTATTCGACGCTGGTATTCTGTGAGAGCGTGGCCCCTCCCCGGTCGAGCCGACCCATTCGTGCTACAACTATACTACTAATATAACTGCAGCATGGCTCTACCACGTATAAATGTAAAAATTATGTTTTAATGATATAGGGTTCGTAAATTTCATATTAGGAGAAACATTAACAAAAGTAACCTGTCTATTAAGTTGAGTGTACTAGATTTCAGAAAATAAATAATATGATATTAAACATTGATGTCGTGTTGTATTGTACGTGGCAACATAATTGAAATTATCACCTAAAATTCATCTGTTTGATGTCGTTAGGGGTTAGTCCATTCATTAATTACGTCCTTCGGCCCCGAGGGGGAGAGGGATTAAAAAAATTTACATGCCCCTATTTTCGTGTAGGAGGGGGTAAAACTCATTCTAGCGTATTATTTTGTAAGTTGAAATTTAATATTAGAAATGTAGTTCCACTATTCCACTGCCAAATTAAGTTCCATCTACCACTGGCAAGTTACCAATTGTTTCCGATTGTACAACATGGCTTACTAACCCAAATAGTCAAGACGACGATTGATGATCTGTATTGATCTAGCTTTTACTGTGTAATTTATTTTCTTTAAGATTAATTTAAAACTAACCGATTATTATTTTAAAAGTACTATTTGTTTGTAGATTGTTTATCTTATTCGTGTTTACTCAATTTAAGATTATTTAAAAACTTACTTTTAATTATAAAATCGACATTGCAAAGACTAGATGCTATCGATCAACTAGTTGTCTAACAAAAATTTTATCATAAACAAAGAATATACCCTAAATATATCACTATAATGGCAACCTATATCTGACAGCAAAAAAATAATATAACGTAAATTATCTGTCAAAAAATAAAAATCTTTGATTAAGGCAATGATTTCAAAAGGAAGGATAGGCCCATCTAAATATTTTACCCATAACATTTTCATATAAGAAAAATTAGCGCATCTGTCATAATAAAAACGTCATATCAAAACACGATGTAACCAGGGTCGGATTTCGTAGTATTATTATCCTTATTGTACCATTATTTCATAGTTTGTAGTATATAGTATCGTAATATTACTAAGCGAAAATATCATAATTATACCTAGAGGTCGACTTGTATCATTATTTGGTCCTTTTACATTTTAATATTAATCCTACGATATCGAGAATTTCTGTATTGTACATGAGTACCGCGTTTTTTTAATAAAATTAGAATTAGCTCCCTTTGTGGTCAATCGATGCTCGATCGATGCATTTACGTTGTATACTTGATACAACTATAATGAGGGACTACCACGATAAAAACTCTATCACGTCACCAGAGGGGAAGCTACATACAAACGGCTCGCTGCGATGTTCACGGATGCTACGTCGGAGTACAAACCGGTTTGCGCCGGCTTAGTCAGAGTAACGATGAAAGGGCTGTTTGTCGCGCGCATTGAAATAAAGGGAAGAACAATATTTCGTGATTTTATAAAACATTTTTTTTTATTTTTCATTACTATTAGATTTAAGTTTAGAAATTATTTGTTATAAAATAAGAAATTATAGATTTATATAAGTAATTAATTAGTGTTCTGTACAAATTAATGCCTAATAGTTGTACAGTACGTATAATATAAAAATTCGAGAGAATATTTTTAATAATTATCAGGCAGTGGTGAAGGTGGCGTTAGTGGTAGTGGTGCTGCTGTTGGTAGTAGATACTGGTGCTGGTGTTGGTGGTGATGCTTGTAGTATCGTTGGTGGTGGTGGGTTGTGGATCACCATCAACATCGCCGCCACTAATACCACCACTACGACCATCATCACCAACACAGTCATTACTCATTACTGCCACCACTACCACCGGCAATACCACAACCACCACCACTGCCCACTACTACTATCACAGCCATTACTACCACCACCTGATTTTTTGTACGCATGAATATGTTGTCTTACGAAAATGATATTAATAGAAATATATAATATGAAGCTTCAGTGAGAATAGCTATTTCCTAAAAATTCTCTATAAAGGATTCGCGTGGTTTTTAATTGTAAATTGCACGTATTTTCTCAATGTTCGTCGCTTTACCCTACAGCAAGATTACATAAGACATAATACTATGAAAATTAGCAAAATGTACAATATTTGCAGTTTTAATTTAAGTCAAAATAAATGTTGTTATATCATTTAAGTTACAATGCAATTACATGTTGATTATTGCTTTATATTATTGTTATTTTTTCCGTAAATTTTTCAAATTCATGTGGTGACAGCCCTATCAAAATAAGTATACATTTTCGACGTTGTTAGGAAGCTTCCCCCCTGGTCCTTACTTTGTGACTATGCTCCAGAAGCAAGCGGTTTGAAAACAGAATTTCAAAATATTTTATGAATCATATTTTCAGATTTAATTAAGCAGATATGGTTTCTTTTGTACTCTTTTCGTTTTACCCTTATTGAATATAAAATATATTAGGTACCAATATTAAAAATTTAACTTACACTAAGTTCTTTAGACAAAAATAAAACAGAAATAAAAATAAAATCGTCAAAAAACATAACGTATAGATAAACTAGACGCGTGACGCCAAAGTCCAAAACAAAAGTCAAACGTGAATTAACGTGATATAATTTTTTTAAATAGTATAATTTTATTTTTCATATACAATATTTTTGAGGGTCTGAATTCAACCCTGGCCTAATCTTGGTAACGTTACTAAACTAACTGTAAAATATAATTTTAAAAATGCGTTTATATAGTAATTTAATTGTAACAAAATTAATATAAGGTTATTTACGATGATACGATATCCCATGCTTTTTTTAAATCTTTGTATCGTAATTTTTGCATTCTTTTACCACGCAACTAGACATATTTATGACAGGCAAATCTGTCCTGCGCGCGCACCACTGTCGACCGATTCGCGTTGGCCCTAAACTGTAATTTTAGAGCCAGCGTACTGGGCCGATTTAGATGTTCAGTCGGCCCGGTCCTTACGCTAGTAATATATAAGTCAATAGATTAAGGTCAAAGAGAGTTTAAGTGTAACCGATCCTTTCCGGCAACTGATCCTTATCAACAACATTTTATTATTCTGAAAAAACGAGATAGAATCTTACGTAAGATGAAGGAGCGGGAGCGAGAATCTTACGTATCTTTACGTGGGGGTAGGGGGAGGTCATAAATCACCAAAATCATCTTTACGTAAATCATGTATGGCCCCTTAGAAGCCAACGAGGGTAACGTATACTAGAACACCATCCAGTTTTAATGACTTTTTGTAAACGCGAATATTACACACTTAAATTAAAACTAGTATTGTCAATCCACATACCAAGCGTGGCGTAACTAGTAAGTCATACACTGAAAGTTTCGTGTTGACATAAAATGCTAACAAATTACTTCGACATTCGATAAGGCTTATTTTCTCCCTCTCCTCCTATTTGATTTGTTATCAACACCATACTTATTATTGCCACGAAGGATATATATGACCTTTATCTTTATCGTGCCTATGTACATCTAAAGATATGCATTAATTTCAAACTAGGAAAGTCCTAATTTGACCGAGAGGATCGACGGATCCAATCTAACTAGGCGTACGAAGAAGTTTAAGGTCAATCCACGAGCTATGGAGAAGTCTATGCTTGAAGTAGAGAAGTTTATCTGCTTGATAGAAATGATGATGATCAAAGATGATAATGATGACGAAGGATATTGTATAGAAAGTTAAGTGGGATGCAAGTATCCATGGCCTTCAGTAGTTCTTATTGTCAGATGGCCTGTTATTTGCCTTTGTCGCTCCTATGTTATATAACTCCAAATATGCATGCCCAAGCGCTCATGTTTTGCGTCAATTTTTTAAAGTATTTTAAATACAGACAAGTTTTTATAAATAACCTTATCGCTATCACTTCTAATTTTCCGATAATTTTATGTCAAACGTCAATAAAAAACTTTGGAAAATCCGAAAGTGCTCATAATGCTTATAATATGATCCTAAAAAATTTTGGAAAAGTATTCTCAATTACCAATATAAAATATTTTTTTTTAATTTTGCTATGTAATTTTTATTGAGATTCAGATTTTAAAAATTGAAAAAACCTTTAACAAAATTACCTTAAAACGATCAAAAATCAAATTTGATATTACTTTACTTTTTAGGTATTGGTACTCAGGCATTACCTCAAAAACTATTATTTTTTAACTGACTCGTTAATAACTTCGTTAACGGCTCTATAGTATTGACCGCTAGTACAAGTGCATTTATCGCCGCGCACCGCTAACCGCAGCAGTAACGTATTCCACCAATCTTGAGCCCTTGGAGAGACCGCTTGCAGCCACGCCTAAATAAGTGCTCGTTTCTACCTCGAGCTATTCTCATTTGTTGTTCTTAACCACAGCAGCTCATGCTCCTGTCATGCCGGCTAATATCGTAAATTAGACAAAAGCAGGTATATTGTCCAAAACCCGCCACGTGCCACGTCCGCATTTTTTTTGGTTATAGCGAACCACGCTAAATATAGTACACTTTCGTTATTCTCGCATACAATAATTTTGAGGCTATTGTGCCCGGGAATCGAACCCGAGACCCTGTGGCTCAATCATTTTGTGGTTCCTTTACTCCGGATTCGAAGAGCAACCCAGTCGCCCGACCATTTGTGACCATCCGTTACCGGATTCTAACCCACGAACCCTATCGCTCCAACAATTGATATTTTCAAAAGTTATCGTGGAGGGGTACTAATAGGGGTAATAATAGCAATTAATCGGTTTAAAACAAAATAAGTTGAACAGTCATTTACCTTTCTGACAATGTGCTTTTTATATCATTTATATGTTCACTGTTAGATACGATTTCAGGCGACAAAACGTTAGATTCTTGATTTTTAGACGCTAGTAGAATATGCTCACGTGCTTTACGCTTAAGACATACAATTACGCACTTAGCGTGCAAAAAGGTAGGTTACAAAACTCTTAGTCTGTAATACCCCATCCTATGAATATTTTTAAAATATATAATATTCGTCTATAATTAGTTATACGCACTTTATAGCATTTGTGTATTGTAATATTTGCGACGTTTATCGCAAAGGCGGACTTAGATGTATACCTTTAACACAATTAGATATACAGATATGTACCTTTAACACAATTAACCCAATCTGCCTTGCATTTTATTATTTATTATCTGCGCGAAAAGATCTCACAGTAATTTAGCCATTGAAATTTATAACAATTAAAGTTTTACACCCTTCAAACACCAAAGTTTTTATTTTTATTTTTAGTCATCTAAGATTATTATAAAATATCTTCAAATTTTGATAAAATTCTTCTAAACATGAATTGAAGTGAAAGAACAAAACGTATTTTAGCATCAAAGAGCGATATATTCCAGTGAACTTTTACAGTCATTAAAACCCATTCAACGTAGCTGGCATCGCAAATGTTTAGAAGCTTTCTATTGTCTTGTATTTTCCAGATTTTCATTTCCTCAAACAAAGACTATTTTGACAAAATGTTTTGAGGTAAGCTTTTACAGTTTCAGTCCATCAAAAATCCAATGTTGAACGTAGGTTTGCCTTTAGATTTCTGCACAGTACAGTCCTTGGTTACTTATATACATCGACTACCTGCGTGTTCTTCAGGTCGTCACTTCATCTAGTTCCCATCGGTTACCAGTTCTTCGAGCTATATGGGCAGCTCGTTGCCAACTCAGCTAATTAATCCTCTAGGCTATGTTCGGTACTCTTGTTGTACTGCGGATATCCTCGTTATAGATTGTATCCCGTAGGGAAATTCTGAGTATAGCTCTTAACATCGTGTGCTAAGTGACTTAAAAGTAAGGAAGCTAAAGCCTCCTTATACGGCCAACTAATGTAGTCACGTTTCATTTCCGTAATTCATCACTGGCAAAACTCACTGATTTACTTTTTGTACAATACACAAATTCATAGCGTTTATCTAACGTGCACGAACAACGGTAACGGTACCTCGAACCTCTCTGCATGCTTCCCGCTAATTTTATGAGTATAGCTAACTTACCAAGGTATTGACTGTATCTTGTTTTTATGTTTTTTTAAACATAAAATAAGAGTTACAAGCGAGCATACATTCCACCGAATGTAAAAATGATGTTGTGTGATATCGTGGATGAAGAATGAAAATGCAGATGCGTTGACATTCTTGAGGAGTAAGATATATATTTGTTTGTAATCGTGGTCTCGATAATTGGCGCGAGAGAAAAATCGTTCGTTTTCTCCGTGTGTTAGGCACAAAGCAGCAAACCAAACTCTTACAAGCAATATGATCGGTACTTTCGTCATAAAGGTCATCTACTCAATATACTGTAATGGCAAGAGAGTGAGCTTACCACGTCTGAGTGCATAAGTTGAAATTCAGCCATATGGCCAAGTTGTTTAATTTTTTATTATTTAGTATTCCAACCTATATAGTTCCACAGTTGGGCAAAAATAAATTATTAAAGACTACGTCCCCACCCCACCCCCCCCCAATCCTTATACAGATAGCAGTAAGGATCAGGTCTCAGGTCATAAGTCATCACTGGCAACACGCACTGGTTGTACAATCTCATTTTCAGGTTTTGAGGTTATGGTGTTTTTAAAATGTGATAATATAATAATATTAGCGGGTAGGGAAAAATTGTCATTTAAAATTACATTAGTATTAAAATGTTTGACATTCGGAGTTACGAGTTAGTTAGTAGTAGTAGTAGTTAGTAGTAGTTAGAGTTAGTTTTAGTTCCATTTAAATGCAAATTATTAACATTTAACCAATTGACTAACTTACCTATTATTTTCTTTGTTGTATAATTTAATAACTATCGTTTTAATTTTAAAATTAATGAAATATCATCAGCAAATAATACTATATCATGGTTGTCCCCTACTATGTAAGATAAGCCATTTATATATACAAAAAACAGATAGGGGCCGAGAATTGAGCCCTGAAGCACGCCTATTTGTACAATCGACCCGGAACTTTGGCGTATATTGACTCTGGAAGTATACCTGAATACCTCAAGAGTCAGTATACGCCATACTGACTCTTGAGGTATTCAGGTATACTTCAAGAGTCAGTATACGCCAAACTTTCGAGAAGATATGTCGTAGTTTCCCGAACGCTGCCCAGCCGAGTTAAACCCGTCGATTGACCTCTCGGTCGAGATTGGACTTACCTAGTCGGACTATTTATCTCAGGTAAACGTATTTCTCAACAACTTCGAGCTCAATTCTCCCAAAAAATACCGGCGTAGGTGTGACATTGACATTAAACACGATCTTTGTTTTTTCGATGTTCACCTTAAAACCTATCGGTTGGGAGACACTATTGAGGTCATGGGGGTAAAATGCCATAGTTGACTGAGTTTACGACACCTACGGGAAGATATGGGGTAGTAGATATTCTTAACTGCCACACATACAGGGCAATATTAAATAATCTTTTAAATAATATGAATATTTTAAATTTCTCGGACACGGAAATTTTTTTACAAAATGTAATCCTGGAACGTTTTTTTTTCCAAAGACGAGTAAAGCACGGCTATTGTTTAGATAACAAAATTTCGAAGTAAATTTAGTTCTTACTGTTCTCCCTAGATGGCGCTATCGCCGAGTGAATCGCGGTATCATTTGAATTTTTCATTATAATGTATAGTTAAACAATCTTGACCTCCTTGAGTTTTCTATATTACTAAACTAGTGATGTGTGAGTAAAACATAGTGATAAAGTGTGAGTGTTTCATTAACCAGCTAAAACAACTATCTTCGATCAAATGAAAATATATTTTACTGCTGTTCAGTATCTAAACAAACGAATATTTTTAAATATTGTGCTTTGTAGTATTGGTTATTGTCATGGTATTTTGTCAGAAAAATGCGCATTTTCGACATTATAATGGAGGTAATAAGTCTGAAACATAATTCTTATGTCCATTTTCAAAAATCAGAGTGACTTTAATTTGTGAAATTAGACTCATGATTAGAGATCGGATAATCGGATGCATATTTACCTTAAGTTATTTTTTGGCTAGCAAAATAATACGGAAGCGGCTTCTTAGAATATTTTTATTAAAAAAAATATCAGGATTCCGGGATCACATTACTAATCGGATGTATATTAATTACTTGTTGTAAATGATGGTGTTACGACTGATTCTACTTACTATTAAAAACTTACACTTGTTTCGACGTAATAAGGTTAGTTTTGCTTCGTCAAAAATCACTGACAGTAAAAATAGGGAAAATCAACCCACAGTGCAACTTTTACTTATGTTGACACTTAGTTTATGATATATCACGGTTACAGAGTATACATTTAAATTTGAATTTACCGGAATCGTGGAATTTTTTCGATAAAAAGTGCTTTCCATAATAGCCAACATCTCAACTGTAGGTAAATATGCATCCAAATATCCGATCTATACTCATTATCAATTGAACAATAAAATAATGCTATATTACATATGTATATTAAAGAAAACCGTAGCTTCTTACACTTACACTATCTAAATATTTCCTCAGAGAATGAAGTAATATTATACAAATTTCAATCGTAATATATTTGTATAATCATATCTATCTATCTAACTATCGAGCAAATATATGTTGCAGAAGTGAATGGAAGAGTAGGAAAGGGACATCCTAGGCGAAAGTTTATCGACCAAATTGGCGACATAGGCAATTTTAAGAGTACCCTTAAACGATGAGCATGTATGCGTAGGTATATGGACGTGGAGGAAACGAGAGAGTTATGTCAGGATCGTGCTAAAGAAAGTCATTATTCTGTGCCTACTCTACTGGGTGACAGGCGTGAGTGTTTAAAATTAAAATAAAAAAAAAAAAAATATATATATATATATATATATCGCAATTTATTCCAATTCTTTACGAAGGCTACTGTTCACTTATCTAAATGTGTGAAATTGTTTGTATTAAGAAACCAATAGGGAGAACAATGAAGAGCACTTAATCGATTTCCTACTTTAGGATGCGCAACGACTTAATTGATTTCTATTTTATTTGGGGTTTAGTTAATTTACTTCACGTTCTGTTTTTATACTATCCACAGCTTTTATTTTATCGCTGAGGAAAGTCGTAAGGTCCATTTTACCTTGCATTTGCTTAAATTTATACAAAATATCTTATCCTTAAACTCATTCTTCAACTGCTCATTCTTATCCTACCTCTGCTTGAATATGCTAATGTCAGTTATTTGGATGCTACAGAGGAGCTTCATAATAAACTTAAGCTCTTGCAAAATCAGTAAATCGGTGTATCCATTTTATAATTGGGTCCAATAAATTTGACCAAATATCTCAGTTTCGTAAGAAACTCAAGTAACTCGACTTCGAAAGAACACTCGATTTTTATTTCTACTGCAAAATACATCCTCTCCCACATACCTAAAAAGCTGATTTTCCTACACCCATGGTCCGGATGGTCTAGGCAAATCCCTTGATGAAACTATTCATAACTTTCCCGTCCATAATTCCGGTTTTTACGGCTACTTGTTTTCTGTACACGCGGTTAGGTTATAGGACTCACTATAATAAGCTATAATAAGCCTAATGTAAGAAATTCCAAATTTTTGTTGGCATCTAAGAAACGTGTCAGAGATAATTTCTTTGCATACTGTTAATTAATGTATATTATTTTATTATATTAGTATTAGTTTGTATATATTACTTTTTACTGTCATAATTATTACTTTTATTTATCGTTTTGTTTTATTACTGTATTATTTAATATAACTTACATAACATTTTAATACTACTGCTACTGAACTATATTTCAGCTAATTATAGAATAAGTAGAACCTTTGTACAAACTTACTATAAGTCTGTTTCAGTATCCTGTTACGTGTACATAAATAAATAATACAAGCGTAAAAAGAAATACAAAGCGTGTAAAGAAAGCAAGCAATGAACGTATCAAGTATACTATAGCCTGCTTTGTGCGTAGTAATATAAGTAACTTATACTCCGACAGATAAGTCACTACTTATACTCTGACGCGGCTCAAACGCTCTTCATCAGTTCGTCTACATGCATCGGTCGCATCGAGGACCGATGGTAACGTCCGAGCAGCCGTTTTGAGTTGGTTGTCAGAATGCTCAAGGTCGTGTGCCATAACTTTTAGCGTTATTTTCAACGTGCTAAGTTGAGACATATAGGTGTTGTGTATTAAAACCTGGTAAGGCTTGCAGGAAGTTGATTACTGCATATGTCTCAGGACTCTGCTTTGTGCCATTTGCGGACTTGTGTAAAGGGCTGTGATCATCATAATTATTATGATGACAAGTTTAAAAAAGTTATAGGAGTAATAAAAGAAGTGAAATTAGAAAATATACTACGTTTTTTATCATATTCTTGCATTGTCATCCAAAATTAGGTTATACATATTTAAAATTCCAAATATCCAACTCACCGAGAATTTAATTTAAAATCACTAAATTCCACACGAAACGACATACAAACAAGAAAGGACTAATTAAAACGTGGTTAAATATTAATCATGATCGTTTATAAATTTAAACTACTAGATGTTTTAAGTATTTTATTTTATGGGTAATGGAATTACGACATCCTGTACATCAAATTAAAGTAAATACAGTGTTATACTATATACTATATTTATAAGAAATTACTGGAGCGTGTTGATGTTAAAGGAGTCGCTGGAGACTTTGAAGCTGTCGGAGCCGGAGTCTGCTATGGAGTCGCTACAGATTGTGTCAAATTTTGCGCAGCTAGTGGAGTGAGTGCGGACGCTAGCAATGGTTATGCAGTAACCGCTTCTTGGACATTAACTATTTCATCGTCAGCAAGCAGGTTGAGATTTTTCATGGATGATTGCAGTGAAGGCACTGATGATGATTATTCGGCTGCCCTATGTTGAATTCGAAAATGCCAGATTTTATTTTCAGACTCCGTCGACGAATCTTCCTTCGATAATTTTCTGCCCAGTTTTGAGATAAGCGCACAAATCGTTCTGACTCTTGCGAAGGATGGCTGTACTCCGCCTTAAGATAAACAAGCTTAATTAAACCTCCATGCGAAGCGAAAATCAATACCAACAACCAGATTTCAAGGACAAAAGGGCACAGTATACCTACCAAGACTAAAAGTATATATAGATCTGAAGTCGATTTTGTCTCAACTGGGGATCGAACCTAGAACCTTTTATGCTTTAGCTTAACACCATCTCGACTACACCACTATCAAAGTAATCAACACAAAACAATAAAAATAAAAACACCATAAACGTGGCAGTGTGCAATACATGATATATTACAACAAAATATTAAAAAAAAACAGTAAACATGCCATTGTGCACTACATAACACATTACACCAAATCATAAGAAACCAGTAAACGTGGCGGTGTGCACTGCAAGATACATAACAATTTCCCTCTAGTTTACTAAACCAAATATACAGTTTTGCATCCAAATTCACACCACCACGTATACACTAATGTACTTTATCGTGATGTACAATTATTATATTATTGAGTAAAACAAAAAACACAAATTTTCTTACCTTTTTCGGCAGAATTGCTTTGAGTCTATTCATCATTGTGGTTGTAAATCGTAGACAGAGAAACCTATAGACGCCTTCTTTCGCATTCGCACACGATAAAGATAGATTTATACATACGTCTTGCATAGAAATAAGACAGAGCGGTGTGATTGTTTGTCCCTTTCTAGGTGCCGGTTTTTTTTGTTTAGCAAACTACACTTTGCTAAACAACATTGACAGTTCGTAGCGATCTAAGGAGTTTACAAGTTGGTTTAAGTGAGAAAGAAGTGTTTTGTGAGCTTATGGTTGGTGAATCTTGTTCTATTCAGTTCTTATAACAATTAAAATTTTTATCTAAATATGTTTAAAAATCATAAAGATTATTGTATAACCTAAAACTAGGTTATCATCCTTTCTCACTCGAGGCCACGCTAATCGTTAGTCTATAGGTTTCTCTGTCTACGTTGTAAATAAAACACGGTTATATCAAACTGACATGACATGACGTAAATGCGTTCGGAAATAGTTACTTTCTTAAAATTAATAACATTCCGCTTCAAGCAATAATATTTGTCTTGGTATGATTTTTCAAAGGTGGCTGTATCTGACAGTACACTCCGTCAAGCAAAAGGGTTAAAGTTATTTTCAATTTTGCTGCGTAACTTTGTTATAATAATTAAATAAGTTCCAACATGTAATTTTAATAATAAGTGTTTATGGTTGTATGTGTTACAATCAGTATGTTACTGTTATAATCTATCAAATTTCACTGCCAAACATAGGTCTCCCCCATAGCACAGATTAATAAATATTTACTATAGTTGCCACGCTTAGCAAGCAGATTGACAATCGCAGTTTATTTATTATTTTTATTTTATTTATTTATTTAATATTCTTTATTGCACATCATATAAAAATTACTAATTATATATACAAAAGAAGTATGCAATGGGCATGTCAGCTTATTTCTGATAGCAATTTCTTCCAAACAACCAGTGAATGGACAGGATTACACAAAGATGACAGGGGTAGGGCACATTGGTGTGATAAAAAAAGAATACACATTTCATATATATATATATATATATATATATATATATATATATATATATATATATATATATATGAAATGTGGTCATTTTAGGATGGAGACATCTAAAATAATATTGGAAAGGCGCATGCTTAAGGAAAAGGGTTTCGTTTCAGAAGAAGATCATAAACGCTACGCAGAATTGAGTCAGGAGATACAGAGGCGGTGCCGAAAAGACACCAATGATTACATCAACAATATCTGCTGCGAACTCGAACGGCACGCCGAAAAGAAGGAAACCCACGAACTTTTCAAAAGGGTGCGCGAACTAAGCAAGAGCAAGATCGTTCAAACATGGGCCATAGAAGACAAAAACGGAAACCTACTTAGCGACTTAGATACAGTGTTGGAACGCTGGAGACAATACTGTGCCGAACTTTACTGTACACAGGACATACCTGCTCGTGTTAACAATAATTGGAATACTATGAATGACCCAGAACCTAGTATTTTAGACGCCGAAGTAGAACAAGCAATAAAGGCATTAAAAACGAACAAATCACCTGGTAAAGATAGCATTCCAGCAGAACTTTTAAAAGCCATGGGTCCAATAGGCCGGAAAATTATAGTAAACATCTGCAACTCGATTTGGAATACAGGTGTATGGCCTAGAGAATGGACTGAATCTGTTTTTGTGCCCTTGCATAAGAAAGGTTCCAAAAGTAATTGTACAAACTACAGGACAATCTCCTTAATTTCGCACGCCAGCAAAGTCATGCTGTATATAATAAATCAACGTCTTAAGAATTTCCTAAACAGGCAGATTCCCAACGAGCAAGCTGGCTTCGTAAAGGGCAAGGGCATAAGAGAACAAATTTTAAATATCAGGCAGATTATTGAAAAGAGTCGCGAGTTTGCCAATCCAGTGTTACTGTGCTTCATCGATTACAGTAAGGCATTTGACTGCGTCCGTTGGGATAAACTATGGTCAATATTGGTCGAAATGGGAGTACCAACACACCTAGTCAGCCTAATTGCCAACCTGTATGATAACAACCGATCTTATGTGAGACTCGATGGCAGTCTTTCCAAAGAGTTTATGACTACGAAAGGCGTGAGACAAGGTTGTATACTGTCTCCGTTGCTCTTTAATATATATGGAGAGTATATCATGCGGAAAACCATGGAAGGCTGGGATAAAGGGTTTCATATTGGGGGTAAAAGGGTGGCTAACTTGCGATATGCGGACGACACTGTGCTTTTTGCAACATCTTATGAGGACATGGAGGAGCTGCTGCATAAGCTAGAATTAGAAAGCGAAGAGCTAGGTCTGTCAATCAACAGGAATAAAACGAAACTCATGGTTATAGACCGGGCTAGCAAACTTTCCAACACTTGCAGCATTCAAGGGATCGACGTTGTGGAGAGTTATATATACCTGGGATCTCTGATCTCAAATGAGGGTACTTGCGTTCCCGAAATTAAGCGTAGAATAGCAATAGCTAAGGATGCGATGACCAGGCTGACAAACATCTGGAGAAACAGAAGCATAACAAATAATACTAAATTACGCCTAGTATATACTCTTATATTCCCAATTTTTCTCTATGGAGTGGAAACATGGACTATACGCGTCAGAGAAAGGGAGAGAATTGATGCGTTCGAAATGTGGTGCTGGCGGCGAATGCTGCGAATACCGTGGACTGCGAAGCGCACAAACGTGTCAATCCTATCGCAACTCAAGATCAAGACGCGTCTTTCCACCACATGTCTTCAGCGCATCCTCAGCTATTTTGGTCATATCTCTCGCCGCGGGGACGAAAGTATCGAAAAATTGATAGTTGTTGGAAACGTAGAGGGAAGAAGGCCCAGAGGTAGATTTCCAACCCGGTGGTCCGACCAAGTCAAAGAAGTCGGTGCGCGAAATTTCTACGACGCTCTCCGTATGGCCAGCGATAGGACCCGGTGGAGAGAGATTATAAACAATAAATTTATTCTCCGTGATGGTGATCACGATCCTCAGTCATGAGGCACCGACTAGAGATATATATATATATATATATATATATATATATATATATATATATATATATATATATATATATATATATATATATATATATATATACATTAAACATACATTACTACTAACATATATACATACAAAAAATAAATATATATTGTAATTGTAGTATGAAGCGACAGTAGCCTAATGGCAAGGCGCGTAACGCGAACTCAAAAAGGTTGTGGGTTCGAATCCGCCATTCGACTACTGGCGTGAACCACTCGTAACACAAGCAATTTAAGCTTATCACGAGTGGTTAAGGGGAATATTACTAATGTTTATAGCATTGTTAATATTCTTTTTTAAAAAATGTTAAAAAAAATTAAAAAAAAATATTATTTATTTTTAGTCGTTATGAGGAAGACGCTGGTACATCATATCTCCTGATTTGTTTCCCTCTGTCGCCTCTTATGACACCCACGGGATGATATGGGATATTGAGTATTAGAAACTTTATTCAATTGAAATATTTTTAAGAGTTCCAAAACAATCATTAATACGGAAACTCTTCGATAATATTTATAGTTTCAATCATTACAGCATAGATACTATATTATAGTATACCCTGACGACCCCCCAGACAGAAATGGTAATATAAAGTCGCTGATAGAGACGCTGTTCTTAAAAAAATTATATGTGTATATAAATTAAGTATTGATAACTAAAACCAAACTGCGTTTACCAAAAGGGTATCAAATAAGACGATGTCAGTTTTTTAGAATATTTTTGTTAACTAATTTTTTTAAATGTTGTGAGCTCCCCATGCTGCAGCTATATTACGGGTGCATCACGATTGGGCCGGTTCGACCGGGGAAGGATCACGATATTACATAATACCAGCTGTTACCTGCTGTTGTATACCCACGCTGTTGTGTTTCGAACTGTGAGTCTAGAGAACCGGATCCGGAACCCTCTTTACTATAACTCAGGGGCGGCAACGTATCTGCAATTTGATTCTTAATTAGGGTAGATGAAAATGTTTAGGGGCCATAGCATCCATTTACCATCAGGTAGGCTGTGGTCTCGTTTACTAGCCTTATTGTATAAAAAACCCTACATAAAGATATTTTCAATTTTGTAGTAACAATACTAGGGCGACACTGAAAGTTTTTAGAACAGGCCACTTGTAAACGATATAATAAAAAAATAAGTTCAAATTTTGGAAATGGAACTGTTTGCAAATATTATTGTGTATGTTTTTTATTAATTTATCATTTGTTTACGATTTGGCGGAAAATTGAAAATTGTCTGTGTCACGTCAGCATGAATTTAACGCGATAAAGTTTTATTACAATGATTTTTTTATGATTTTCGATATCATTTAAGTGAACAAGAAAGTTGGCGTTAAGCCAACTAAAGTGAAGAGAGGTTGAAGCGTGGGAAAAAAGATGTTGGCCTCGTTCTTCGGAAGATCTGGTCATTACGCAACAATTATTTTAGAGTATCGAAAAACAGTTACTGCAGAGTGGTACACTAACAAATGTTTGCCACTTGTCTAGGAAGAAGTCGGGAGAAGCGATCTTGCAATAGGATCCTCCTTCACCACGACAAGACCTCGTCGCACATCGCCAAGCAAACAATCGACTACATGGCGACGTCAGACGTGTAGTTACTGGGTCACCCGCCCTATAGCCCCGACCTCGCACCTTGCGATTTTTATTTATTTCCAAAAAAAACTTCGAGAAAGTTGATTTTTCATTGTTTTTGGACTGCTGGTAGTCTGTCAGGTCTTAATTATTAAATAATATAGAGCATTAAGTCCATCCTTATGCAGTAACATTTAACTTGATAAATATTTTATTTATATTTGAGTTTAAAATAAACAAATCTATTTTTTTTTTTACTTTGACTTCATTTTTTGTATTTTACATTATTTCGGTTGCCGTTGTCATGCCGTGTGTATCATAATTGCTGGCAATGAACTGATAGAACAGCATCACATTCAACTGCAGAACGGGAACCATCTGAATTATCTAGTCCATCCTCTCTGCAATCTGAAGTGAGTAATGTATTGCACCCAGAACAACAAAGCTTAGATCATACATCACAAAGTGTACTGCTAACTAATTAATTAAAAGCGCCACTAACACCAAATCAATGTTTTTTACCTGGTTGTAACAATTCCAATGGACTCAGTGTTCCATCAGCATTGCGAGTATGTCTCTTTTGTGATTACAATTACTATGTACGTGTGTTATACGTGGTAGAGCCATGCTGTAGTTATATTAGAAGTATAGTTGTAGCATGAATGGGTCGGCTCGACCGGGGGAAGGACCACGCTCTCACAGAATACCAGCGTAAAATAGTAGCTTAATGCTGCTGTGTTTTGTAGGGTGAGTGTAGAGAACCGGAGACCCTTTTTACTGAAAACGAGAAAATCATCATAGTCCTCACGGGTGACAACGCATCTGCATTTTGATTTGTAATAGAGGATAGATGTGGATGTCTAAGGGCCTCAGCAATGTTTCCAGCAGATGGTGAATCTCCGTTAATGACAAGATATGCTAATTAATCCAGAGTCGTGACTATATGTCGATATGAGTAGTAGAGGTGGTGAACGGCATTTTTAAAACTGAATTTAAAATATTTCATCAAAATTACTATAACAGGGCTTCTACACATTTGATGATAGACTGCTGTGGCTGCTGCTATAATTAGTAAATTCCACACAAAAATAAGGGACAGGGATGATGCGGCTCAAATACTTGAAATTGTTCACCAAAATATGGAGACAAATAATGATTTGAGATGACTGAGTATGATATGCTAGGGAAAGCAATCTAAATAGAGCTAGGGCAAGCAGACTTTAGAAATATAAATGTAGACTTTAAAATGTTAGGGAATTTCCTGTTTTAACTTACAGCGACTTAATATTAATTGCTTGTGTCACATACCAATTAAAGCAAGCTCGCTACTATTATGGTGAGCATATAAGATTTAATGGTTGCTACCGGATAGAACTCTGTGATAATCAGAGGAGCAGCATTATGGAAGGAATAAACTTAAGCCCTAGCTGATCTTTACTTAGGGCTAGAATTGCAAGTCATCACCATTAGTCGTAAAGTGTAATTTATATATATTTTAATTAGTGGCAATAGTTCTGGTAGAAGTGCAATTAAAAATTACTGTCGGCCGTCGAACTGTTGGATGCTGTGCCCATGTTATGACAGTAATATGGTATTTGTGTTGGGCACGGCATCAGACTAATATTTTGCTTCCTGCTCAGTTCCTGAATGATGTATTGATGTGTAAATTAGAGGCAAATAATTCCTTAGCTTTCCTAGATGCGTTAGTCATCCAAAATTCTAACAACACCATAGGTCACACTGTGTATAGAAAACAATCAATTTCACCATTATCCTTCACAGTTATTTACCGTGAGCAAATCTATGTTACAGAGAGCACAAGGGATCTGTGGCAACAAATATCGAGCCGTCGAGCTTCAGCACGTCAAGCAGGTTCTGCACGGCAACAAACTTCAGGCCCGCGCTTACGTCACAGTGACCGAGTGAAGCCAGCCACAGTCAAGCATGTGCAGTACTAGCATTTGTCAGGGGTGTCACAGACAAGATTGGCTACATCTTGAACCGAGCTGACAGGAAGCATCAAGGTTCAGGGAAGTTTGCAGTTTGTGATCATATCCTAGACGGCCCCAACCAGATAGACGTATAAAAAAGATTTGATAGACCACAAATCCTCTAAAAAGTACATCAATTCCTATCAATGACCGATACCTGAGACTATTGAAATAAAAATAATTTTCAATAGAGAAGGAGGCTTGGTACTACCACCTGCTTAAAATCCTGTAATTAATGAAATTAAAATTAAACCCAAGCATACCATTGCAAGACTTCAAGACACAGTAAGTTCATTCTGTAGATCGGACCATAAATAAAAATTAAAAATCTGAATGTACTCCGGGTTAACACTGACATTGGGACGTCAGTCACCTCAGTCCGCCGTAACCATGGGTGTTGAAAAGCACCCGAAACGCCTGGAATTAAAAATCAAAGAAATAAAACGCGATAAAATCGATAAAAATAGTTGTTAAAAAAACAGCATTTGTGAAAATAAAAACTTATATACTCGTATCTTCAAAACCCCGACTTTTTTTAAAGCAATTCCTTAACCATTTCATTGTTTTAATTGCATATTATCATATCTATATGCTTTTATATGTAGGCACCCATGGCCGAAGTGTATCCCCTTTCGAATGCATATTATTTAAAATATGCTAAATTGCACCCTATTTACAAATAAATATGTACTCGTATTAAAATTTAAACGATTTTTTTAATGATGATCTTGAACGTTAATCAAAAGTCTATAATTTGTAAATTTACTCAGTCTGTCAACACAGCGAATTGGGTTTGGCGACGCCAAACCTCGTATAAAATAAAGTTGACAGCCATTCTATTGTGTATTATAGTATTCTGTGGATTTTTTAATGCCAAACTTCTTTATAGAAAAGTAGTCTCTAAATATAAATTTTATTGATTTAAAGTGCTGTGGATGAGTGCGGTCGCATGCGATTTTATGAGGATTGAAGTATTAAGGAAACACCGGTATTACGCATGACCACATATATCATGCGTCGATTTCACAATTTTAATATAAAATACATAGTAAAACTAACCTCCAGACGACACTGGCTTAATGGACAGGTTATCTGTATGGTCGGTAGTCTTACATGGTATACCGATGGGTCAAAAATGGGCCTCGACATAGACTTTGAAAATTAAGGGGAATGCCCCTAATTCTTTTCTTTTTCCCCTAATTCTAAAGCTTAGTATGAATTTGGGTAGATTCACTTCTATCTTCCGGGCAGAAATTTTCGCGATACTCAGTGTGCGTAAATCAATCTGCAAAAACATTTCTTCAACCATATAATATACATAAACTCTCATAATAAAGCAGCACTACCGGCGCTGAGATCAAACCCTAGCCCTGACTGGACACTGTTGTCTTAAAAAGCACATGTCCATCCTGGGATTAAGCAACTTTAGGATGTGCAGGTTTTGTTCCTTAACCCTAGATTTCTAGATCCCTAGATTCGGCCTGTATGATCCAAGGGTTGGTTTGGCTATGGAAGGTGGTGGATTGTCTCACCGCGAAATATAAGACTCCTCCTAGGAATGTAACAAAAGACGGTTTTGAGCCACTTGCCTCATTGACTTCTTGTATGTTTTACCAATCTTCACTCATCTAGTGAAAGGGTGTCCTATTGCTTATAATATGGAATAATGTTTAACTTAATGTATTTTTTTAACTTATAAGTTTTCAATGCAAATCTTTTAAAATGTTATGAAAAAACGAGAAAAATGACATTCTTACCTAATAGTCTATAATATCAAGTCAATAGGTACAAATAGTCAATAGCGCGTTTGACAATCTCATTTAAATTATAAAATCTTTTCCGTTTTCCAGCGGTCACATTTAAATTCAAGCCTCAACGTTTGAAGGATTGTTGTGAATTTTAAGTATTTGAATGTAAATTCTTTAAATACGTAATTTGTAGACATTGCTGTAATGTCTTCAGCTCAGTGTAAATAAAGAGGAGATTTTTAATTCACCTGTGTTATTATTTCATGTTTTAACGGGAAATCTACACAAATGAGGATATCTACGACACTTAGAAATAAGGAGTGGTATATGTAAAGTAATAAAATAGAATGCTGCTATTCATAGAGCCCAATCAATCAGAATAATAGCCAAAACCACACATATGGATCACACCCTATCCTATAAAAAAAAAAAAAAGGTGAAATGTTTGACAGATTTCATATCGGGAAAGTTAACTTATTAAAAAAGTGTAGAGATTTATATTTCATATGAATTTGATTAAAATGCATTAACCAAACTACGGATATTCCTAAAATTAAATAAAATAAATAAATATAAGAATGTATAAGATATTAAAGAATACAGCACTGAGGCATTATTTTATTATAAACATTCATACATTAGAAACCGAAAAGTTATCAATAAAATCGCAAAATTTCAATGATGATGACACAGGGTAGCAAAAACATTCACCTTAGCCCAAATTAGCGACATCAGTTGAACTTAAGATCATGAGATCTCTTTCAAAGTCTCATACTCATACCTATCTACCTAACAATGGTAGGATTTAATGCTTTGTATGGTGAAAAGTTAGACGGTGCGACGCGTTGGAATTTACAACATATACAATGAGCACTGGTGGATATTCCAAAGCCCAAAAAATCGAAGAACATGCTCATCACGTTTGTTTTAGTGTTTTTGTTTAATAATTTTATTTGGTATCACATATTACAATTTAAAAGCTTAAGAGTGTAAATTTATTCACAAGATTATTAATTTTATAACGCAAAGGAAGGAGTAACACATAGCTGCTATTTGATACTGCGAAATGGTTTCCCCTTCGTTTACATTTTACATCAAAACCTAAGTTAAAACTTTATCTTAAGTTTATTTAATATACTGTAGAAAGGGCCACCGCGCTTCTTGCTAATGGATACATGAGCGCGATGATTTAACCCAATCTTTAGTCCTATGAAATATAAATATTGATGAAATACATTCAAAAGCGGGCACCGCAGCACTGCTATTGGATACAGTGCTGAGATAATTTAACCTCCTCTTAACGTACTTAATTTAGTGGAAATATTTACGCGGTAATTTTACAAATTTTCCAATCAAATATCCTATGTGGCAATTAAACCTAAGATTATTTAATGCTCTATTGGAAAGGGGCATCGTGCTTCTTGCTATTTTATACGTGAGCACGATGATTTAACGCGTTCCACGGAGCTGCAGTTATAAAAAGTTATTTAATAACGCTAAGAAGAAGGCACCACCAACACTGCAAGTGGATACATGGTTGAGGTAAATTAACTTCTTCTTAGCGTATTCAATTTACGATATATTTACACAGTTTATTAAAAAATGTTTTCAAATTAGTTTGACACGTGGCGGTAATAGGTTATAAATAGTACTTACAAAGAAGTAATACAAAGTAAATCACATCGAATCAAATTAGCACGGACGAGTCAAAAAATAAGAAATAATATATAAAAAAAACATACAGAATAAAATAATGAAATGGTAAGGGTTTTTTTAAATTTAATGTATAATCTAAACTTATATAGGAAAAATACAAAATAAGTTAAAATAACAAAGAAAATACGTATAGTGTTTTCAGACCTTAGAAATAGACTTAAAGATCTTTTTAAATTAAAATAAGAAAATTAAATAAAATAATATTAAACCTATATAATACTTATACAAAAGCTTTAATTTATTTTACCGGATCCGTAGTCTACTCTGTTGGCGCTTCTGTCCCTCATGGCAGGAGTCCGAGTTGGCAGGGTGTTTGATATCTGCTTTGGCGTTGAATTTTGTGTTATGTGAGTGGCAGTTGTGGCACTTTGCAGTGTTCAGATTATTTTTCACGGGACAGTCACTGATTTAGTGTTCATTGCTGGCGCAGTGGGAGCAGAAGCTCTCTTGTGAGGTGCATCTTGTCTTCATATGTCCAAACTGTAGGCATTTATGACATCGCAGAAAGGGTAAAAAAATTCCAGGTAGATTCGCTGGTGGTCGATGCATACGCGGCGCATCTCCATCATCTTTCTGTAAATTTTTGGACTTACTAGGAAAACTGCGTTACATAAGTTCTCATTCCTATTGTTACGCTTGAATCTGAGCGATAAATATGTGTCATTGAGATCGTTCGCAATCTCCGCAAGTTCTGTGTTTTGGTGGCGTATGATTTTCACTAGGTCCTCAGCTGGCACGTCTTTAGATATCCCTTTGAGGATAACCATGGGTCTGAGGCTTCGTCAGGCTCGAACTTGACTCATCGGATGTCTCTAGCCGAGAGAGTGTGTCGTCGCGTTGTTGATGATTGTCAAATTCGATACGTAGCTTATAATTGGAGACACGTTGGATGCGGGATGGTGCGTAAGTTGACTCCCTGTAACTTATGCTGGTTTTAAATTTCTTGATCACTTCTTCCGGTGTCTTCGACTATTCAGTTGAGCTGACTATAATAGCTGGTTTGGTCACCGGGGGGATGGAGGGCGGAGAGGTCTTGTTAATCGCAGGTGTCCTGCCACCACAAGTGACAGCAGTTGCTTGGGCGTAAGATGGTCGCGCTTGTGAGGCAGTCACCATCTTTTTGAAGTCTGCCATTTCTTTTTTCACGCATGAAAGCAACTCCTCCTTTATTTCTCCCTATGCAGATGGGGTTGTTGACGCAATAGCGGTGTTTAGGTTGCGGGTGGAACGTCTTATCTCCTCCATGGCCAGATTGATGAGCTTCTTATTGGCCGCGGAAACGCTCTTTCCCTCGCTGATAGCAGTGTTTACGCAGATTGTTAATTTGTTCATTACGAGCATGAACGAGTCCAAGTCCTTGACCTCCTTGGCCGAAGCCGGGAGGGTATGGGGGTCGCTCTGCGACGCTGGCATGTTTACACAATGTCTTATAATCTAAATATTCAATGTTTATACAGTGTTATGGGAGTCATTCTAAAAATAGCTACTCTCACAGAATTGAGTCAGTGAACTATGTTCACAAAATAAAATCACCAAAAATAAAGTTATGATTCAAAGAATTTTAAATTTCACAAAAGTCAGTTTATTAGTTAGTTCACTAGATGCGCTAAAATGGGGGGACATCGCACGTGTTTTTTTGTTTTTCGCCTATAATTTCTGAACCCGTGCACCGAAAAATTCAGAATTTTGGGAGATGAAGCGTTTAAATGTACCGCACCTATAGTACTAATAAAGTTATAGAGTTATAGCGACTAGAAGAGCGCCGCACGCGAAAAACTGATTTGAAGGTTAGCAAATTTTGGCTAAGAAAACACTATTTTGATGAAAAATGAATTTTAAACACTCGTCGGACTAAAACTAATTACACTTTTATGAAGTACACGTTATTTCGCGTCTTTTAAGGTATAACTCGGCACTGAATTCAAACTTTTTACCACAACTTTGATTTTTAGGACGCGGAGCGACTCAGTTTTGCTGCTTATAGCTCGGCGTTCCCCGTTTTAGTGTTAACATTTGAACGGTAATAATGACTATATCATTGTTCCAATATAGATTGGAGATCGTTTAACGGGAGTAACGTATCTGAAAACGATACATTCCGTCATCGACACAATGTTGGAAAACCTGTCCTTTGAGCCATCTGCAAGGAATGTACTTCCATCACGACGGAAGGCCAGCCCATTACAAGCGATCTGTACGCGCATATCCTGACAGCCAATTCGAATATGTCGCGGCTGACCTGTGAAGTACTGACCAGACATAAAACCTCTAGACTATTTATGGGCCGAACTGAAACGATTGGTGTACACAGAAGAAGCACAAGGTACTAGTGAAAGTTTAACAAACTATTTACAAAGATGTGCTAGTTTGTATTTAGAAAGAATCGGTGGACTAGACTAGAATAGAAATTTTGAACAATTTCTGCTAATATCGCTAAGAAAGTATTTTTTTATACAACAATAATGTAGTATAATTTTCTAAATATCAATCAGAAGAGTTTGTATATAGGTTGATTTCTACCTCTTAAATACACCTAAGTTGTTGCCGTATACGATAGGCATAAAAATTATTATTAAAAACTGTTTATGAATGTACTACAATAGAAGATAAAATTTAACATGTAATTAGCTCGTAAAATTATGTACGTAAGATCAAAATCACAAAAATAATAATCTGAAACGAGAGATTTTTGGTTCAGGCGGAAGGAAGTGGCTTCGGCCGCATTCGGGTCGGCACAAAGGTATGATGCAGCAGATAAGAAATAAGACGTATTAATAAAAGCCTAGTCGTAATGCACATAATGTAATGTGAAAATGCTGAATTTTATGAGTCATGCATTACAAAACGAACAAATGCAGCGGGTTATCTTTAATACCGCAACATTCAATAGCACTTTTGCATTATGGCTATAAATGTTGTCGTAAAGAACGTAGACCTAACTAGTCTTGGAGACTTTAATGCACATCCAAAGGAAATATTTTATTATGAATTAATTAATTTCTGTATTGATCACTTACGGTATTGCGTGGAAATTAATATGTTAGGGTTTCAGTCCAACACCTATACGTTTCGTAGTGATGCACATGGGTGTGAGATATGGTTATACTACAGTATAGTCACTCAATCTGCACGGGTAAC
Organism: Parnassius apollo; assembly: GCA_907164705.1. Classification (NCBI taxonomy): domain Eukaryota; kingdom Metazoa; phylum Arthropoda; class Insecta; order Lepidoptera; family Papilionidae; genus Parnassius; species Parnassius apollo. Next base: position 5,884,532 of record CAJQZP010001697.1, read on the forward strand.
AATTAATAAAGTGTGGGTGAAATATATACGTCATGTTTCACCCACACTTTTCATTGGTCAGATCACTTTCCGCTCATAACTGTTATAAATGCAATGATTAACTATTATGGAGAGCCTATGGTGCTTTAATTCAAATTAACTATATATTTTGTAAATAATTTAACACGATGTATAATAATATATTTTGGTTTATTTACATCGAAAAGAAAATAAAAAGGAGAAAATCCCTGTGACCAGCATCGAGACATTTACTGTCGTATTTGGCCGTTTTTTTAATATTATTATTTTAAAGATAATAGGTATTCTATTACCTTAACTGGCAGGCGACATTTATCTTCGTCACGCATCCTAGCTCTACATCCAAAATTTTTTACAGCTATTGTATTTAAAAAATCATTAAAATGTTATTAATCCTCAAAGTTGATCCATATTTTTGTATAGCCGCATTCGGATAAAAGTAATGGATTATATAAATTGAACTGGAATCGAAAAACGATCACCGATGTCATAACAGTTCACGGTTTATTTAACAAGCAACCCTTTGCATTAGGTGTTACTGACAGCCCCTTGACAAGTGCCTGCATGGGGCACTTAGCGGCTCAGCGGCCTACGTTTTACTTGATTGTTTAGCGGTAGCTTGCTACAGAGCTAAGTGCCTCGGTCGCGGAGGTCTTTTCTCGTGATCATTGGTAACGTAAAAAAATTACTTAGATTAATTGAGAAGGTAGGGTTGCTTGAATAATATTTAGTTCCTATCCACACGCAAAATATGCGCTTAGACGTGGTGTTGCGGACACCAGCCCAGATCAATCAATCAAATAAAAGTAAAATTGTACTTAAAGTTGCACCTAAATGTGTCTAGAAGCTTCTACATTTTATGTTTCTAGACAAATAGGCCTTCTACTCAGCTCCAATATTAAACAGCATTTACTTATTCTAATGTTTCGACCTACAAATGCGTTCTCAGCTTTTGGATGATGTAGGTTCAGACAGACAACATTCTAAAAGAATATTGTTTTGGCATCTGTATCAAAAATTATTAATAATAATAATAATCTTTTATTGACAGACAAATAAAGCCCGTAAAAAAGAAACATAAGTACTTATAAGCAACAATAATAAAAAAATTAAAATAATACTGAAATACGAAAATAAATGTAAATTAAATAAATGCCATCAAATAAATTATAACTTACATCTTAACATACTAGACCAATATTTAAATATTTCACTACAATTTTGCGTTAAAATGTGTATAATCGCGTTTCCACATTTGAGAAGAATACTTCTAAATCTGTCGGTAGGCGTGCCTCAGCAAACATTTTAGATGTACCTCAGAAAACGAAATAATATTCGGAGTACTGAACCTTAAAAATTCGATAGTTTTTCTTTTTAAATTTAGTCCAGAGATGCGGCGTGTAAAGCGATTGGCAATAGGTTTTAAATAATAATATTTTAGCATCTCGCTCGTATTTATTAAATTTCCTGACAATCATATTAGCACGTACAGCTAGGGACCGCCTATCTCTGTCCATGTCCTGATCAACCTTCAGGTCACTCGATACGATATGTACTAAATATAGAAAGCTCGTCTCAAACTCCAATATTTTGCCGTTCATGTATAACGGTAAACAAACATCTTTACTATGCGCTCCAAAGACCATTGCCTAAAACCATATCGTCTGTGTAACTAAGGTTGTTTACACATTTCCCACCTACATGACAGCCGATACCTGTTTCGCTGAGCTCCTCAATTAGAGCGTTAACGTAAATTTTAAACAGCAGAGGAGAATTCAACCCACCCTGACTAACCCCATTATTCAGTATAAACTCGTCCGAAAGTGAGCCGTCCCAGTTCACTACATTAACCTGCGTATTATATTATACCAATTAAGAAGGATTCTAATTATGTCGGGAGAAACACCCACCAATTTTAACTTATCCCACAGGATGTTATAGTTTACCCTATGCGCATAAAGGCGCAACTCAAGTCCAAAAAACAAGCGTTTACTTTAATTAAGTAAAATTCAAATAAATCTTCCAAAAATCGTCAAGCAATCGCCTCATACAAATTTTCTAAAAGTAAAGATGTTGCTTAACAAATTACTCCGTAAAATACGTTACATTGTAACCATTCATTGCGTAGATTTCCGTCGGTCTCGGTTTTACACAAAAGATGGATGAACATTAAAGCCAAGCCAAAGCAAACTCTATGCTTTTTAGATCTAGTTTAAGTTAGTGAAACTTAAATTCTGCGAAATTTTTAAAGAAAATTACTACTGAAATTAATTTCAAATTTAATTATAAACTGTATTTTAAAATAAAGAGTATATTTAATGAACTTTGATTACCAAAGTTAATTTCTTAACTCACAAAATATTTCTAAGCGTATTTAAGTAATATGAAAATTAAATTTATTTAAAATTAATTTAAATAAAAATAATAAATAAATATACTTATGTGGCCGTGGAAGGAAAAGGGGAGATCTCCCGCCGGGCAAGGTGTTCTGCCCGGGGAGCGGCCAACACTCAGTGTGATAGTTCGGATATGTTCGATATATGCTATTTGTGATTCGGAATTTTGATAGCGTGATTTAGGCTTCGGTGTATTTCGCTTGTGGCGCGACGACAGCGCCGCCACATCACCCCTCTGCTCAGACCAGAGGTCGATAGTGCAGTCGAGTTGTTGACGAATGTGTACTGCCAGGAAATTGCCTTGTAGTCTGCGGTGAGTCGAGAAGAAGGCAAGTAGATCTGCGAGAGTGCCGTGAAGCAGAGGCGAGCAGTAAGGCTCAGAGGCGTGCCGAAAACTGTATGGCGCAGAGAGTAGCTTGAAGGAACAGGAAGCATTATTATTCCAGTGCTGCGATGAACCTTGTGAAGCTAGATGGCTTGCAGGATATGAAGACTGCAGACGATATCCCATGCCGACACTCCGTGTGATAGTTCGGAGATGTTCTATATATGCTGTTTATGATTCGGAATTTTGATAGCGTGATTTAGGCTTCGGTGTATTTCGCTTGTGGCGCGACGATAGCGCCGCCACACTTAAATTATTGATTTATAAAAAATTAAATTGTTTACGAATTAAAAAGCATTTTTTAAGAAAGTATTGTCAATTGCTAAATTGAGAGTCATATATTTAGTGTCACTTAAATTTCTGTTATACACAAATATTTTAATGATGCTTGCCCTGTATTGCACGTATTGTTTAGCGGTAGCTTGCTACAGAGCTAAGTGCCTCGGTCGCTCGGTCGTTTCTCGTGATTATTGGTAACGTAAAGAAATAACTTAGATTAATCGGGAAGATAGGGTTGCTTGAATAATATTTAGTTCCTGTCCACACGCAAAATACGCGCTTGGACGCGATGTTTCTGACACAGGCCCAACTCAATCAATCAAATAAAAGTAAAATTGTGTTTAAAGTTCCACCTAAATGTATCTAGAAGCTTCAACATTTTATGTTTCTCGAAAAATAGGCCTTCTACTCAGCTCCAATATTAAACAGCATTTACTTATTCTAATGTTTCGACCTACAAATGCGTTGTTCGCTTTTGGATGATGTAGGTTCAGACAGACAACGTTCAAAAAAAATATTGTTTTGGCATCTGTATCAAAGATTAAGTATAACTCAAATAAAAAAAAATGCCAAAAATTAAGAAGAAATTGCCTCATACAAATTTTCTAAAAGTATAGATGTTGTTTAACAAATTACTCCGTATAATATGTTACATTGTAACCATTCAGTGCGTAGATTTCCGTCGGTCTCGGTTTTACACAAAAGAGGAATGAACAATATGCAAAGCCAAAGCAAGCTCTAAGCTTTAAGAACTAGTTTAAATTAGTGAAACTTCAATTCTGCGAAATTTTTTAAAGAAAATTACTACTGGAATTAATTTCAAATTTAATTATAAACTGTATTTTAAAATAAAAAGTATATTTAATGAACTTTGATTAACAAAATTACTTTCTTAACTCACAAAATATTTCTAAGCGTATTTAAGTAATATAAAAATTAAATTTATTACAAATATTTATCTGAGTATTTTATTTGTGCTTAAACCTGCGATTTTTAACAAATTGATTGCAGTAAACTTCTGCCGCATCAATTGTGCAAATCAATTTAAATAAAAATTATAATTTGGAGCTCTGCAGTTCACTTTTTTTGACAGATATGCAATTTTTTTTATTAATTTATTTCAGATAACATAAGATCCATATCATTAAAATTGATTGATTTAAAAACATATGCAAATGCCAGTAGTCAGTACAGCCCTTTTTTTTTTTGTAGAATAAGGGTGGCAAACGATCACACAGCTAACCCGATGTTAAGTGGATGTTGTGGAACATAGACATCTAATTATCCTCGATTAATAATTAAAATTAATGAAATCCTGGCAAAATCTGACGTGGTGATATATAAAATTTTAGAATGAAAATTAGGCCCTTAACAACAACTTATAAAATGCAAAGTTAATAATTACAAAATAAGATATTCATTTTACCTTTTACGCAATGAGCGCGATGAGTTTGACTTCAAACTCACTCCAGATTTTTGTGTAAATAAAAAAATTAAGTTATTATTAAATATTTAATTTACACCAAACGTCAACCACCTTTATAGTTTCCAAATTTTGTAATTTTCTTTTATAGCACTAACTAAACCAACGCATTTATATAGGATAGGTTGACAAACGAGCACACAGTCCACCTGATGGTCAGTGGTTGCTGTAGCCCATAGACATCAACATCTATCCTCGATTACAAATCAAAATGTAGATGCGTTGTCACGCGTGAGGACTAAGATGGAATGTCTCGTTTCCAGTAAAAAGGGTATCCGGTTCTCTACACTCACCATACGAAACACAGCAGCATTAAGCTACTATTTTACGCTGGTATTCTGTGAGAGCGTGGTCCTTCCCCGGTCGAGCCAACCCATTCGTGCTACAGCTATACTACTAATATAACTGCAGCATGGCTCCACCATGTAAAAAAACGTACGTATTAAGAATTAAGAAGGTATTGATAATTGAGTCACTTTGGCTCATAAATATAGAATTTTATAAATAAATTCTATATTTATTTTATACATACATTTCTATATTTATTCTTGATACAGTTTATACAGAATTATGTGAACAATTACGTCCATCGAATCGGATCGAATCAATTAAATACACAAAAATATAACACTATCATTTTCAGTAAAAAAACTACGACGTATATAATGATAATATTCTATGTTATAAAAAAAGCTGGAGGCAAACGTGCTTAACACGATAAGATTAAAATAAAAAAACATGCTCAATACCTTCCAAGAGTAATATTTTTAAAGGCCGTAAGATTTTAGGCTTATGCGTGTAAAAAGGTCTAAACTCGAGGTAATATCAAAAACGGCAACTGCAATGAAAAGTTACGAGTCTCTTCTCATGGAAGTATTTATGTGGGTTTTCTTATACTGTCATAATATTTTTTTTTCTTTAAACGGTTCTATATCGTTTAAAAAAGATATTTTGCTCCTTAGAAGTATTCATTCACTTTTTAAAGTCATTTTATTTTATGGAATAACAGTAACAAACAAGCTTAGTCCATCTGATGGTGAGTGGATACGGTGATTTGTAGACACTTATACTCATCCTCGATTTAGAATCAAAATGCCTCCACCCCATAGGAATAAGTTATTCTAACTTTACAGTAAAAAGGGTCTCCGGTCAATTATACACTCATTATTCGAAACACAGCAGCATTGCTATGTAGTTTCACGATGGTATTCTGGAAGAGCGTGGTCCTTCCTCGGTTGAGTCGACTTATTCTTGCTAAAACTATATCAATTTATCAGCTGATCCCTGTCAGCGTCGCTCTCAAAAGTAAAAGTGTCCTCTTGATATATTTTGTTGCAGATATTTTGCGTTTTAATATGTTTTTAGCGTCATCTTTTAGAAAATAATTCCTAAATGAATACAATAGCATTTCTAAAATTATTTACGTACAGTATTTTATGTACTAATATTATAATCCATGTCATATTATAATCCATTACAGGACTACTCTCCCAACTGATGGTAAGTGATGCAGCCACGAGTGGAAATGTGGCGATAAATTCGTCAAAGGTACTTGGCATTACCAGTGCAATTCAGTATGCTAAGCATTACGATTATGGAAAACTATTACCTTTGTCAGGCTTGAAAACACAGTAAAAATGCTTTAACTATAGATATAGTTCTAACCTATCAAGAGTCCATTCCTAAACAGAAGCCTCTTCCGTAGATTGCCTAATGGCCAAAAATTTATATTTATGTAGCGGCGCTTGTGCGCCCACGAAACCGCAATGCCCCTTTTCCTTCCGCGGCCACAGTGGTGACCCCGACGTGATCTGAACACGCAACCAACAACCTTCGGAAACTTCAAGCTTCATCATCGTTATAGAATACCCCACCCATTCGCTCCCGAGCAGATATCGTCTGCAGTCTTCATGTCCTGCAAGCCATCTAGCTTCACAAGGTTGATCACAGCACTGGAATAATAATGCTTCCTGTTCCTTCAAGCTACTCTCTGCGCCATACAGTGTTCGGCACGGCTCTGAGCCTTACTGCTCGCCTCTGCTTCACGGCACTCTCGCAGATTACTTGCCTTCTTCTCGACTCACCGCAGACTACAAGGCACTCTCCTGGCACTTGCACATTCGTCGACAACGAGACTGCACTATCGACCTCCGGTCTGAGCAGGGGGGTGATGTAGCGGCGCTGTCGTCACGCCACAAGCGAAACACACCGAAGCCTAAATCACGCTATCAACATTCCGAATCATAAACAGTATATATAGAACATCTCTGAACTATCACATGGAGTGTCGGCCGCTCCCCGGGCAGAACACCTTGCCCGGCGGGAGATCTCCCCTTTTCCTTCCACGGCCACATTTGTCATATTTGCTAGCTCATCAAGCGGGTTGGTAACCGATATTTTTTATCTTTAGCTGTCACTAAGAAGATGCAACAGCCCAAGTCCTCATTTATTTCCCTCTGTTGTCTTTTACAACACCCATGGCATGATATGAGGTTGAGGATCTTCCTACACTTCCACTACACGGTGAGGGAAAATTTTTTTAATGATAAAGACGAAAATAGATTGAAGTGTATTTGTGTTATAGTCCTATCAATCAATCAATCAATAAGCCTTTTTACTGGACACTTTCCGATGGTTGCCTAAATTATGATGTTTATAGAATTTCTCTCAGTTCAGTACGCCTCTTGGCAAAGGCTTCCATTGTTATCTATCTCTAGCAATTCTGGCAATATAGTAATCATTTTTTATCTTGTAACTAATCAAAAGTTTTTAATTAAATATGTCCATCTTACCCATTTTATGACAATGGTTTTTTAGTTTTGTATATAAAAGATCCTGTTTTATTTATAATTAATCTCCATTTCGTAAAAGTTAACAAATTAAATTTTGAATATTTGAAGACTCTCTCAAAATCTTATTATTTCTCTGTTCTATGTACTGTTAACTAGTACACTTTACTACTTATGTATAATAAACCAGCCGCTCGATTGCTCCGGTAGCCATAAAGAGTGGAAAATGTTAATCGCACGCCTGCATTTCTTTTTAAATGCTATATATTAGCTTGATATGTATGTAATCTAAGATGTCGTATGAGTGTAATGTAATATTATAATTCAATTTTCATCCACTTCCAGACGTCTGAATAATCTCAAATTTAGCAGACGGCTTCAATTCAAAAAGATTCAATGAAAGTATAAAACATTCATGACTATTACCTGTCAAATCCAATCTTGGTAAAGAAAATATTTGGAACCTCTAGAATAGGGATGGATATTTAAACTAAAATTCAGGAATACTCGACCATATTTTACCCTATGCAACTGGTCGCAACGGGAAAGGTCAGTGACATGCGTGCCTCTGTGCCTTGGAGTCTTCTAAACTATTTTGGCATCTCTATTATACAAAGCCATGTCATAAAAAAGACCGTATTATATATTTATGTGAATAATATACATTATATAAAAATATTCAGGGAGAGTACTGGCATAACCATCATAGTTGCAAGTCCTTAAATAAATATAAGATTAAATAAATTACCATTCATCATCATTACAGACCTTCACAAGTCCACTGCTGAACATAGGCCTCCCCCAAGTAATGCCACAAAGCACGGTCCTGACCCACCTGTATCCATCGACTTCCCACAAGTTTTACCAATTCGTCACTCCATCTAGTCGGGGGTCGCCCTATACTACGCCTACTGGTACGAAGCTGCCGCACGAGAACCTTTTACCCCCATCGGTTGTCGGTTCTTCGAGTTGTATGGCTGGTACAATGCCACTTCAGCTTACTAATCCGTTGGGCTATGTCGGTCACTCTGGTTTTACTGCGGATATCCTCGATTCTGAGTCTATCACGCAAAGAAACTCCGAGCATAAGATAAGTAGGTAAGATCAAAATCACAAAAATAATAGTCTGAAACGAGAGAATTTTGGTTCAGGCGGAAGGGAGTGGCTTTGGCTGCATTCGGGTCGGCACAAACGCAGCAGATAAGAAATAAGATGTATTAATAAAAGCGTAGTCGTAATGCACATCATGTAATGCCTCAACTCATTGCGTTCTATTGCGGTTTGCAATGCTGAAATTTATGAGTCATGCATTACAAAACGAACAAATGTAGCGGGTTATCTTTAATACCGCAACATTCAATAGCACTTTTGCATTATGGCTAGAAATGTTGTCGTAAAGAACGTAAACCTAACTGGTCTTTCTATAAAGTCAAACAAACTCAAATGAGAACCTTACTTTATTTACTGAATGTCTTAGTTTAATAGAATCTATTATTGAAATGGAAGAAAATTGTGACGTTGAGGCATTTTATTTGGGGGTTATTTAAATTTATGTCTGTGTCACTCTTACCTACCTGAGGATTAAATGCGCACAATTGTAGTACCGATCCTTAAAAATAAGATGGGTGACACTTCTGATAAAAATAATTATCGGCCTATCTCACTTGCTACAACAACAGCTAAATTGTTTACAGTCTGTTGAATAGCAATCTCGAAAATCATGTCAAGTTACATGATGCCCAGTTTAGGTTTACAGCTGCATTATTCACCGAGAGTGCTATTATGAGCCTGAAGCATACTGTCTACTACTATACGAAGAGAAGGACGCCAGTATACGCGTACTTCCTCAACTTGTCTTCTTGTGTACTTCACAATTAAAGCCTTTGATTGTGTAATTTATGACCGCTTGTGGGACAAGCTGGGGTGTGCTGATGTACCGATGGAGTGCATCTCCCTCCTCAAATTCTGTATTCAAACCAGAAAAATCAAATGAGGTAGGCCTATACGCTATCGGATGAGTACAGATTGCAATGTGGCATAAGATAGGGGGACGGGTTAAGCTCGCCTCTATTGTTTAATCTGTATATCAATCTGCTTATTGAGCGACTCAGTAGTACACATGTTGGCTGCCATATTGACGATATTTACTTTAATAACATAAACTACGCTGACGATATTTTGCTGCTGACTGCCACTATCAATGCACTGACGACTCTATTGTCCATATTTGAAACATATGCGGAGGCACATGGGCTAAAATATAACGCTAATAAAAGTCAAATACTTATATTCAAAGTAGGCAAACATCAGCCCTCCCATGTGCCTCCAGTTGTCCTCGGTGGGGTGCCTCTAAAGCTGGTAGATAGTTTTAAATATTTAGGACACATCATGACTAGAGATCTCCGGGATGACGAGGACATAGAAAGGGAGCGCAGGGCGTTAACGGTGAGAGCCAATACGCTCGCCGGCAGGTTCACTAGATGTTGTGTACACTGTTGCGTGTACGTGCGTAATCCTGTACACTGTTGTCTTCAAAAGCACATATCCGTCTTTAGTCCTAATCAACCCAAAGATGTGCCGGTTCTGTTCCTTAACGGAAGAAACGCCTATAAATTGTGGACCCTCACTGCGTAAACGTAACACTCATCTGGGAAACTATCTACTCCACCCAGAAGAAGTGAAATTACTCACAGCTAAGCAAATCCTTCTATTCATTGAAGACGTAGTGCCCAGCGGTAAACTATAGCCATAGCAGCGATCACAATAGATCTTTTAGGTCTTAGTAATCTCTACATCTAGCATAGTTGCACGCACATAATAAGAAAAAGGAATGTCACGAAGCACGGTCCTGAGCCATTTGTTTTTGTTGTCTATGTCGGCACTTTTTCCAATGGGACGCCACCATACACTTCGCTTACCGGTGCGAGCTTGTTACGCGAGAACCTTTATTTCCCATCAATTGTCGGTTTTTCGAGCTGGATGGCCGGCTCATTGCCACTTCAGCTTATTTATCTGTTAGGCTATGTTGGTTACTCTGGCTCTACTTCGAATATCCTCATTTTGAAGTCTATCACGTAAAGAAACCCCAAGCACAGCCCACTCTATAGCTTACTGAGCGACCTTGTACTTCCTCATACGGCCAGTAGTGAAGGAACACATCTTATTTCCATATGTCACCACAGGTAACACCACTGTTTGTATGGCCTTGTTTTCAAGTTTGGCTTAATTAATGGTTCATTTTTTGTAATTTTTATAGTAAGAAGCTTCCCAGGGAATTGTTTACCTCAATAATAATAGTAATTTCTCAAGACCGGTTTAATTAAATCTGACCATTTAATTATTTCTTATTACAGTTTTATCCTTTTTAAAGCAAGAATCCCTAATTTATTTACATGCTACGTAATGTTAGTTTATCTTTCAGCTGCTCTCATTCAATTCAATTACATATTGTACTCGGTCCAAAAGCTTATTCGCTTTTTGACAGCTCATATAAAGTTGACATAATTTTGTACTAGCATCTAGCTAATTATATCCCATATGAGGAAACATCAATTTATTTAGCGTTATTACTTTATAAGGTACGTTAACTTAAAAGCTAGTTTAGGATTAAATAAAATCTAGAAATGTTAAATCTATCGGTTATAAGCTCTTATAAGTAATAAAACTCAATTGAAGAATTACAGACTGATTTCCTTTCTGAGACATGTCTACCTTGCTGTTTTTGAGTCATTTCGATGATCTCGCACGCAGATAAGACGACTTGCCATCTCCTGAAAAAGCGGTTTCCCTAAAAGGTTTAACATACTGCATACCCTTCGGTATGTTACACAGAAGACTGAAGTATGCGGACTATGAGAAGATCTTCCATTTAATCAAAAATTTTACACTCAGTATATCAAGGTACTGGAGTGTTTGTGTGGCTTCTGGGCTAGATAAGATACGGTATTAAAATTAATGGTAAATGCAATTTTTACTTGCCGCTTGCCGACGGTGTAGTAATTATGATAGAATCCCTGCAGGACATTGGCACTATGCACAAAGAGCGCAATTTTTCTTAAAGGGTAATTCTTGTTGCAGCGGGCCGGCCATATAGCGTAAAGAACCGACAACCAGCGGGAAATAAAAGTTCTTTATTGACAGTCTCGCAATGGTTAATGCACTGTTTGGTATTCCTCACTAGATGGAGTGATGACTTGATGAAACATGCAGGATGCGGTAGATGATGGATCAGGTCTATAATTTGAGATAATCTGTGGTGGAGGCTAGGGGAAGTGTCTGATGCGCTGTTATAAACGTAATGATTAACTATTATGGAGAGCCTATGGTGCTTTAATGCAAAATAACTATATATTTTGTAAATAATGTAACACGATGTATAACAATATATTTTGGTTTATTTACATCGAAAATTAAACAAACAGGAGAAAATCCCTGTGACCAGCATCAAGAAATTTATTATCGTATTTGGCCGTTTTTTTTTATACTATTATTTTTAGGATAATAGGTTTTTTATTACTTTAACTGGCAGGCGACATTTATCTTCGTCACGCTTCCTAGCTCTACATCCTAAAGTTTTTACAGCTACTGTATTTAAAAAAAACTGCCTCGATGGTCTAGTGGCTATAGTAGTACGACTGCTGATCATGAGGTCCTGGGTTCGAATCCCGCGTCGGGCCAAAAAAACTAGTTATTGAGTTTTTCCGTCAAGAAATTCTCAGTAGTTGCCTGGAGTCAGGAAGTTGGCGGTGTCTCACCCCCATGCCTCGGAAAGCAGGCAAAGCCGTTGGTCCTGCGCCTGATCTCTCTCCGGCCGTATCGGTTTACCGTCCCATCGAATTATGAGAGTGAGTGAATAGAAAGTGCACATGTGCTTGCGCATGCACTTGGGCACTATAATCCTGTCCTGCGCCGATGGCTAGCCTCCGCTGAGGCAGGCCGCCATGGCCGAAATTCGGTCTGGAGAACATTATTATTATTGTGGGGTATCTATATAGTTTTCTCATCTGGTTGGGTTCTATAAATATATAATTATAAATGAGAATGAAAAGATAAATATACATAAATATCAATAACATAAAATAAATATAAAAATACTTAAATAAATAAAAGCCCAACAAACGGCCGAGGGTTAGGGGGAAAGGAAAAGAAACCGGCGGACGATGCGGGCGGTATCGAGGAGCACCGCCTTCTGCATTTGAGCCCGGAGCGGTCCGCCACGTAGTCCCAGTCGCCTCAGATGACCCGAGAGGCTGACTGGGATTAGCCCGTTTGCAGAGACGACTACAGGAATAATTTCGGTCGGCAGACCACCCCACATGTCGGTCACCTCGTGAGCCAGGTCCAGATATTTTGTTTGCTTGTCTGTTTCGGCTTTCACGAGGTTCTCGTCATACGGAATGGTAATGTCGACCAAAAATATCCTTGACTGTGCCCGGTCCATCAGCACAATATCAGGCTTATTCGCAAGAATAGTCCTGTCTGTGATGATGGCCCGGTCCCAGTAGAGCCTGGCGCGGTCATTTTCGAGCACGGCTTCTGGCAAGTACTTGTAATACGGCAATTTCCGGTCCACGAGACCATATTTCAGAGCGAGCTCCTGGTGTAGAATTCTGGCTACTAGGTTGTGCCTGTGCAAGTACTCAGAGTTAGAAAGCGCCGAACAACCGGAGATGACATGCCTAAGTGATTCACCGGGATGGCGACAAGCTCGACAGACGTCGACGGTGCCATCCTTTAGGATGTATCTCCGATAGTTGTTGGTCTTAATAACCTGATCCTGTATTGCACAGACAAAACCCTCGGTTTCCCCCGAAGAGGTCACCGAAACGTAGCCAGTTGAGGGAGGCGACTGTATCTACGAAGGGCTCATGAAGAGCCCTGTAGTACCTCCCGTGGAGCTCCTTCTCCTTCCATACGGTCTCCCGGTCGGAGATGCTAAGCACTGCTGGGTCCTGCCATTGCTCGTGGGCTAAGGATAGAGGGGTAAGCCCTTTATCACTAGAAATGACGTCATTATAGAATGGATCATCCGATCTCACCAGGAAGTAATCACGGAGGCTGCACACTTCGCGATTATGCATGGTGAGCGCGCTCATAAAACCACGCCCACCATGCTTTCGCGGCAAGTACAGCCTCATTACCGACGATCTCGGATGATGCATCCTATGGGACGTCATGGTGGTGCGGACTTTTCTATCCAGGGCGTTAAGTTCGGTCTGAGTCCACCTGAGTATGCCAAAGGTATATATGAGGACAGGCATGACCCAACCGTTATATGCGTGTGTCTTATTCACACCGGACAAAAGGCTGTTAAGCACTTTGGTCAAGCGTGCATAAAACACGTCGCAAACTGACTGTTTTATACCAGCCTCATCGATACCGATGTTCTGTGACATACCCAGGTATCGGTATGTTTCAGCCTCGGAAAGGGTCTTTAAGTTAACGGGCATAGATAAATCTATGCCCTCAGAGTTAGCAACCCTTCCCCTTTCAACATGAAGGACCGCACACTTATCCGTCCCCAGCTCCATTCCAATGGAATTGCTAAATTCACAAGTGATGTTTAGCAATTCCATAAGATGGGATGATTATTATTATTATTATTATTAAAAAAATACATGAAAATGATTAAGATTGTAACCTCTTCTCAAAGTTGATCCATCTTTTTGTTTAGCATCAGTCGGATAAAAGTAATGAATTATATAAATTGAACTGGAATTGAAAGACCGATCACCGATGTCATAACAGCTCACGGTTTATTTAACCCTAGATTCATAAACACACGTCTTTCATACACCCTCAAGTAATAAAACAGTGGAAATACAAACGTCTCAGTACCTTCCTAAAACGACGAGAGCTCACTTCGGCGCCAGTAGTTTTGGCGCGTACATGATTAGTTTTGGATATACTAAGCCCGAGGTGTTTGAGATACGTATGTTTATGATTAGTGTAACAAATTTATAAAGTAGATGCTTTTATTGTTGGTCTTATAAAACGAAAGAACTTCAAAGAATTTTTCAAAAAAAAGGTATGTATTAATTCTATTATATTCTATGTAATTAATTACTATCCATTATCGTGGTTAAAATTTGATAAGTAAAATATTTTACTAGGTATTAATTCTTTAATTACTGTTATTATTTACTGGTATGCATATGCATGGTATTATTTTCCAGCATGGCTTCTTTGAATTAAGATGACATTTATGCAATACTATCCAAAGTGGGAGACGAGGAAGAAGTGGTTCCTCCAAATGATTTGGACAGCGAAATTGAGGATATTTTAGAGACAGATAGTGAGGAACCTATAGATCCTTCAAGCGATTCTGATGACGAACCTCTTCGAGCATCAAATATTAGTCGCCGACGTCGAATAAATTCTAATGACTCATCGGATAATGCCCGACCTACGAAACAGATGAAAGATGTACCTTACAAACACAAATGTAGAACCCTTAGTATCTTTCTTTGTGAATCAACTTTCCGAAACTATTCAAGGCAGTAATCGTAATGAGCCCATGAATAATTGGTTCACGTCAGTGTCTTTAGCAAAAGAACTATTGCAGAATCCATACAAATTAACAATTGTAGGTTCAATTAGATCTAACAAGCGCGAGATCCCTTCGTAACTATGGCAGTTTATCAAAGAAGTGTCAGATAAAATGATAGAACCCTGGTTACGGCAACGCCGCGAAACACCAACTTTGAGGCAATGGCTAAAACAGAACATCGATTTCATTTTAGGCGATACTTTTCCTGATGTCCCAGCTATCCGCGAAAATCAAACCAGGAAATTATGTAACTTCTGCTGTTGTAAAAAAAAAACTTGTGACCAGATTTATCTGCACCAGTAGCAAACGTAATATGTGTTTGGAACATCGCGGTAATTTGTACCTAGAATGCTAGGATTGATTTTTTATAATTGTTTTTTACGTTATAATCCTCAATAAAAGTTCATTATAACTAATATTCATAGTTTTATTCAATATCTACCGTAATCATTAAATTAGGTGACTTTAAAAGTAAGGTGTATCAGAGACATATTATTATGAACAATGTAACCCTAAATGTAGTTTATGAATCTAGGGTTAACAAGCAACCCTCTGCATTAAGTGTCACTGACAGCCCCTTGACAAGTGCCTGCATGGGGCACTTAGCGGCTCAGCGGCCTACGCTTTACTTGATTGTTTAGCGGTAGCTTGCTACAGAGCTAAGTGCCTCGGTCGCGGAGGTCTTTTCTCGTGATCATTTGTAACGTAAAAAAATTACTTAGATTAATCTAGAAGATAGGGTTGCATGAATAATATTTAGTTCCTTACGTTCCTTTTAACTTATCCCACAGGATGCTATAGTTTACCCTATCAAAGGCGCGACTCAAGTCCAAAAAACAAGCGTTTACTTTAATTCAGTAAAACTCAAAAAATTTTCCAAAAATTGTCAAGTAATCGTCTCATACAAATTTTCTAAAAGTAAAGATGTTGCTTAACAAATTACTCCGTAAAATAGGTTACATTGTAACCATTCATTGCGTAGATTTCCGTCGGTCTCGGTTTTACACAAAAGATGAATGAACATTAAAGACAAGCCAAAGCAAACTCTATGCTTTTTAGATCTAATTTAAGTTAGTGAAACTTCAATTCTGCGAAATTTTTGAAAGAAAATTTCTACTGGAATTTACTTAAAATTTAATTATGAACTGTATTTTAAATTAAAGAGTATATTTAATGAACTTTGATTAACGAAGTTAATTTCTTAACTCACAAAATAGTTCTAAGCGTATTTAAGTAATATAAAAATTAAATTTATTTAAAATTAATTTAAATAAAAATAATAAATAAATATACTTAAATTATTGATTTATAAAAAATTAAATTGTTTACGAATTAAAAAGCATTTTTTAAGAAAGTATTGTCAATTGCTAAATTGAGAGAGTCATATATTTAGTGTCACTTGAATTCCTGTTATACACAAATATTTTAATGATGCTTGCCCTGTATTGCACGTATTTTATTTGTGCTTAAACCTGCAATTTTTAACAAATTGATTGCAGTAAACTTCTGCCTCATCAATTGTGCAAATCAATTTAATTAAAAATTATAATTTGGAGCTCTGCAGTTCACTTTTTTGACAGGTATACAATTTTTTTTATTAATTTATTTCAGATAACATAAGATCCATATCATTAAAATTGATTGATTTAAAAACATAAGCAAATGCCAGTAGTCAGTACAGCCCTTTTTTGTAGAATAAGAGTGGCAAACGATCACACAGTTAACCTGATGTTAAGTGGATGTTGTGGAACATTGACATCTAATTATCCTCGATTAATAATTAAAATTATTGAAATCCTGGCAAAATCTGGCGTGATGATATATAAAATTTTTGAAATGAGAATTAGGCCCTTTACAACAACTTTTAAAATGAGAAGTTAATAATTACAAAATAAGATATTCATTTTACCTTTTACGCAATGAGCGCGATGAGTTTAACTTCAAACTCACTCCAGATTTTTGTGTAAATAAAAAAATTAAGTTATTATTAAATATTTAATTTACACCAAACGTCAACCAACTTTATAGTTTCCAAATTTTGTAATTTTCTTTTGATTTTTTTTTGAGATTTTCTATTAATTTATTTAATCTTATATTTATTTAAGGACTTGTAACTATGATGGTTATGCCAGTCCTGTCCCTGTATATTTTTTTACATAATGTATATTATTACTTAAATATTTTAAATACGCTCTTTTTATGACATGGCTTTGTGTAATAGAGATGCCAAAATAGTTTAGAAGACTCCAAGGCACAGAGGCACGCTTGTCACTGACCAATTTCTACTTGCACTCATTGTGACCAGTTGAATAGGGTAAAATATAGTTGGCTATTCCTGAGTTTTAGTTTAAATATTGTTTTAATATTGTTCTAGAGGTTCCAAATCTTTTCCTTACCGAGATTGGATTTGACAGGCAATAGTCATAAAAGTTTTATACTTTTATTGAATCTAAAGGTGTCTGCTAAATTTCAGATTATTCAGACGTCTGGAAGTGGGTGAAAATTGAATTATAATATTACATTAAACTCATACGAAATACTTAAATTACATAAATATCAAGCTAATATAAAGCGTTTAAAAAGAAATGCAGGCGTGCAATTAATATTTTCCACTCTTTACTGGCTACCGCAGCAATCGGGCGGTTGATTTACTGCACATAAGTAGTAAAGTGTACTAGTTAACAGTACATACAACAGAGAAATAATAAGATTTTGAGAGTGTCTTAAAATATTCAAAATTTAATTTGAAAATATTATGAAATGGAGATTAATTATAAATAAAACGAGATCTTTTATATACAAAACTACAAAATCATTGTCATAAAATGAGTAAGAAGGCCATATTTAATTAAAAACTTTTGATTAGTTACAAGATAATAAATAATAAAAATAATTGTAATATTGCTAGAATTGCTAGAGATAGAAAACAATGGAAGCCTTTGCCAAGAGGCGTAGTGAACTGAGAGAAATTCTATAAACATCATAATTTAGGCAACCATCGGAAAGTGTCCAGTAAAAAGGCTTATTGGTTTGAGTTGATAAGACTATAACACAAATACACTTCAATCTATTTTCGTCTTTATCATTAAACAAATTTTACCTCACAGTGTAGTGGAAGTGTAGGAAGATCCTCAACCTCATATCATGCCATGGGTGTTGTAAAAGACAACAGAGGGAAATAAATGAGGACCTTCCAACCCGCTTGCTGAGCGTAGCAAATATGGCAAATATCCAATTAGCCAATCTATGGAAGAGGCCTCTGTTTAGCACTGGACTCTTGATAGGCTAGAACTATATCAATAGTAATAGCATTTTTACTGTGTTTTCAAACCTGACAAAGGTAATAGTTTTCCATAATCGTAATGCTTAGCATAATGAATTGCACTGGTAATGCCATCCGCCACACACAAAGAAAAGTACATAAAATACTGTACGTAAATAATTTTAGAAATACTATTGTATTCATTTAGGAATTATTTTCTAAAAGATGACGCTATGAACATATTAAAACGCAAAATATCTGCAACAAAATATATCAAGAGGACACTTTTACTTTTGAGAGCGACGCTGACAGTGATCAGCTGATAAATTGATATGGTTGTAGCAAGAATAGGTCGACTCAACCGAGGAAGGACCACGCTCATCCAGAATACCAACGTGAAACTACATAGCAATGCTGCTATATTTCGAATAGTGAGTGGATAATTGACCGGAGACCCTTTTTACCGTAAATGTGGCATTCTAACTTATTCCTATGGGGTGGAGGCATTTTGATTCTAAATCGAGGATGAGTATAAGTGTCTACAAATCACAGCATCCACTCACCATCAGATGGACTATGCTTGTTTGTTACTGTTATTCCATAAAATAAAATGACTTTAAAAAAATGAATGAATACTTCTATGGAGCAAAATAACTTTTTTAAACGATATAGAACCGTTTAAGAAAAAAAGTAAAATGACAGTATAAGAAAACCCACATAAATACTTCCATGAGAAGAGGCTCGTAACTTTTCATTGCAGTTGCCGTTTTTGATATTACATCGAGTTTAGACCCTTTTACACGGATAAGCCTAAAATCTTACGGCCTTTAAAAATATTACTCTTGGAAGGTATTGAGCATGTTTTTTTTATTTTCATCTTATCGTGTTAAGCACGTTTGCCTCCAGCTTTTTTAATAACATAGAATATTATCATTATATACGTCAAAGTTTTTACTGAAAATTATTGTGTTATATCTTTATGTATATAATTGATTCGATTGAGATCATTATTCACATAATAATTCTGTATCAACTGTATCAAGTTATAAATAAATTCTATGTTTATGAGCCAAATTATTAATTAATACATTCTTAATTCTTAATACGTACGTTTCTTACGTGTTAGAGCCATGCTACTGTTATATTAGTAGTATAACTGTAGCACGAATGGGTCGGCTCGACCGGGGAAGGACCACGCTCTCACAGAATACCAGCGTAAAATAGAAGCTTAATGCTGCTGTGTTTCGTATGGTGAGTGTAGAGAACCGGATACCCTTTTTACTGGAAACGAGGCATTCCCTCTTAATCCTCACGCGTGACAACGCATCTATATTTTGATTCGTAATCGAGGATAGATGTTGATGTCTATGGGCTACAGCAACCACTTACCATAAGGTGGACTGTGTGCTCGTTTGTCAACCTATCCTATATAAATGCGTTGGTTTAGTTAGTAAAAATCTTGTAGACTTTATATTTCTACTTATTGCGTATAAAAAGCGAGATACGGACACCGTACGTTCGTTTAAAATGGAGAATCGTAGCTTCAAACTACTATCGTTTGATGTTTTGGCATCTTTTGTTTGAGACCAAATTAAGATAATGCAGCGTTCAGCAAATACCAAACAGGAAACAAAAAATACACCGACCATCAACCAGCCGCTTCATCGAAGCTGGCGAGGTCCCTGACGTAAGTAAACACTGCGCCTTCATCTTCTCATAACCCCTGTTTTTCATTTAAAACTAATTTACACGGTAATCTGTATAATTGCACGACTTTCCGTAAACGTTCACCGAATGATCGTTAGAAAATAGTAAAAGCTAACAATTTATGTTTAAATTGCTTAAGTAACAAGCATCGTGTTGCTAATTGTAACTCTGTATCAGCAGACATCACTCAATGTTACATTTTGAGGGTGGTGCCGCATCTGCGTTAGGTACCGTACGCATAATTAGTGATTCGCATGGAAACGAACGCAGCGTTCGTACGTTATTATAATATTTTATTATAATTATAGATAGCGCGTCACAAAGTAATTTTATAACGCAACGTGATGACAACGTTTGGGATTATTAGGAAACAAGACACTTTCGTGTCTCGTAGTGAAGGGAATTGGAGGCTTCAATAAAACGGTTTGATAAACTTAAAATGTTATTCTCGTTTTGACCGCATTATTAATTTTAATATAACTTCGTTAGTAGTGGATAAAGTCACAGTGTCTGCCAACCGTTTCGGTCGACGCTTCCGCAATGACCAATTTCGATAATTTAGCTTTAGCGGATGACACTTACGGCGTAAACTGAAGACATGATATGCTCATTGGGGCATCTGTTTTCCCTCACCTCCCATTACATAACAAGGTCAAGGGTAACTTCTCATGTATCGCGACTTACGCATTAGAAACCATTTTAGGTTATGTTAATGTTGGTTCCGCTCCTACAGTTTATAATGTTTCGGCAACCTCCCATTGTTGCACAGCTATTGAACCTCCCGAATTATTAGCTCGCAAATCTCGGGAAGTTAAGAAAGGGAACGTCCCGTCTATACTTGGCTCGGATAATTGTTTATGCGAGGAGTCGAAAAGCAAAATATTAGAGTTTATTAGTATCGGAAAAGGACTAGAACATGTAGTGATTTCATCGCAGCCAATGAGAACGCCGAATAGGGATAGCCCTGGAGCTAGGTTTATAGACACTGTGAAGAAGGCCCAAATTTACAAAGTTAGATCACCCCGCGATCCGTTAGGTGACAGATTCGATGTACAGCGACACGGGACTCGAATCGATGTCGTCAGCGGATGCGCGCGCGGCGCGGAACAAGGTCATGGCCCCGGCGAATGGAGACGCCGAGCAGCTGCAGGAGAAGGTGTACTCCCTTAGGAGCAACGGAATGGACCTGCTGAGGCCAATATTGCTTGTTGGAGGGAAATAAAGTATGAGAGAAGGATGTCTAGCTGCAAGCTGCTTCGCGAGCAACAAGCCACCAGCACTGTTATTCGAAGAAGTTCGTCACATAACTTCACGGCTTATTAATAGCTTCGATTCCCTCTGGACATTGAATACACATGTTTATATATTCATGTGTGATTTGAATATTAGGTTAAATCTCTAGTAGAATTACAAATTAATGTTTAGCCTATTATTGTTTCATATTAAATGCGTAGGTTTAGTTACGCAACAGCAGTACAGTGTTGAATGACGCTGTGTGAAATTTAAATAATTTTTTGTCGTTACAATATAAAGTCTTTGTACTATGGAAGTGATTATGCAATATATATTCGTGTTTAGTACAATTGTTTGTGTACAGTTTATATTCCGTAGCGTAATTTACGTGTAGGTGCTTATCCAACTGACATTTAAGTTTCGATAGTTTTACCACGTAAAGATCATATTTTGAATGTATTAGTTGATAATCACCCTAAATTGAATTGTCACGCTGGCCCTGAATTGTTGATATCTATTTTGCATCAGAATTACTGCATTGTTTCTGCACGCAACTTAATTCGCGATCGGGTGCCCAGATATATCGCATATTTTCGAGGTCGTCCTAGATCGTCATTCCCGGAAACGGCGGACCTTAGGTCTTCACAGTCCGTAAGCACATTTTTTGAATCTAACGCCTTTGAAGTATTTACCTGCTATAGACCATAGTAAACTCGAGGCAATGGAGAACGGAATATCTGCATACATTGCAGTCTCGGCAGAACTAGAACACAGCAACTAACCCATTTGCAGTCGGAACTGAAGTAATTCTCACTAAAGAGAACGCGCCGCCTCTTTTTTGGCCACAGGTTTAGTTTAGTGATAATTGAAGAGGTCTTTCCTGGATACGATGGAGTAAGGATAGCTCGTGTTAGGACCGCGACCGGGTCATATATGCGCCCTGTTGTCCGTCTCTGTACTTTACCTAATCAATAGTTTCGTAATAACAGAAAAGTGAAAGGGGCCGGAACACGCCGCCGACAGACCAGAGTTGTCGACGAACCACCGTAGTTGCAACGTAGCGCCATCAACCTCTAGGCCTGAGTAGGAGGCAATCAGAAGATCAACGCTCAAGTAACTGCCCTTTTGCTATGTTGAGCTGTTCTCATTTGTTGTTCTTTTCTCACAGTAGCTCATGCTCCTGCCGAGCCAGCTGATACAGTAAATTAGGTCATAGCAGAGTGTATAGTCTAAAACCGTCCACGTGCCACGTCAGCTATTTTGTTTTGGTTATATATAACTACGTATATACAGTTCACCTTCGTCATTCGCATACCGAGATTTCGTGGTCATTATTCCCGAAATCGAACCCGAGACCCTGTGGCTGGACCATTTTGTGGCCCTACATTCCGGATATAGAATTATCAACCATTAGCGTCACCAGTTTCCCAGAGTTCATAGTATATCTTTATATATCTTTACTAAGAGAACAGTAGTAAAAATAAATATTTGTTAAATATAAAAATGAAATGCGCAGAAGTACGGAGAAAAAATTGAATAACGATGATGACGATAGTGTGAAAAAGAAATATACTCAAAGCGGTTGGACAGGTATGCAAATATTGAAAAGCCGCAGCATAATACAAACGTATAATCATGGGAAAACGACTCGGTAACACTCGAGTTGTTTATGATAATATTTACGTAAGACAATTATATTTACGGCGTTCAAATATGAATCTTTCTAAAGAATGTGAAATCATATTTAAGACACTTATCGCTGAATAAGTAAGTCACAATAAAACAAAAAAGGCTGTTTAGAAGAATGATATACTCTTGCCATTAGAACGTACCCATTATAATGTCAAATATTCATGAGATCAAAAGTGAAGAATGAGAAGGAGCTTAGCGTCTCTAAAAGCATTTAAATGCTTTTATCCTACCCTATTGGATTAAGAATCATTATAAGTCACTATTTTTCCAGATACATTTATTTGAAAAGTATAAACATGAGCAACTTATTTTATCTCATTTTTTAATTTGAAAACTTTTATAGAATTTGTTTTAAAAGTAACCGTCACATTTTAATTTAAATAAATGAACAATTTAAGGAAAACAATAGTCTTTATAAATTTTATGATATATTAATAGAAGTCCGTTCTAAGCTTTTTCACCCTCATGTGGTAGAAATCATTATTATCAAACCTAAGTCGAAAAAACAAGACAAATTCAAGTAAGACAAGCGACAATCAATCAAGGCAATCGGGAGGTGCGGCGATTTTTGTCTGTTTTCGATACCGTAAAATTTTTATGGTAAGTTCATCAAAATAATTATTTAAATGAAATAAGCAGCTAATGACCTAGTAAATAACCTAGGCAAAAGAAGTACCGAACATTGATCAACAAATTGTATGAAAAAAATGAGCTTAAATTTCAATAGATATTGCAGTAAGTCTTAACTAACCTCAATCAAATAAAAGTTACGACGAAGATAACTTTTACAAAAATATTGATTACCTAGGACTTAGACAGGGTAAAAAACTCATCCGTTCGCCTGTCAGATCATCCGCTACATTGTACTTTGATATTCTTACCCTATAAGTTCGACGAGGAAATTCATTTTATTTTTAACTAGGTGTACTCGGCTACACCTGTTGTTAAATGTAGCACATAAAATATAATTGTTACCACTACGTGGTTACATTTGCAGTTGTATCGGCCGTGATGTATACCGATGTATGAGTGAACATTTTTTGGGCGATTTTTCAATCATCAGATAAAATCTATTCGTAGGACAAAGTACAATTATTTTTTTTAAATTAATGTTGAATCAATAAAATAGTTCAATTGTTTTTCTTTTATATTCAGCCAGACTATAATTATTTTGATGCCTAAAAGGTGCCTCTTACTTGTTCATTTTTTAATATAGTTTACAACACTTTGCATAACACTAACAAACTCAAATAAACTTGTATCTCGTGATAAAAATATAAAGCTAATTTTATAATTTTATTTGTTTTAACTTTTATTAGAATTTTTATATATATAAAAATTCTATTTTTAATAATGATTCTTTGAAGAACTTTTTTATTTTGATTGTTATGAACAAAGAAAATATCCGTGAAAAAATGTAACAAAAAGTAATATTTTACTCCAAATAACTTTATAAAATTATGACTACGGCGGTTTTATTTAAGTAAAATATCTTAAAATACGTATTGCGCAACTGCCCTATCATATATAATTAGTACTAAAGCTTATTAGATATCTTAATAAACGTAACTTTTAATTTAACAGTTACAGTACACAGTATTTTATTAACTCATTTATTTATTCTTTATTGCATTACTTACATAAAAACCATACGAAACGAACCATGACCATGGAGTACCTTCAGCTTTTTTAAATATTGTTTATGGTCCGATCTATGCAAAATGAACTATATCCTGAGGTCTCGCAGTGGTAAGCTTGGGTTTAGTTTTAATTTTATTGATTATAGGGTCCCAAGCAGTTGGTAGTACCCAGGATGTTTTTTAATTTCAATATCCTCACGTATCATCCTTGGTAGGTATCGGTGTCTATCAAATCTGATGTAATTGTTGGGGGCGTCTAGGATATGATCACAAACTGCAGACTTCCTGGAACGTTGATGCTTCACATCCGGGAATTCATTCCGGATGTGAAGCATCAACGTTCGGAGCTGTCCTATATACTGTATATAATTCGGAACTTTGATAGCGCGATTTAAGCTTCCGTGTGTTTCACGTATGGCGCGACGATAACGCCGCCACAAGTGGGCTTAAGTCTGTCAGTGGAAACAGTTGTGATTTTACCATTAAGATCGATTTTAAATGTTTTACCACTACGTTCTACTACTCTAAACGTTGTGTCTTAGTGTAATACGTGTAATGATTTACGTAAGTTTTTGTGTACAAAAACATTTGTTGTACCTTGTCGTGGTACAGTTGTTGGCTTTAAAGATTAAACGTAGTGACGTAATCTACGACTACAGGATGAAGTCACCTGGTAATCTTAGAGCTTCGTTATACGCGAGCTCTGCCGACGCGGATGCAGGCTACTTCTTTCTAGGAACTCTGTACATCATTTTTGCTCAGCATGACACATGATGGCTACTTTTAGCTTCGGTAGGAGAACCAAATTCCTCCTTTAGTAATATTTTAGAGGCAAAACCTAAAAAGTCATATCTACTCCACTACCTTTCTAAACTCTACACATTTTCTCACAAAATCCTTTTAGCTGCTGTCGGGTAGTGGTCATTAATTTGGAAAGCTCTTTAAAAAGGTATCACTCAAATTGCCTGCCTTTATTTGTAGATATTTTAGAGGGCAACAAAATCGTGATATCCAACTTCTGACGAATGCGTTGGCTATGGTTTCAGCTTTTATATCTTCGCAGGGCATCACTTCGGGCCATCGAGTGAACCATTCAACAACGGTTAAGCAGTACAGATATCCGTCGAATATAGGCAGTGGTCCTATAAGATCCAAGTGAGCGAATCTACTAATTGTTGAATTAAATTCATGTACAGGAGATCATGTACGCCGTGATATCTATGCGCGTTGGCAATAATAATGTTGGTCTACACGCCACTATAATAAGAAAATGATTATTATAGTGGCGTATAGACTACATAACGGTGTCCGCGACCGAAGTTATCTTTGACTCGCTAACAGATATGTCCTAAGCATATCATCTTAGTGCCGGTTATAAGTGAGTTTGTTGTAGCAACACGGCTTATCCATGTACATTGCACACCCATACCGTTTGGGGAAGGCGTCTTAGTGCATAGCGTTATAATACGTCGGCTATCTTTCCGATTGGAGTAAATATGTTTGGTAGCACTTTTAAGTGTAACAAGCATACTCAACTCCATGTCTTAGTGCAATAGCGCTATTATACGTGGATTTTTTACTACTGGCGTCATAGTAGT
This sequence comes from Parnassius apollo, assembly GCA_907164705.1. Classification (NCBI taxonomy): domain Eukaryota; kingdom Metazoa; phylum Arthropoda; class Insecta; order Lepidoptera; family Papilionidae; genus Parnassius; species Parnassius apollo. The sequence goes on from CAJQZP010001697.1 coordinate 5,910,563, forward strand.
ATGCTACTTTCATATGTTGGAGCTATTTTTAGTTAACAATAATAGCTTTTTTGTTACCATAGTCAATAGGGAGCATATGGGTGTGTTGTGAGGGGGCGCCATCCATATGATAGTTGCATTGATTCTTTCTGCTACTTGCGGTATTGCGTCTTGTAATGGATTTGCGGGTGTGCCGCGCCTGATTCGATGCATCTTGTGGTTTTGGTCGATGGAGGTATGCGGGTGGTGATGTCTGCTGGGGTGGTATTAGGGTTCTTTAGATAGTTTCAGCCTATCGTCGGTTAGGATCATAGTGCACAAGTGTGCGCGTAAGCATAGGTGTACTCACTAATTATATATATATATATATATATATATATATATATATATATATATATATATATATATATATATATACGGCAATTCGAGCAACCGGAGAGAGAACGGGCGTAAGACCAAAGAGGTTTCATGATTTCTGACCACGGTGGTGAAACAACGCCAATTTCTGGATTAGCTAGTGAAAATTTCTTCACAGTAAAAGCTATAACTGGTTTTGGCCCATCCAAGCTTCGAACTTGGGATCACACGATCAATAGTCAGCTGACGAGGCAGTCAAGTTTACTAATAATGGGAACAAGTGAACCTTAATTTAACTAAAAAATATTTTGCACGTATGAATTATATTATATATTAGCATATGGTTATAAAATATTAAATCTTCTCTAATAAATCTTTGTCATCAGAATAATTAATATTCTGACCGCAATTCTACCAAAGTCAACTAAAGTATTTAATTCTGACTTTGCAACTATGGTACTTAAGTGTGACGCTAGAAATTCACACTTGAGAAGTAACTTTAATAAATTAAGTTTTGTCACAGGCTGATGAACACGTAAAGGCTATACACAAGGCTGTCTGAAACTATTTCATATATCTACACATAGTGATTAAAGCGTCGTGCTATTGAGTGGAAGATATCATCTTTTTCATTCTTTATCACCTTTTTTTTAAACTGAAGTTACAAACAAACTTATAGTTCCCTTGATAGTAAGTGGTCACTGCATTCAATGGAAACCTAAAGATAACTTCAAAAAAAATGGCTACAGATGATCGCGTTGCGATGAATGATTTACATTTATGGAATAACCGAAGACTAACTAAGAGTTTTAACAGGAACAAAGCAGCGCTTGCACTGCTTTTTTTGCGGCAGAAATAGGTAAGAGAATGGTACCTAACAAAAAAACTAGTCCTACCACCTTGTAAAGAAATACGTGCTAGAAAATTTCCTTTCTGTAGTCAGCTCTACCTGTGCAGATATATGACATTACGGGTTAAAGTATAAAATTGTCGTTTTATATGTGAAATTCGAACTCATTATTAACACGTTAATGCATTTTATTAGTTCGTCGTGTATCTGTCTATCTATATATCTATCTAGCTATGTAACGGAATAAATTTGTAATATTCACAAACTTGAAGACTTAAAATCGAGTAAAGTAAAAAGTAAGTAAAAAGAATTGATTTAAAAATTTAAATTCGAGGACCGATAACAATTCAATAACAACTTTATCCTAGTATCCTGACGAGAATCACTAGGATAAAATATTTTTTTTTTTTGTTTATTTAAACTTCATTTTTTTATTTTCCATGAAAAACTGGTAGAACTCCTGGGTCGAAAGTAGTCCTTCCACTTTTTTACGTTAGTTGAAATACGTATTTGTATCTTTTTCGAGTTGAAAATTTACTCTTACTAATTTACCGTCCCCAAGGAATACCACACGATACGGTCCTGAGACACAAGCATTTATCGGCTACGTACACATTCCTATCTAACCAGGCCGTCGCTCATATAATAGGAGTTGGGCACCCTATCCTTTGTTCACCGGTACGGGGTTCCCACTCGGTAATCTTTCTTCCCAATCGATTTTCGGCCAGCTACCTAATTCTACTCCATATAATTATTAATCCGTAACTGTAAGGGCAAACTAATCAATCCCTAGATAAAAGATGTTTATAGGGTAAAATACAACATAAGGAAATTAAAAATAACAGTCGTACGAGTAAAACAGTTCCACAGTTTCACTTTTTTATTCATTCAATTTTCAATTTAGTTGAAGGACAAATTTTATCTAAAGATTGAAAAAATCATTTATAATCCTAATATTAAATATGTTATAAGGCACCTTTTCTGTCTAGGAATCCGTTGAGAGTAATATATACACCAGTTTGGAAAATCAAACCGAATACGAAACTATTTTTGGATGTAAGCCTACTCGTCTTTATTTATTATGTAACATTGAATAACACGTTCGAATAAACAATAATGGGACATCAAATTTTATTATAAGTAGAATGCCTATCATATAACTTTGTTGTTGACATTCAATGCGTATCCCAAAGATATTCCTCGAATTAAGTCAATCAAGTCTAGCTAGTAAAAATTAAGATTTTGTAGTTTAGACTTTTTGGAAATTTTGTAAGTTAGTGTAAATTATGGAAGTAGAATGAAGACATGTATACAAAATAGTTATTAATGGAGCCCGGTGAGCATTATGATTTTGTGATATCAATTTTCATTTTCAAGACAATATAATTTGTGATATATAAAAGTGTATATACACACATATATAAGCACGCACGCACGCACAATCACACGCACACGCACGCACGCATGCACGCACGTATGCACGCACGCACTAACGCACGCACGCACGCACGCAAAATGTAAGTTTAATAATACTCACACAAAAAAAAATTCATTTTCATGTGAATGTGTGACTGAGTTGAATGGATTATCACTTGTCAGCTAAAACAATTAAATAAAATACCCCGGTTTGATGTGATTTTTAAAATGAAATCCTCCATTTTACTGCTTTAAGGATATTCTAACAGTTGATAACCAAAATTTTGTTGTGATAAAAGCACTATATTTTTACTTTTGTCAGTATGTCATCTTCAAAATACTACATTTGTCTACCTTTATTTTGTTAACAATTTAATTGTTGTAATTCAGTATTTCTTCAAGTTTAATTCGAACTTTCTTTTACTAAGCATACAAATGACAAATATCTTAAAATATTATGATATATATATATATATATATATATATATATATATATATATATATATATATTATATATATATATATATATATATATATATATATATATATATATATATATCCGATATATTAACGGATCGTAAAAGACAGAGACAGTGTAGTAGTGGCAGAGGAAAAATCTGTCACTCCGTCTCATCGATCGGATGTTTGCGATAGACACAAGCACCTTTCTGAAAAAATTGCGTTTTCAACTTGCTATTAAATTGTGGTAACCAAAGAGAATATAATGATTACGTTTAGTAGGCGGGACTTCTTTAGTAAAAGTAAATGTTTGAAAGGGCGCCAAGTTACTCTACCAACAACAAGAAAAGATATTTAAGTTTACGTGGGGACTGATTAAAAATGCCGATGAGGATAAGAAATCAATGTATTATCACACAAAAATTTGTTGTTAAAACTCTACCATTTCAGTTACAACACATTAATAATCTGGTAATTACAAATAAATTCGATTTTAGTTATATAATCGAATTCTTACCTAATTGTGAATTTAGATGGATATTATCTTTTACTACATGTAAGTAAATCTAAAAAATATACACATAATTGTGTTCACTGAGCTATCAATGGAGCCCGGTGAGGTTTTGTGATGTCAATTTTCATTTTTAATACAATATAATTTGTGATATACAAAAGTGTATATACACACACATATAAGCACGCACGCATGCACAATCACACGTACAATCACAGTTTCTTACATATAGTTTTACTATGGAAGTTGTACCAGCCTGGTGGCAACTGTGACGAATACCTACATTGGCAATCAATCTCCCGTCGCCCAGATTGTTTCAAAATATTTTCTGGCGAAGACACATGAAGCATGAGCTATTCGTTTGTATAAAATTAAGTATATTTAGTTTTATAAAACAAGTATATATCAACAGGCATTATAAAATATCTTCATTTTGAATAAAATTATTTTTTTTTCTAATTTATGAATTTGCAACATGGTCTAAATTTTTATTCACGGCGTCAAATAATGACAAATGTCTACGTTACGACCTTGTTCAATCATGGCGGTCCTCGGTTACGAGTTTAATGATCCGTAAAATGAGATTATGCGGGTTGATCTTACTCTATATTTGAATGAACATCTCCATAGCTTATTTAATATTAAAAAGAAAAACGTGAACTTTCTGTGAATCTGAAGGCCATATGTTACATTTTCATATTTCAAGAAATAGACAATAATTTATACATGCTGTCACGTCAATATATTATGCATTAAAAATAACATATAAGAATGGAAAGTCATGAGCCAATATTTTTATTTTGAATCCCAACATAAGAAACAGCAATTAATGTTTGGTTACATTACAGCGTTATAAATTTTATATGATTAACTGCTCTTATAATTATAGGCGCAATCACAGCATGCGTTTTTCTACAAATGTTAAACAAAATTGAGAAAAATATGTTCTTAAATAAAAAATGAAAAAGGAATAAATGTTAATTGTGCAACTGGAGTTTAACGTACGTCAACATGTTTTAGTTTGGCAGTAAATTGAGGAAGGGTATCATGGTGAACGATTAGCCAGTGGCGTCATTGTTGCTGATAATGAACAATTGCGTAAGCATGAGAGCAGGTTAAACTCTTGAAGTGTTGTTCACATATATGCAGCCGCTGCACCTTGTATTGACCAATGTTTATTGCTTTTTTGCTTTTTGCTCTGCTAATTGCGGAGGCGGACGGATGTTAAAAAAACGCGGAATTTGCGTCTATGCGCATATTTCCTACTGCCCGTTATAAAAATTCAAGTTAAACATACATTTGCCAAGTACTCTGGCCACTAAGCCAAGCGATCGTCAAAATGGTAGAGCCATGCTGCAGCTGTATTGTGGTTGTAGCACGAATGGTTCGGCTCGACCGAGGACGGTATGGTGAGTATATAGGTACGGTTATTCGTATGGCGAGTGTAGAGATCTGGAGACCCTTTTTTACTGGAAACGATGCATTCTATCTTAGTCCTCAGGGGTGACAATGCGTCTGCGTTTTGATTCTTAATCGAGGATAAATGTAGATGTCTATAGGCCACAGCATCCACTTACCATCAGGTGGACTGTGTGCTTGTTTGTCACCCTTATTTTATAAACGAAGTGCTCGGTGGTGAAGGAAAACATCATAAGGAAATCTGCATGTCTCTGGAATAAATTATTTCGAGGACATGTGAAGTCCAACCACGCGGCGACTTACCGATCCCTAATCCCCTCAAAAATGAAAATAGGTCTGTACCCAGTAGTAGGACATACATGCGCTTTGATTAGATATTTATGAAAGCAGTCGTTTCCTTGAACAATATTCAAAGAACTATACTTTCATAAAATACCTCTGAGTAACATAACATACTTGACTCGAGATTCAAGCAATTTTTGTTGACTACGCCGGTAACTGGTAGTGACAAGGCTCTTGGGTATCATTGTTGTTAGAAATTTAACGGAGCGTGGAATCCTTGTAGATATCAGATGGCATTTCGTTCTTCGTTCAGATATGTGTACATTTAATAATACTTTAGAAATTTAATAAGAAGTTTGATAAATTTTATATATTCAGTCAACTAAATAATATAAAATACAGACGAAATATTGACGTACGACATCAAATGAGTCAAGGGGATTGTCGGAAATGCTATTATAACTACAGATACTAGGATTTAAGTAGTCCACCTGATGTCAGCCTCTGTGCTTATTTGTCCTTCTTATTTTGTATAGAAAAACATGTAAAAATGTTAAACCAACACATATAACAGAGGTCGTTAGATCTTTCTATCCATTTCCCATTATAGCCTCTAATGGCACCCAAGTGATAAAATTTCATAAGTCGCCATCTCAAGGCATAAAGAAATATAAATACGAGGGTGGATTGAAAAGTACTCGGCCTAACCAAGAAAATAAACACATACTAAATCAGTTATATTTTTATTTTTCTACATAATCACCATCAAGTTCAATACACTTTTGCCACCTCCCCTTCCAAGCATTTAGACCGTTGAAAAAAAATGATTCTTCCTTAGAGTCAAAATATGCGTCTACAGCTGCTTTGACCTCGTCGTTTGTCGAAAATCTTTGACCTCCCAAGTGCTTTTTTAGGTTAGGGAACAGAAAGAAGTCTGATGGTGCCAGATCAGGTGAATACGGCGGATGCGGTAACAGTTCAAAGCCACAGTTGTGAATTTCAGCCATTGACTGTACTGACGTGTGAACACGGGCGTTATCTTGACGAAACAGGACTTTTCTTCTGAGCATTCCTCGACGTTTTTCTTTTATTTCCTCTCGTAAACGACGTAGTAAGGTGCAGTAGTAATCAGAGTTTATAGTCTGACCCCTTTCAAGATAATCAATCATAATCAAACCTTTCGAGTCCCAGAATACTGAAGCCATCACCTTATTTGCCAACAAAATCGACTTAGCCTTTTTAGGGGTGGTGAACCAGGTCTTCTCCACTGTTTTGATTGTTTTTTTGTTTCCGGTGTACAGTAATGAACCCATGTTTCGTCCATAGTAACAAAACGATTCAAAATATCATCTGCATCGGCTTCAAATAACTCCAAAGGGTCGCGTGAAATAGTCAATCGCGTCCTTTTTTGTTCAACTGAAAGCAGTCGCGGAACCCACCTCGCAGACACCTTGTGGAAACCCAACTCGTTGACAATGATGTTTTGAGTTCATTCATAAGAGATGCCTATAATCTGGGCTATCTCTCTAATTTTTAATCTGCGGTCTCCCATTATTAAATAAAGTACTTTTTTAATATTTTCGGCAGTAGTTGACGTCGAAGGCCTTCCAGAGCGGGGTTCATCTTTCACACTCTCTCTACCACGCTTAAACTCTGCTATCCATTTTTTGACGGATAAATATGACAGAGCACAATCGCCTAATGTACTGACCATATCATCATGGATGGCTTTTGATGATAGCCCCTTCTTATGGAGGTACTTAATGACGGCACGCTGCACGATTTGCTCCATTCGCGGAAATTATGTCCGATTACTTTGTTAATAAATTTATAAAATCACAACTAATTATCGCACACGTTTCGAACTTCACACAATGAACTAGTCTGAACTGAACTAAATAATGTGGATAGATTTGATTTTTAGAATTGAATGGATCTGTGTTAGGCCGAGTACTTTTCAATCCACCTAGTAGGTAATAATTCTTTAATATAATAGCACAGAAAAAAATAGCTTTGCTATAACATATTGCTCTGTTATTATCAAGTTTAACATTTACGAGAATTATGAACCCAACTACGTTCAAGAGCCATACCACATCTTTATGTGTCATTCTGATAAAAGAAAAAAGCAAGATTGATGATAAAGGTGCGGATGGTTGTAAGAACTCATTCTAGCTGTTAGATGACGGTATAATAAACTCGTGTAGTGACTGTGGTATAAGTATAAAACAAGTAGGATTTGCCAGCTATAACATTTTATACTAAACGAAAATCAGTGAACTATGATTAGAGCATTACTTGCAGTTTTTTTTTTCACGATATAATTCGTAATGATTATATTTGAGAAACAAAGTTGGCGACATAACGCAACGGATCAGTAAGGTGTAATGGCAAAATAGGCCAGCCATATATAACTGTACGAACTGAAGCGGAAGAAATGTTCTCGAGTGAGTTAATTTTGAAACAAGCCACCACTAGATGGTGTAAGGACCTGGTTAGATACGCAGGAAGTCGAGCTTATATAAACATGTTTTGCGGAATCGTTTGAGGAAGACCAATGTTCAACAATAGACTGGAGAAACGTTGTTATAAATACGAAGATAAAACTCATGTAGAAATTTGTTGAACAGTCTAACACTAATTAGTTAATTTTTTTATAGAATAATAGTGACAACCGAGTAGATAGTCTACCTGACGGTAGGTGGATTCTGTGGCCCATAGACGTACTGTAGGATTTCCTGATCCTGATTTTCCTTTAAATCACGCTTTAACCACGCTTTTTAAGTGGGTTGGCAATCTCAGTACCAGATGTCTCGCACTTTAGACGCTGCTGCTCGTCGCAGTTTGGGTATTTTAAGTCAAGTTGTTTGGTTGGTTATGCTGCAATCTATCGAAAACCGTGAGACGTTTCGTGCTTTTCCCATAGTCTCTTTTTACGCCACAAATGGTACGAAATGGAGTGATGGACTCACTTAAACCATTATTCCACTGGCATGGTGATATACATTTAAATAAATAATTATTTTGCGCGAACGAAAAACAGAACTTTGTACGCGAGCTGCATCAGTAATAAACTTAACTACCAGTGAAATACATTTTAAATTACTGGACAATAATTAAGATTCATTTCACAAAGGTGCACGACATGTGCAACCTTCTATACTCTTATGCTTCTCATCAATTTAAGTTGGTTAAAATGTGTTTCCATAACAAACTTGTTATGGAAACACATTTTAGACTTTAAAGGAATATTTTTTCAGTAAGTTTTTTATCTAACAAGCCGAGCACAAAATTACATTACCCAAACATTACAAACAGACAGAACATTATATGTAATAAAATATGTTCTCTCTCTCTCTCTCCTTTTTAAACAAAACATACGAGTATTATTAATCCTATACCTCCTATATATATATATATATATATATATATATATATATATATATATATATATATATATATATATATATATATATACCAGAATTGCTCGTATAAAGGTATAAGGTAATAATCAGGATCTCGGAAACAGAAACGGCTCCAACGATTTTCATAAAATTTAGTGTCCAGGGAGTTTAGGGGGCAATAAATCGATCTAGCTAGGATTTATTTTTAGAAAATGACCTTTTTCCGTGTTTTCAGGCAATAAAAAAACTGCTACAATATAAGAAGGTAAATTTTGACAAGTTACCAACGATCGTAATAGCTCAGATGGGATGTTGTTCGGGCATGATATCGGAGTTCCGTGGTTCGCGTCCCGTCTTGGGTTCAACTTTTTTTCCTTTTTTTTTTCAAGTTCCCTTTTTTTGTGAGAAAATCTATTATTTCGAGCCCTTTTTTTAGTATTTTTTAAAAATACGTAATTGCACTCATGATTTTTTTATTCAAATAACCAGTTCAGTTTTTCCTATTATGTCAATAAGATCAAAAACTATTATTCATGTAATTTGTATATAAATGTAATTTAAAAAAAAAAACCGGTCATCCGTCTCGAGTCTCAGTCAAGAAACCATGAGTCATATAATTATTGTGTTCTGTTTGTCTATACTTATGACTTGACTTCTTCTTCATCAGCCTATAAAAGTTCGCTGCTTAGTATAGGTTTCACACCTTATAGAGAGGAAGCCTTAATCGTCACCTAAAGGTACCGCAATTTGATGCTGCTGCCCGTTGCCCAGCTATATTACATTTACGTCAGGCATAAACGAAATGGTCATACCGCCATTTGTCGGAACAAATAATATTTTAATAGCATTTCCCATATGCGCCTCTTACTGCACCACAAAATAGGGTGATGGGTTTTTCTTATTATGCCGCCACCACATGGGTGTCACATATCGCGTTCGTCCTCATAAAGTTGTTTTTTAAGTTTTGACAGACGGTTATTTCCGTACTAACATTTAGGAATGTTCTCACGAAACAGGTCACAATTAAAAGATACAGCAATATTTTAAAATAAATTACATATATGAATTTTCTCTGTATGTATTATATATATATATATATATATATATATATATATATATATATATATATATATAGCAGGTTATTAAATATTTGCGTTTTTTTTATATTTTGTGAATAAATAAGAATATTGTAAATTTATAGATACAAAGTGTTTTAGAGTTATAGTGTAAGTTCACCACAAAATTCAGCAGTTTGAACATACGCCTCCCATTTATTTTAATCTATGGGAAGGCCTTTAGGTTAGTAATGATCCAAAACACGTGCATTCATCAACTACCTGCGTGTTTTATAAGGTCGTCACTCCATCTAGTGGGAGTCACCCAACCCTGTACTTTCCAGTATGAGGCTGTCTCCCACTTGATTACATTTCATCCCCAGCGATTTTCGGTTCATCCAAAAAATTATAATAACCTAATATTTCTTATAAATGTTTAAGATTACATTTTTTTTCATATTTTTATTTTGTTACAACATCATTTTAATAATTTATTAACGAGTTTATGGAAATACAAGTTTGTAAAAAAAAAATAGATTTCAACCATTTACGGACTTTCCAAATATAAGTTTTATTGTTATTTTCCTTTATCTGACTCTATTTTAATACGCTTACGAAGAGCTTATTCTGGAGTAGACTTATTTTTCGGTGTTCCATCATGTAGGTTACTTCCGGACAATTTTCATTTTACACATTTTCTGGTCTCGTTATTAAATATAGCACAAGCATAAAGTTTAAGCAAACAAGCTCATACACAAAGAATTAATATAACTTTAAAACTTAATCACTTTCATAATATAAGAAGTTGTAAGCATAACGATCTTAATTAAAATAAATGGCTTTTACAACCCTATTACGGCAATATAAAACATTTTCGAGACCCCACTACCACCTATGATAGCTCAGATAAGATAATATGGATTAAAGTTAATAATAAGCGTAGGTATTGCGGCTGTATTAACAGTCTGTTATGAATGAACCATAGGCAATAAAAAGGCAATTGTACGCAAAGTACTAAAATAAGAATTATTAAGTGTCATTATCAATGTTTTTTATTAGAAGGAAAAACTTGCAGGCGGCTTGTCTGATGTTTAGTGACTACCGCGGCCCATGAACAACTGCTACATCAGGGGAATCGCAGGTACATTTTCGGCCTCTTAGAAAGACGTAAGCTCCTTTTTTGAAGGTCTCTTAGTCGTATCGATCTGAAATAAGAGGTTGTACGAGGAAGAAAACTTCTAGTAAAACGCACAAGTGGTAGACTGCCAAACATCCAGATGGTGTGGATGGTATCGCGAGTTTTGTTGCGATTTGGTTCATGAAACAATTTCTCAGAGATCTACCTGTGGTAAAGATAGAAATGCAAAGGAATAAAACATTCCTTCGTAGTGTCAGTGGCACGAGGCAATCAGAAAGATACTAAATCATCGACGTTTCGAGCCGCTCTGAGATGGATGAGGTCTAGTGAAAGGAGCTTAATATATATGTACATACTGTTTGGTCTTGTTATACCACACACCCTTTACTTGATTTGATGATGTGTGATTTAAACACAATCTTCAGAAAAAAAACAAAAATTTATTGAGATTCTATAATATGCTAAACTTGGTAAAAATATAAGGCTGAGCCATGCGGCCGTATTGGTAAGAAAACACCAAAGCACTAAAAATGTAAAATATTAATGAATTAGGTCGGTCGCGCATAGCTTCTAATTAGGTAATTACTGAAATATCGATGCGGGAGAATGCACGGTGTTGCACCGTACACATACGTCTTACTGCCTATATATAGATAGTAGGTGTTCTAAACTATATTTATCTGAAAAATATGCAAGATTTTTATGAAATCAAAAAACTGATAAACTAATGGTTTGAAGATTTTTTCATAAACAATAAGAGACATAAAAACAGCTTTTTGGTTTGCAATTTTATACAAAAAAGGTCCTCACAATTTATTTTCTCTTTCTTAAAATTTGAATGCAATAAATACTTTTGTAAAATTTTTACAACCAAGTTATGAGTGTAAAAGAATAAGGTGATAAAACCTTGATTTTACCCAAGTTTTATTGAACTACTTGCCCAAAGACAGACGTTACAGATCTTCATGTTTATTTTAGTCTCTGTTTTACGAGGCCAAAGTCGAGGAGAAATTCAATATATAATAAAAAATTATTTAATTAGAAGTAGAAAACAGAACCACAATCTTTGAGACAGTTTGAAATGTTGAAAATTATATTATTACCATTGGTTGCGCGGAAAACCATTCGTATTTATTTTATTTGACAGTAGGCTGCCAAATCGGTTATCCCTTTCCAAAACGATATCATTCATACCCTCCTATCGACACATCGGGGTGGTGGGGTGGGAGGGGAAAGAAGATGATTCTAGAACATCACGTAATCATCGGAACCAAGGATATATAAGGCACGCGCGACCGACGCATCCCGCCGCGCTCGCCGTTGAACCCACACCGCCTAGGATAATAGTGTCCTAAAGAGCTCTCTTCCCGCCGCGCTCGCCGTTGAACCCACACCGCCTAGGATAATAGTGTCCTAAAGAGCTCCTCTTCCCGCCGGGCTCGCCGTTGAAACCACACCGATTCTCTCCCGACGTATCTCTGGGGCCCCAGAGTGTCTGTCCAGAAGAGGTTCCAGAAGTCGCAGTTATAGTGCTCGACCGCATGGAAGAAACATCTCGGTGAGTCAACATTTTCCTAATAGTATAGCCTGCTTTGACATAATTGTTTTAACCCGCTCCAATTTTGTGTTTTCCTAATCAAGCAGGATTCCTTTCATCGATTTGGCAAATAATAGTTCGTTTTTAGGGAAGAGCGAGTGCATTGTACCGCATATATAAGTGTAGAAACATTTAGTAGATACAGTCCACTTAGATTAATAGCTCGCGTAATAGGTTTAAGGTTCGACCGGGGAACTAGACTTCGGCAGCCTTAGACACGTGGCTCCACCATTTTATGGTCACTTCGGCAGGATTTGCACTGGTGTTTAGTGGTCATCCAACCATTTTCTGGTCGAATAATTAGTGTTCGTAAATAGTATAAATAGTGTTCGTTTAAATTTAAATTTTGAATAGGCACTCGCAAACAGAATTGTTTATTTCATAGCGCTCGTATTTGGTTAAATTTAAAGCTTTAAAATTGAAACAGTGTGATAGCAACCGTTTGGTACGCTTACCCTACAATCTTGATAAAAATATTTAGTTAGCGAGCAACGCGTCGCCTCGACTGTAACAGGTGTTCGATTTAATTACGTAATACGGCATACCGAGTGTCCATCGTCCATCGTTTATGCGTGTGAGATTAATTGTGATTAATATAACTTCACTATAATAATTTAAAATGGCAGTTAGTGGAAATGAATTTAAAATTAAAACGCTTTATGCCAAGGGGGACGTACTTTTTTCACGTATACAAAGCATTAGCGATTACGTAAAGAACATTAATGTAGAAGCGGTGCGGGAAACTTTTCTGAATGAAATTGAAACGGTGGATTCTTTGCGGACGATTACGAAAGAATATTAGACCAAATTAATCATTTGGAATTACAAATCGACCCGAAATACATAGTGAACTACCAACCGCTGCTGGCATTCGAAGATATGTTGTGTCGCGTGAAAAGAACGGCAAAACTTCTACAATCTCAAAGCGAAGCAAAGCCGGAATTACAGGTACGTCCTCGTGACTCAATTAGGTTGCCGCCAATAGATATTCCGGTATTCAATGGTGATGTTAAGACGTGGCCCTTCTTCTTCAGTAGTTTTCAAAACAATATACACAATAACCCATCGTTGTCGGACGCTGAAAAATTATATTACTTAATTAGTAAACTTAGTGGCAGGGCACAGTCGATCTGCTCTGGTTTTACACCTACAGCAAACAATTAGTTATTGATATTCGAAACGCTTAAAACTAAATATGAAGATAGGAGAATGTTAGCTTCCGAATATTTGAACCAGATATTTCGATCTTAAACCTATATCATCCGCGAACATCAACGGCTTAGAGCAGTTTCTAGATAAATTTGTGGCATCGGTGGCTGCACTTAAGAATTTAAAATTTAATGACCTTATGGACGTGGTGTTTCTCCATATTGCACTAAAGAAATTAGACCCTGACACCGTGCGTGCGTTTGAAATGGAGCATCGTAGCTCGGAGATGCCTTCCTTTCATTCACTAGCATCGTTCGTGCGAGATCAAATAAAGGTGATGCAGCGCTCTCCAAACGTTAAACAGGAGATTAAAAGGTGCGTCGACCGTAGACAGACTCAACCATCTAAAATAGCAGGGTCGTTAACGTACGTAACCGCGACGTCAACATCACTTCAGCATACTTGTATCGTATGTAAAGATAAACACGGTAATTTATATAATTGTGCGACTTTTCGTAAATATTCACCAAGCGAACGTTATGAATTAGTAAAGACAAACAACCTATGTTTGAACTGCTTAAGCGATAAGCATTTAGTTGCAAAATGCAATTCGAGTTCCGTATGTAGCAAGTGCGCCAGGAAACATCACACGCTATTACATTTTGAAAATAGCAAAATAGCGGCGTCAAGTAAAGCGGACAAGGAATTCACCCCTAACTACCTAAGGTCAACGATTCTAGCGGTCGACCTGGTGATGTCGCTCTGTGCTCATTGGCAAATATGGGAGCACAACCTCCTTCAACCGTGTTACTGGGTACGGCGCGTATTTTGGTTAGGGATTCGCGTGGAAACGAACAAAGCGTCCGTGCACTGCTGGACAGCGGAGCCCAAAATAGCTTTATAACACGACAATGTTGTCAGCGCTTAGGCTTAGTAATAAATAGGTCACTTTCATGTCCTGTAGTTAAAGGCATCGGAGGTACTAGTAAAGCTACCCAGGGATATATTAATTTAAAATTTTATTCTCGGATAGATCGTAATGTTAACTTGATATAAATGCACTAGTAGTAGATAGGGTCACTGAACGGTTGCCAACCGTTTCGGTTGACACCTCGGCAATGATTGAATTTAAAAATTTGATTCTAGCGGACGACACTTACGCCGTTCCTGGAAACATAGACATGCTCATTGGAGCATCGCTTTTCCCTCATCTTTTGTTAATAATAAGGTCAGGGGCAACTCCCCGCATACCGCGCCTTACGCACTAGAAACCGTAATGGGCTATGTTATCATTGGCTCCGCCCCCATCATAGATAGTATTTCGGCAACCTCTTATTGTGGTATGGCTGTCGAACCGCTCGAGTCGTTAGTCCGCAAATTTTGGGAGATGGAGGAGGTGAACGTCCCACCCATAGCTAGCTCAGATGACAGGTTATGCGAGGAAATATACGTCCGCACGACCGTTCGTGATCGCGACGGTAGATATAGTGTAGCGCTACCCTTTAAAGGAGATGTTTTATCTCTCGGCGATTCGCGTCAAATGGCGGAAAAACGTTTCTACAGCTTGGATCGTAGGATGCTCGCTTCACCCCAGTTAAAGGAAGCTTACGACGGCGTCATTAACGAATATATAAGAGAAGGTTACATATCACTTGTGGCTTCGAAATTAGATAACTACGAAGACACACCGTCGTATTTCATACCACACCACGGGGTCATTAGGGAGGACAAACTTACATCTAAGTTACATGTAGTGCTCGACGCTAGTGCTAAAACTAGCACTCACCTATCGCTTAACGATATCCTCTATAGTGGGCAAAATTTACAGGGCAGTTTATTTAATATAATAGCCAATTTTCGTTTGTTTAGTATAGCACTATCCGCCGATATTCGCCAAATGTTTCTTTGCATAGGGGTCCGTGAATGCGACCGTAGATTCCGACGCATTTTATATCGTTTCAACCCAAAGGAACCTCTAATGGTGTTTGAATTTAACCGTGTTTGTTTTGGTTTAAAGTCGAGCCCATTTCATGCGTTACGCACGGTGAAACAGCTCGCCCACGATGAAGGTCCCTCTTACCCTAAAGCTAAGAGGGCAATTGAGAGCGGTTTATGTATGGATGATTTTGTATACTCGGTCGATAGCGTGGAGGAGGCCACCCTAATCACCGCCGAGGTTATAAAGCACATGAAATCGAGTCAATTCTATCTTGTGAAGTGGACTAGTAATTCGCGTCCGGTTTTAGATACAATCCCACTATCACACCGTCTTTCGGCGATAAAGGAATTCGACGATTCCGATACACAAAGGTGCTCGGTCTGTGTTGGTCACCAGAGTCCGACGTGTTTAGCCTTAAGGTAAATCCGCCCGTAGAGAAATGCACAAAGCGCACAATACTGTCATGCGTTGCTAGATTATGGGACGTCATGGGTTTCGTAGCTCCGGTGGTATTATACGCTAAGCTTTTGGTTAAACAACTTTGGTTATTTGAATGCGATTGGGATGACTCGCCGCCTGACAGCATTGTTCGTTTGTGGCAGCGCTTTAGAGAGGAACTTCCTTTACTAAGAGAAATTAAAATACCGCGTCATATAAACGTAGATAGAAATAGCGTCATAACGGTCCTTGGGTTTGCAGACGCCAGCGAGAAGGCTTACGGGGGGCGTTGTATATTTCCACGTTCAGAATAATGGAAGAAATTTGATTAGCCTCATTAGTTCTAAGTCGAGAGTCCCCACCCGTAAGGTTGTCTCTCTGGCGCGCTTAGAGCTTTGCGCAATATTAGTACTCACCAAGCTTATTACCGCAGTTATCAGCGCATGTAGGGATAGAGTTCACATAAAAAGGTTATTTGCCTTTTCCGACTCCACCGTCGCCTTATGCTGGGTTCATTCTTCACCCCACCGTTGGGATACGTTTGTCGCGAACCGAGTGGCCAAGATCCAAGACGAGTTAGAAACGCGGAACTTTTATCACGTGTCCGGTACGGAAAACCCTGCCGATTGTCTATCTCGTGGACTCACCCCGATGCAAATAATGGACCACCCGCTTTGGTTTCACGAACCTTCTTGGGTTCACTTGGATCCCTCGCAATGGCCAATAACCGATTTCGAACCTTCGTCAGTGTCACAACCGCCGGAAGAGAAGAGACACGCTCTAGTGGTGAACGTTTCGAGCGAGGTTTGTCCAATCATTGCTTTGGCGAACCGCTTGTCCTCTTGGTCGAAATTATTGCGTAGCGTAATTTACGTTTGTCGATTCGCGAAGCTTTTACCGTGACGTTCGTATGTCTTAGCGTCCGATTACAACTATGCCGAGTCGCTAGTATTACGTGAACTTCAACGCGCACACTTCTCTGAAGAAATTACAAGATTACAATCGAATAGAGCTTGTAGTCGCGCCTTTCAACACCTTAAGCCATTTTTACAGGATGGGATTGTAAGGGTAGGTGGACGCTTGTCCAACTCGCAATTGTGTTTCGACCAACGGCACCCTATAGTTTTACCGCGTAAAGACCATATCATGAACTTATTAGTCGACTACCATCATAAATTGAACTCGCACGCTGGCCCCGACTTGTTGATGTCGATTTTGCGTCAGAATTAATGGATTCTTTCTGCACGTAGTTTAATACGCAATCGGGTGCACAGAACGTGTATAGCTTGCTTTCGGGCACGCCCCACGCCGTCATTTCCGGAAATGGCGGAACTTAGATCTTGTAGAGTAATACAATCAGTAAAGCCCTTTACGCACACCGGGTCTGATTTCACTGGTCAGTTTAAGGTCACGCTCACTCGCGGTCGTGGTATAAGATCCACAAAGGGTTACGTCTGCATTTTCGTATGCCTAACTACTCGAGCAGTGCATATAGAACTCGTTGGTGATCTAAGCACAGCAGGCTTTATGGGTGCATTTAAAAGATTTCTATCCCGCCGTGGCCCTGTAAGTAAATTATATTCGGATAACGGTACGAACTACGTCGGTGCAAAACGTATTCTATCGGAACTACATGAGCTCTTAGCTAGCAGGTATTATAATTCGGAGTTCGCTCACATTCTAGCCGAGAACCGCATTGAGTGGTCTCTGAACGTCCCAGCCGCGAGTCATTTTGGAGGCCATTGGGAGACTAATATTAAGAGTCTAAAGAGTCACTTATACCGAGTAATAGGAAATCAAATTTTATCCTTCGAAGAGCTAAGTACGGTGCTCGCTCAAATTGAATGCGTAATGAATAGCCGCCCACTTTGTCGTACGTTGTCTAGTGACCCCTCGGAACCGCTGGCTCTAACTCCAGCACATTTTTTGAATTTAACGCCTTTAAAGTATTTGCCCGCCGCAGATATGGATGAGAACAGACTTAGCATTTCCGCACGCTACAAATTATTAGACCGGTTAGTGCAATCGTTTTGGAAACGATGGAGGATGGAATACTTGCATACTTTGCAGTCTCGGCAAAAATGGAACACAGCGACTGAGCCTTTAGCTGTAGGAACTGTAGTTGTGCTCACTAAGGAGAATGCGCCGCCTCTCCACTGGCCGTTAGGAATTGTCGAAGAGGTCTTTCCCGGTTCCGACGGAGTAATTAGGATAGCTCGCGTTAAGACCACGGTTGGGTCTTACCTGCGTCCTGTTGTCCGTTTGTGCCCCCTGCCTCTTCCATAATTTAAATTAGCTTTCTAGATTAGAAATTGTAGTTGAATTTAGGTAATCTTAGCGTTAGTTAGTTATTTTGTTAGTTTGATCTAAGCTCTAGTTGTTTTAGTTATTTTTTGAAAGAGATCCTTCAAGGGCGGGGGAGATGGTTGCGCGGAAAACCATTCGTATTTACTTTATTTGACGGTAGGCTGCCAAATCGGTTATCCCCTTCCAAAACGATATCATTCATAACCTCCTATCGACACATCGGGGTGGTGGGGTGGGAGGGGAAAGAAGATGATTCTAGAACATCACATAATCATCGGAACCAAGGATATATAAGGCACGCGCGACCGACGCGCAGCTCTCTTCCCGCCGCACTCGCCGTTTAACCCACACCGCCTAGGATAATAGTGTCCTAAAGAGCTCTCTTCCCGCCGCGCTCGCCGTTGAACCCACACCGCCTAGGATAATAGTGTCCTAAAGAGCTCTCTTCCCGCCGCGCTCGCCGCTGAAACCACACCGATTCTCTCCCCGACGTATCTCTGGTGCCCCAGAGTGTCTGTCCAGAAGAGGTTCCAGAAGTCGCAGTTATAGTGCTCGACCGCATAGAAGAAACATCCCGGTGAGTCAACGTTTTCCTAATAGTATAGCCTGCTTGATATAATTGTTTTAACCCGCTCCAATTTTGTGTTTTCCTAATCAAGCAGATTCCTTTCATCGATTTGGCAAATAATAGTTCGTTTTTAGGGAAGAGCGAGTGCATTGTACCGCATATATAAGTGTAGAAACATTTAGTAGATACAGTCCACTTAGATTAATAGCTCCCGTAATAGGTTTAAGGTTCAACCGGGGAACTAGACTTCGGCAGCCTTAGACACGTGGCTCCACCAACCATATAATTTTATACTCGTAATATTAATATATTAATATTACTATTATACAATTATATGGTAAATAATAATTGAGATGGTGTCTCGTTTATTATTACAATATGTTAGAAAAACTCTTTGACGAATTAAAAAATTTGACCTTTCTAAATAATTAAAAATTATTTTATATTACCACAATATTAATTTCCCATCAATTAAAAATAGTTATATAATAGATTGTTTTATCCAAGCACAATTTCTTTAATTCTTGTACTTAAGCAGTGAAGCAGACAATCTTACTTAGAATTAATTAACTTTTGTACTTAGTATTCTGATTGTTAAATTTCACTCCATTTAGACTAACTTCTCGTCTTTCCTTTTTGTTTCATCCAGTTTTGCTTTTCCCTAATTATAGCTTCCTTCCTTGAATACTTTTTTTTCATTTTGTTTAAATTATTTTCACAGTTGCCAATCGAATGCTCTCGAATTTCTCATAATGAGAAATCTCCTTTGCAGAAGTATTTGTGATAAAACTCTCAGTTTATAATTAAAATATGGGCAAACTGGGTATTTACCGATGAGTTTTTATAAATTTTATTTTAATACAAAAGCATTATTTCAAAATATTATATCTTGAAAGGCAAGTAAAGTTCGTCAACGCACAGGCGTAGCGCGGGGGATTAATTGTTCTACAACCCTTTCCACGCAATCCGCACCAAACGTCTTTTTTGATTTGGTCAAATCACTTTGTATTAACAATATAAAAAATTAACATGTTTACTACATAGTTATAAATACATATGTAGGTATAAATTTTAATTTTTTAACAGTGAGAGTAGCAATACATTTTTGAGTTTAAAAAGGCCAAATAAACATTACAGAGTGCGCGAATTTGAATACAAAAGCTTGTAATAAATTGAGTTTATTTATTGTTTAATTTAAAAAAAGTATGTTTATGTTTTTATTCATATTTGATTTATAATTAAAACGGCAAAAATTTTATGAATCCACATATTAACTAAAAGTATAATATTCAGCGGTTTTTGTTTCTGCCAATTTATTTATTGAAAAAACTAACTGTTGCTTACTGTCGCATACATAAAACTTGGAAAGGGTAGTTAATATCGCCATTCGTATGATCTACTAGAAATTTGTTCTTTAATGGGGAAAAGAAATAAAAATTATTATTAAAGGTTAGGACCACCGCAAATTTGCACGGGTTCGATCCCCATCTACAGCAATAAAGTTGTAAATTTTAATTCTAAGTGCTGTTTTACCATGTGCTAGGTAGTTAAGGAAGATATCGTTAGGAAACCTGCACGTATAGGGAATAAAATATTTTGAGGACTTAAGCCCCTCTGAGTGCAGCAGTGAGACATAAGTTAGTCTTTATAACTTGGCTTTTACATTTATATCGGGTGATTATTTTTTCTATTTTTTTTTCAAAATTCCTTGATCCAAATAATGTGAAGCTCTAATTTAATTGTAATTTTTGATCAATTTATCGCTATTATCTTTAGACTATTAACTTGACATAAGAGGAAACTCAAGTTCACACAGTGAGCTATGGAGCTATTTGAAGTGCTTATCTGCGTGACCAACTTTGTTAAGAGGTTATGCGTAATACAACTGACATAGCCCAATGAATCAGTAAGCTGAAGTAGCAATAAGCTGGCCAATATACGTGGCCTCTATACGTGATAGAGCCATGCTGCAGTTATATTAGTAGTATAGTTGTAGCAAGAATGGGTCGGCTCGACTGGGGAAGAACCACGCTGTCACGGATTACCAGCGTAAAATAGTAGCTTAATGCTGCTGTGTCTCGTATGGTAAGTGTAGAGAACCGGAGACCCTTTTTACTGGAAACGAGGCATTCCATCTTAGTTCTCACAGGTAAAAACGCATCTGAATTTTGATTCGTAAACGAGGATACAAGTAGGTGTCTATGGGCCACAGCAATCACTTACCATCAGGTGGACTGTGTGCTCGTTTGTCACCCTATTCTATAAAAAAATAAAGCTCGAAGAACCAGCAACCAATGAGGCAAGAAGATTCTTAAGTGGCAGCCTCCAACAGTTAAACCAAGAGCAATGACATGAAAAAAAATCAGACCATTAATGCAAGTGGTTCATGAACTGATTATCGGGCAGCTACATAATTCTATTCCAGATAATTATTAATCCGCAACTGTAAGGGCAAATTTATCAATCCTTAGATAAAAGATGTTTATGGGGTAAAATATAACATAAAGAAATTAAAAATAACAGTCGTACGCATAAAACAGTACAATAGTTTCATTTTTTTATTTAATCAAGTTATGATTTAGTTGAAGGACAAATTTTATCTAAAGATTGAAAAAATCATTCGTAAGTCCAATAGTTAATAAAATATAAGACTACTTTACTGTCTAGAAATACGTTGATAGTAATATACATGTAGGATGATTAAAATTTAGTTATGGGGTTATTACATAAAAGGTTTTTAGAATAAAGTAGAATCATTTTTATTCAATATAGTACTATGACCGCTGGTTCGGTGAAAACCTCTGTCCTGGGAAGAACTAGCAAGAAACCAGCGGGACATTTCTTTTAAATAGAATTAACTTACAATATCACTTCATAGAATCATGAAATACACAGACTACATTGATATGAGCAGAACTAATTAACTATAAATTGTACTGAGACTAATTTAGTAGCTGATTGAGCTAGTAGCGGAGTACAACAAGTGCACCGAGCTCAACAGAGCCAAGACTGCCTGCCAGGGCCTTTGTTAGTAGAACATTTTTCTGTTCTATAGAAACTGGCATTACATATTTAGTTCCACAACTCCCCAAAGGACGGCACTGGAGTTTACGTCAGGAAGTGCGTTGTTTTAATTAATTAAATCAAATTAAATGATCGTATCACATTGATTAAATCGACGTGTTAATAATGTGAATTTAGATATTTTCACCAGAAAATGAGTTAAACAACTAATTTTGTTAACATTTAGCTGCTTTAGGTCTAGATTATTTGTTTAATTGGAAAATGGAATATTGGTGTTTTAATTTCTAAACGTGACCCACTCCCACCATTTGGTTTGTTTTTGAATTTAACATTGGCATTTTGTTTTGCTGGCGTAACGGATTGTGCTTTGAATGTTTTGGATTTTTAATATTTTTGCTATATTTTCTTACAACTTCGCTTGGACTCCGATTATCTTTGCTTAATACAGTGACCCACGCATATGAAAGCAGTCGCGTGTCTCAGTGATCGCGACAGTGGAACCTTGCAGCAGTCACCGAATGATTAGTGGCACACTGAACCTAAACGTTAAGTTGAAGAGGTCTAGCCTAATGAAGACAACGCTCCGTCCCCTCGTGTACTAATCGAGGGTCTTGAAAACTTTCAGCTCGAATACAGAGGACGATATGAATGTCAAGCTCGTGGTAACTTTCCATGCGTTTGGAGCTAAGTTCTGCAAAACTTGCCGCAGAAGAACACAAAAATCCTCCGATCCACTCTTAATCCCATGGCTGTTAGATGAGAAATAAAGCTGCAGTTTTAAGCAGATTTAATAGCATGCAGGCAACCGAATATACAAAATAAAATCTCCAAATACATGCGGCAGGACTTACGCAACTTTGATATAGCTCGTTTTGAAGAAGCGATTGAGCAGAACCAGGACTTTAAAGTCTTTTCCAGAGATCTGTCCGCCAGAAAGAGCCAACTGTCGAAACTGAAGACTGAGTGTGGCGAAATCGTTTCCGGAACACCTGAGATTTTGAGTGAGATTGAGAGGTTCTATGAGCAGCTGTACACGTCGTCGTTGGATCCACACGCAAGTGTGAGTACTGATCCAAGAGCAAGCCTTATCCGACACTATTCCTATGATTTTTCGGTCGTCAGTCCGATCGAGATTTAAATGGCTCTCCAGCACCTTCATAACGGCAAATCACCGGGCGGTAACGGAATAAGAGCGGAGCTTCTGAAGGCAGGTGGGAAAACGGTACTTGAAGTCCTTCAGAAGTTCTTAAATTCCGTCCTCCATAGTGGCATTACTCCCGAGGCGTGGAGCGGATGTGCCGTGGTTTTGTTCTTCGAGTAAGGTAACAACAAACAACGACGAACGATCTTGAAGAACTACAGACTAATTTCCCTTCTGAGTCGCGTCTAAGTTCTGCTTTCGAGAGTCCTTACGAATAATCTCACACTCAGACTCGAGGACGTCTAGTCTCCCAAACAGGCCAGTTTCTGAAAAGGCTTTGTTACCATAGATCACATACTTACCATTCAGCAAATTGAACAGAAGACCGAAGAGTACAATATGCCACTTTACCTGACGTATGTGGACTACGATAAAGCCTTAAATTCTGTCGAAATTTCGGCAGTGCTATAGTCCTTCCACCGATGAAGAGGTGATCGTCAGTATATCGAAGTGTTGAAGTGTTCATTCAGCAGGGCTACAATGGCTATCCGAGTACAGTACCAGAGTACGAACTGCGGAGAGGCATAAGACAGGGTGACGTTATATCCCAGAAACTCTTCATTGCTGCATTTGAAGACGTTTATAGGCTACTAAACAGAAAAGGATACGGTATTTACATCAATGGCGAGTACATCACTCACCTTTGTTTTGCCGACGATATAGTTTTTATGGCAGAATCCCTAGAGTAACTAAGCACTATGCTCAATGACGTCATAAGTGCCTCCCAACTGGTAGGTCTTAAGATAAACATGGACACAACACATATCATGTTTCATGTCCAAGTCATCCCTATGCCATCAGTTGGTGGGAGCACTGAGCTAGAAGTTGTGGACGAGTATGTTTACCTGGGATAGATAGTCCGACTAGGTAAGTCCAACTTCGGTCGAGAGCTCAATCGACGATTCAAAATCTGAAAACAAGACTGTACAACCAGTGCATGCTACCAGTGATGACTTATGGAACTGAGACGTGGTCTTTCACTACTAAACGTATGAAGACGCTCAAGATCAGTTATGGAGAGGGCTATGCTCGGAGTTTCTCTGCGTAATAAACGTAAAAATGAGAATATCCGCAGTAGAACCAGAGTGGCCGGCATAGCCTAATGGATTAATAAGCAGAAGTGGCAATGGGCCGGCCAGATAGCTCGAAGAACCGACAACTGGTGGGGAAAAAAGTTATCGAGTGGCAGCCTCGTACGGGAAGTCAAAGCGTAGGGCGACCCCTACTAGATAGAGTAACGACCTGATGAGACATGCAGGAATTTGACGGATGCGGGTGGCTCGGGACCGTGATTTGTGGTAGGCTTGTGTTCAGCAATGGACTTGTGCAGGGCTGTAATGATGATGATGATGATGTAATTTCCATACTGTCAAGCAGCAGAATAATAAACTGCGGTTGCGTAATCCGATTGCTAAGCCTCACAACTATGGAAAATATATGGGGCAATCTACGGCGAAAATCTGTGTTTAATGGATATTTTTAATAGTCTGTAATAGTTATGGTAAATTACAATGCAGTACAATTGAAATATATATTATAGATAGCACGTTAGTTTTCCTAGGGATTATTTACTATCAATTATGTATTTTCTTTAACATAACCTCTTTATACATGTTTTTGTTTGAATAAATATTTTAAACTTTTTGATGTTTATAATAATATTTTTCCTACATATTTTTAGGTCTTTGTTATAAATACGTATAACATACTCCAATAAAGTATTAATCTTTTAAGTCAAGTAACTGGTAGTATTAGTTTGTCCTTGTTCCTAATATTTACAAAATGTACATCACAATTTTTTTAAACAATATTTTTTTTGGGTCATACATTAAATTTTATTAAATATTATACTGAGAAGCAGAAGTTAATATATTTATTTCTTTTTTTTTTGTCTGAAGGACTCTTTCAGATGTAAGCTATAAGTAGCTCTTATGGCTATCTTCTGTAAAACGAAGATAGTTTCAATATCATTTGCATTATCTCATAGCATGAAAATTACTTTAAAAAATTAATCCAACTGTTTCAACACAATTAAGGCTAAACATATTTATTTTTAAACAGCCAATCTGTTCACTGACGCTTCGTCTCTGTAATGTACTGATAAATCAAAGACTCGTCAAGTGACGAGTCTTTGATTAAAAGTCGTAAAGTAAGTACAATTACGTATGTTGTAAACATCGAGAAGAGCCTGCTTCAAATTTATCAATAATGTCCAGGCATCATTGATGGGGCAGAAAGGTTCTCGAGTGGCAGCCTCGTACTGGTAGGTGTAGTGTAGGGCGACCCCCCACTAGATGGAGTGACGACCCGGTAAGATATGCGGGAAGTCGATGGATGAAGGTGGCTCAGGACCGTGCTTTATGGCATTACTTGGGGGAGGCCTGTGTTCAGCAGTGCACTCGTGAAAGGCTGTAATGATGATGATGATGATTATTACACGCGAGCGTGCTTCTAAGCATCGTTATGATTGCGAGACAGTCATCATAATATTATACCCCTCACACGAAGGTGCTTAAGTAAAATCTCGTGTAAAAATTGCAATCAAATCTGCCGTATGTGTTGAATCCCCTTATATTACTCTATATATTTACTAATACTAGCACGTTTCTTTCCGTACCAAGTAAAGAGCAACCACTTTTTTCCTTTTCTCTCAAACTTAGTGGACCGTGCTATAATTTGTTAAACCATTGGTAAGTAAAAAGGGTCTTTATTCATAAATGCTATTTGAAGTCTATCGAACGATTCGTCCGGTTTAAGTGACATTTGAAATCGTAAAAACAATCGCGTGTTAACGTTCCCGATGCTTATCCATTTGTCCATGATACACGATATTTCCATTATATTTGGCTTGGAATTAAGCAGGTTGTTAAAAATAGTATAATAACAGTATTTTAAAATAATGATGCAATATTATTACATTATTTATAATATTATAACAACATCTTTAACGTGGTAGAATAAGAGTGCAGCTATACTCGTATTACGGTTGTAGCACGAATGTGTTGGCTCGACCGGAGAAAGACGATGGGTAAAAATTTACAATCGTTTAGCAGGAAGGGAGGAGGGAAAGTGGAAAGGAGAGGAGAAAGGGGCGTGTCCCCTACACCCCGACACCCCCATGAAAAGAAGAACCATTAAAAAGGAAATTCCATCGTTAAAATTCCAATGTTATATGAGGTTTGATACCTCAAAATGATAACATTTATCTCTCTCTGGGAGGACGGGGGAGCGGAAGAGGTAGTGAGGGTATCACCTATCACAACTGTAAGGATTTCTGGGTGCTCATGTATTTCTTAACAGTAAAAAAAATAACCACAAACTCTGTGTCGGGAGCGAAGCGCAGCGCAGCAATTACTTCTAACCTGACTTCAACTGAAAGGATTTATAGGTGTAAAGTAATAATCATTTCTTTATTGTTTGCAACCATAATTCATACTGAAAGTGTAGAGCATAGATGAATAAAAATAGCTTAGAAGTATAATAATGTAACACTAGTCTTTAACATGGTCTTACATCCTTGTCACACTTACACAAAATTATATATGCTATCCAGCTTTCACAGTAATATTGCATTTTTTTTCATATTGTACCTATTTTAAGGTTAAAATAGTTTTATTTTTTCTCGAAACAGTGACATTACCTAGTAATGCGAGTGCTCTTGTTACAATCGAGGACCAAACCTCTATCAATACAACACCTTACACTTCCAAATATCTGTTTAACGATTCTAAATCCAATTTGGACGACGCTTTCAGAGAATATCAGCATAAAATGGGAGCCTGTTGCTGCTGTTGTGTTTCATGTGGTGCATGAAGAGAGTCGGAGAAACTTTTTACTGGAAAGGAGGGTTTTTGATGATGTTTATGAGCCATAGCCATCTACTTTCCATCAGGAGGACTGTGTGCTCGTTTGCCACCCTTATTCTATAAAGATAAATTAACGTCCTACGGTACGGAGCAGGCGTCTGACTGAAAATACTGAAAGGGTTTTCAATTTCAATTTCAGATAATTTCGAAATATTTTTTTAATTCTCTGACACACCAATTTTCTCACAATGTTTTCCTTTTTAATCAGCACTTAAAATTGCAATTTATAATGTCGTTAATGCCAGTGAGGATCAAATTCATATTGCTTGCGTACAGTGAAATTTACAGCAAGTTCTTAGCGCCTGAGATATCATGGTTTTTTTAGTATAATTTAGTATTAAGGAGAAGGAAAGTTACTTGATTTTTGTCGTCATTGGAAAATTACTTTAGCATAGATGTGCACAGAAAAGAATATCATGTTTATTTTACTGTTAAAGGAGGTAGAATAAGTTAAACAGACCTACATGATTTTCGCCAATAAAATGCTTTTAACAGTTAAAATTGAAGCATTTTGTTCTCACTCATAGCTATCTCAGCTAATCCCTTGATTTTCTTCTACGGGCAAATATAATAAAGAAAAATTCATCTAAGCAGTTATCTATCAAAATATTGTTCTATATAATGGGTTGAATTTCAACCACAGATAATACTTTTATTAAATAAAACCGAAACAAAGCAATACCAAAATCCCATTACAAAATGTGGTGTGTCGTTTGTTTGAATCCTATTTATTTTACGACTTGCAATTATTAGGTTTCGTGTAACATTTGAATAATAAATTAAGTTTTCTGATTCGAAATTTAAAATGTTCGATTGCCTGACTCAGCCACTCTATTGACGTTTGATGTGTGTACTATTTCAAAGTACTCACCGGAGTAGTTGTATCGCTTTTTCTTTGGCTGACTTTAAAAAAGGAGGAGTAGTTAATAACAGCTCGACTTTTCTACGTACGTTATGTGATATTGTTGTCAATTGTAAACCAATTTTGATGATTTTTTCATTCAATCGGTTATACTTTAGGGGATCATTTTAAATATTCGGAGGAAAGAGTCCACTTTTAAGAGTGTTAAAATAGTGGATGAAGCTTTAAATTACACTATTTGAATGACCTTGATATTGTAAAATTCCTTACTACACTCAAATGTTTGATAAAAAATAACCTTTGACGAAAATCAAAAGCCGTCTTTTAGTTTTTGTTATAATATAATAATTTTTAAATGTGTGGAATCAAAATGCAAAATGTATACCGCGTAACATTATTAATACATTACAACAATATCGCAACAAACATTTTGAGTTCGAAATAGGAAATGATAAATTGATGTCGAAACAATTAAACATTAAAATACAAGGTTCGAATAAGCTGACTTCGAACGATTAAAATAAGTTTCTTATTATTTATTATTCGCTTTAAAAGCGACAACGCTACTTCCGCCCTGCAACCGCCGCAGAAGCATGCTTCATTTATTAAATACATAAATATCGGTTCACAATTGACGAAGATATTGCGTTATATACATACCGACAAAGTATATGAATAATATGAATAATATTAGTGTTTTTTATATATCAGACTAACACATAATATTATGCCAACATCGAAAGTGTTCGCCTATTCAATACAGGCACAGGTGTGCCACGAAAAAATGAAATATGAAAGAAACATCATCTAGGAAAGTTATTACTGAGCCTAATGTATTAGAATAATGTAATATTTTTTGTATGTTTTGTTAGAAGTAACCGGATAGTATTTAGTGTAATTTAGTTTTATATCTTACCACTTATTGCACTGGAATACATTTTGTGTCACAATTTAATAAAATATAATAATTATTGCAAATTTGTAATTAGTTTCTAATATCTTATTCAAATAAAATATAGAAGTATCTTTTTGATCCTTCGAATCGGATATGAATCAGGGACCTATGTTTCTATATTTTCTGTTTCCTTTAATTGAATCCATCACTCCATATCATCTCTTGGGTGTCGTAAGAGACAGTGGAATGTTTCAAGGAATATTAGAGATGTCCTATATATATAACTGTTCAACCATCTCGGTTTATATGATGCTTAAAATACACAGACCGGCGACAGGAAGTTAGGTCATAGGTGCTTTCGTCGATTCGTTTACCAAGAGAGATGGTTAAAGCAAATCTTCCATCAAGCGGGAGAAGTCTATGTTCAGCTGTATTAGTTACGAGCTGATGAAGAACAACAAAAATTTTCTTCATCAGCCCGTAAATAATACAGCTGAAATTTCAATCGCAATAATGTGTTTTTCTTAAGTAAGTTTTTCATTTGTTTTCTGTATCTATTTTGATCAATAAATACAGGTTAATTTAAAATTATCGTACAGACTTTCTAACTAAAGAGTAATTTTAAAATCGTTATTCGACTTTTGTAATGAAACACTCCTATTTCACTTCCATACCCCAGGAGGCCAACGACTAGTTCTGTCGGACACGCAACTGCCGAGTGTGCTAACTTTGTCTGCTAACACGTATCCACGTATCCAAAATGCGCTTGCCAAGATCACTCGAAGCGTAGGGCTTGTATTACTCATCGGGCAAACCATGGGTTTCTTTGATGAGGGGTGGAATCGTGAAACCCCTAAAACAAGTGTTTTAAGCTTAACTGGAGTAACTAAAGGTAATAGTAATGTAAAAACTAACCATACTTTTTAAAAATATATACCGAACTGTGAGCTGCGCAATTAATAATTGTGTCTGCCGTTAGCTTCATTATTGTTAAATTTTCTTTCATTACCATACAAAATTCCAGATTCTTACCCTTTTTATGACAAGAATTTTAATGAAGCTTTAGTACCTTCTGTATCTCTGTATCCGTGTGTGTATTTCCTCATGACTCATTATCAGCTTTATATTTTATAATCAGTGAACCTTAAATCATGAAAAGGTAATTAATGAAATGTTTTCATTAATTACCTTTTCATGATTGCCTTGCTAAAAATATTAGAGTATGATACTGTTTATTTTTTAAGACTTTCGGCGTTTGTTACATTTTTGTGTGTTTTATAAAAATATTTAAGAATTATATACTTCATATATTTATTAAAAATAAATAATTTATAATCACTTGCTAAAATACTTGCTTTATTATTTTTGATTATATAAAACACTTGTACTGTTCTACAATTTTTAAACATACATCAATCAAAACATAAAATAAAATAAGCCATAACAACTCCAAATGCAACTCCATAACACAATTTGCGTGTCACAAGAGGTGACAGAGGAAAACTGAAATAGCATTTACAGCATTTTAAGAGCATATATAGCATTTTCCTGATAACAGTTCAAAAATTGTGAACTTTTGATAAGTTGTAATGATGATGATTGAATTATCAAATCAGACACATGAAACTGACCAGTTAATCCAATATCACTCACTACAATTACTTTTTTGTGACAATTAGTGCAGCAGAGTAACGAAAGTAGACTATAGCTGATAAATTATATCACGGAAATCACTTCACTTTTTTGACCAATTCAGCATTTATAAAGATTTTAGTTAAAAAAAAAATTATTCTTGCCTTATATAAGTTTAATAATAAACGTCAAAAAAAAGAGATACGAAAGAGTCAAATTATAAACCAAAGATAATGGAATATTTTAAAAATAAAGAGGGCGATGAAAATATTTTGTTTTCTCTGAAATTCTTAATGGTGTTTCATTATAATTGATAGAATCAGGCGTTACTTTGCGGAAATCCATTATAATAAAAATATAAATTACTTCGCAACCTTTCGCTAGGTGTTTCATTATTTAACAAAGTGAACTTTATCTTTGGTTATATAAAATAAAAATATTTATCTTGAACTACGAAAACATTAAATTATAATATTTGCGATAGTAAGAAAACCATTATTTTGAGTTTTGTAAGCTATTCGCCGCAATAAGACGAAAGATCGGGGTATTTATGAGAAAGGAGACGCATGCGAGATAGGTTGCTGGACGGTACACAATGAGATGTTTTTTTTTTACTTCAATTGCCTTGCGAATTATCATTGGTAGGAATACGTGTTCCTTTGCCAGGACTTGTGATCTATCCAAGCTGATATAGTACCTAGTTAGTATGATCCTTAATATGTTGACATACTGCAGACTTCTATATATGAGTCCTACTGCCTAGAAAGTATGACGCACAATAATACGTTTGTATAAGAATGACGTATAAACGATTCATGTGGTATAATTGTTCACAGTAAATTAGAGCTTCAATTTCGTTAAGATATATAACTATAACATAAATTTCGTCCCAGCCATGTGGCAGACGACGCTGATGGGTTGGCTAATGTGTAAAAACGTTACCGTGGCCCT
This sequence comes from Parnassius apollo, assembly GCA_907164705.1. NCBI lineage: Eukaryota > Metazoa > Arthropoda > Insecta > Lepidoptera > Papilionidae > Parnassius > Parnassius apollo. Next base: position 5,941,865 of record CAJQZP010001697.1, read on the forward strand.
GTTAATATGCATTAAAGGTGAAAAACACAATAGGGTTTTAGTCGGGATGAGTCCGACATAATCCGTCCTTGCCCGCGCAAATTGGCAAAAATTAATAATAATGGGATTTCGTATGTTGTATATTTTCATTCTATTATATAAATAATTTAAAAAGGTATTTAAATAGATAGGACCGAACTAACAGCTTTAAATTGGGTCTATAGTCATTAGGGTACTCTCAGTTTTGTTTTAGTCGACAAATATTTAATAATTTAAATAAAATACAAAAACAGCACAATACCATGTAAAACCTGAGTTAGGATTCAAACATACTCGCAAAGCAATTAACAAAATGCATGTTCACTAAAGGAATTCAAATAGGCACATTAACATGCGAAATAACATGAATTTCTCATCGTGCTCAGTTATTTGTGTAACTATTAGCACTGTTCATTGGCATTACTTCGGTTTATTATTATGCGTACGGTTACATAATGAATAAAACAGATATCTGTTAGATTTAGCTTAGAAACAAAGTTACATCCTATATTTTTTATTGAACAAGGGTGACAAACGAGCACAAAGTCCACGTAATGGTATGTAGATGCTATGTAGCATACAACTATCACCCTGCCAAGATGGAATTGCTCATGACGAATAAAAAGAGACTTCGGTTCTCTACACTCACCGTACGAAAAACACAACAGCATTATTGTGCTGTTTCATGATGGTATTAAATGAGAGCGTAGTCCTAACCCGATGCCGAGCCGACCCGTTATTGCTTGGATGGCAACCGCAGTTTTTAATTTATTATTTTATTGTTGTTATGAGTAAAAATATAGCCATAGAGTATAATATATATATATATACATATATATATATATATATATATATATATATATATATATATATATATATATATATAGTATATAAGGCCATATAGCTCGAAGAACCGGCAACCGTTTGGGAAAAAAGGTCTAGTGGCAGCCTCGTACCGGTAGTGAAAGTGTAGGGCGACCCCCCACTAGACAGAGTGACGACCTGGTAAGGCATCCAGGAAGTCGATGGATGCAGGTGGCTCAGGGCCGTGCTCTGTGGCATACCTTGGGAGAGGCCTATGTTCAGCAGTGGACTTGTGAAAGGCTGTAATGGTGATAAGTAAAAACGTTGTTGCTCTCTCCTCTTTTCCTCATCTCATCTCCTGATTTCTTTCCTCTGTCACTCTCTGTGACGTCCTTGGAGCAATCTGATGTAGTGGATATTTTTACGCCACCACTCGAAATCCAACTTTTTTTATTATAGAATAAGGGTTAAAAACGAGCACACAGTCCACCTGATGGTAAGTGAGTGCTGCGGCCCATGGACATCTACATTTATCCTTGATTAAGAATCTAAATGCAGTTGCGTTGTCACCCCTGAGGACTAAGATGAAATGCCTCGTTTCCAGTAAAAAAGGGTCTCCGGATCTCTACACTCACCATACGATTTACGCTGGTATTCTGTGAGAGCGTTGTCCTTCCTCGATCGAGCCAACCCATTCGTGCTTCAACTATAATATAGCCGCAGCGTGCCTCTACCACGTAAATCATATTTTATGTTCATCTTTTTTAACGGCTACAAAAACGTTAAGAAATTTCATTTCAACCCAACAAACACAACAAGAGAACCGTGATCTTGCAATAATTGTAAAAGGTATTATTTGTATGTTTGCATTTATTTTCAGCCTACGAGCCGTAACTATAATATAGTCTCTGCAATTCGTTGGTGAGTCTGGAACCGAGTTTATCGGATAAACGTTACATTAAGCGCAGTTAGATAAGGAATAGTTAGGCCCTCTGTGTTTGCGGTGGTATTAGTGATTAGAATACTTAATGAAATTTATTATTATACTGGTATATATCTATTCCTCCGTGTTTATGGCTGTATTAGGATTAGAATAGTTGATGAAATTTATTATTATACTCGTATATACATCGTGTAACTTGAGGGATGGATGTTGTAGTGAAAAACCTCAGTACCTATCGATTTAACCCACTTGTACGCAATGCGATATTAAAATGCATTCGTAAAAAATTTGTCCAAATTAAATTATTGATTGCATTAACTCTTTATTTGCAGTTTTGAAATTCATGCCGTAGTCACTGTACATAACAGACCGCTTTTGTCTTCTGGCGATAAATCGTCTTAACACAATAATCATGGAACGCTGGTGTCAATGATGCACTTAATTCTATATGCACTGCTCTGGTAGTCAGACATGTAAATAAAATACCCCAACGTTTCTCGTGTCGCCTTCCCACAATTACACTCATTGGTCCGAAATAATCCACGGCTGAAGACGTGAAGAGTGGCTCAAGATGAGCTATTCTTTCTAATGGAAGATTCCCTTGCTGCGCTATCAGCGGCTTCTATTTATATATTTTACACCACTGGCAGTTGTGTGCATACATAAAACTTCTAGTTTACTTTATTAATCACCGTCTGGTGATTAACGTGACCGAAACGATGATGAACTTCTTTAAACATCACTTTCACAACATTTTCGTTTTTACCGTACAAAATGTCTGGTTTTCGGTTTTTCTCTGTTAAATTGGATTTAAAAGGTAAACTACCGTTTCATCCAAGGAGGTTCTCTCCTATTTCTACGGTTACATAATCCCGAAATGTTTTGAGGCCCTTATCCGTTTTTAAACAGCTTATTTGCACAATGTTGAAACATCAGACTGGAGAAACTTCCATATAACGAATTCTGCTTTTTGTTAAAGTGTTATTTATATTTATATAATATTATAGTGGGCCTTTAAACGACCTTCGTAATAAATTGTCGGAACTCATAACCAACTTTTTCGATAGATCTTCGAGTCCTTTAACTTTGCATTTTCTATTTTTTTAACGATTGAACATCTCAATTTTTCTGCTGCTTGCAGTTAGCGTTCAGTTGCCCTAAGAAATCTTCTGAAACTACTGGAACGTCCGTAGTCGGGTAGAATTGGCGACTCTCTTTGCTTTTGCAAATTCACGTTCTTTGGTGATTTTTGTCACCCATTTATAAATTTTCTTTTATATCCACTTGAGTGAGCCTAAAATCAGGGCTTAGCCTGAGGAAATCAGGTCCTCTAAAGTAACGATGATTCTCGTGGAAACATTTCGATAACCCCACATCACACATCCACACTCGACATACAACTCATACTGTCGCGGTAAACGCGTTTTACCTCCACATCAGGACAAATCGTAGGCCAGCCTGATTCAATATATAATTTTATTTTTCTGAGAAGTATATCTTTTGTGATAGCCTTTTTTATTTTTATTTAGTTCGCAACCACACAGTGCTGTTGCGATGTCGTTACGGCGGGACACATGAGCTTCAAATGTTCTTGTCGGTTGCAAACGTGACATACATATTGAGTGAATTTACATGCACTATGTGCGCGAAACTCTCGCTGCCGCTGAGCCCCCTCAACCGCCGCCAACGGTGCCGTTACGCGCGCGGCTCACCGCCCGCCGCTATCGCGTACGTGCACTGTATTTGCCGTCTCGCCCCGAGTTATTGAATGCCTCCCTATTGCCCTGGTTAAAACCTAGCAATTAGCTGATATGATTGTATCCGAGGACCGGCTGTGACTTTGTACTATTGCTGCATCTTTCTTGTCCGCCTCCATGCTTACTGCCATATTAATACGAGACTGCGGTGACCATGCAATTGTCACCGCAGTCTACCATTAAATGCAAAATATTTACAAAAACGAAATATCACAAACTATTATTCTACCTACATTACATCATTGACGTTCCCGAGTCCCATGTATTCGTGGATGTCTCTGTGGTAGCCCTACGTGATGTTGTAGTTGTGGTCACTCCTGATGATTCAGTTTCCTTCGTCTTCCTTGAAACCCCGGTTTTGGTCCTGGTTCCCTCTGACCTCTCACTCCTTACTTTACAAGAGGAGGACTGTTAACTCACAATGCCGCTTAAGTCCCTATTTCCCTTTCGGTTTTTATCAATCTCTATCAGTCCCAATCGGTCTCTAACAATCTTGTACGTGCAGGATAGGTAAGGAAGGAACTGCCCGTCAGCAGAAGTATGCTTTACAGGTTGCTCAAGGTATGGGGAAACTTCCACGCCTCTCAGCGTGCCTACTCATATGCCCCGCCAGACGCATGACGTAACGACGCAGCCGGACTGTTCACTTACCTCGAAGGGTCAGTGGCAAACTGGCCCCGTCTTTTGCACCACTTCGAAATGCGTTAGCCCAATCGCCGACTTTGGCACCTTAGGTGTCGGTGCTTGGTATGCTGGTGCCCATTTTCCACACGTCCAGTCGCATGTGATGCTTTGCCTAGACGCTCTGTCTCATCCGGTCGCGGCGCAGTCAGTACCTTACACGGGCACTCTCGTCCGGTCGCCGTCTTCTTGCTTCTATGGATGACCACCACCTTCTGCTTTTGGTTGCCCCCATTTGGCGACCCATATCGGATTTAATGGTGAATCCTGCAGCAGTCCCAGTTTCTTACTCCCGGCAGCTATTCAATTCTTCTCTTAAAAACTCTTAAAAGAAAGGGTGGGCGACTACGATGACAGGCTTCCATGGAAATGGTCCTAGTCTTGACGCCTTTCGTATGTGCCTGTGTAGACTGTATACTTCTTCTTTACCCTACTATTACGATGAACACTGAAGGATCTTAATAAATAAAACAGCAATTACTTCAATAAAATTCCCCTTGGAAATGTGATATTGAATGCACTATTACTCTTACTACTACTTCCCTAATTTCACTTATTTTCTTTGGTGATTATATCCCAAAACCGTTGCTAGTCCCGAACGAACTGCAACGTTGATGTCTTCTTCATGTGTCTTTGGGCACATGGAGGTTTCGGGCCTCGGGGTAAGCCCCCATTACCCGTGCTGTCCTCGCGGTCCACCACTATGAACCGGTCCTGGGAGCCTTCTATTGGCGTTGTCGGTATCAAAATTCGGATTTGTCCGTAATCGGTAAAATTTTTTTCGTAGCCGGTTAAGACTACGAAAAAAGAAGGTTATCTAGTAAAGTCAGGGTTAGCCTTTCAGCGGCATTGAGGGTTGTTACTCGACTCTCTAATCGATATAGAGAGGAGTTCTCTTGGATAGGGTCGCCCGTCCGGAGGGCGAGAGTGTAGCGGCGCAAAGTTGTTTAGATGTAAGTGTGGCCCGTTGTCTGCACGGTCGAAAAGTCCGCGCGCCAGCCGGGCCACAAACTCCTGGATGGTAGCAATTTTCAGGTTGGCCGCTATGACGTCATTCCGGACGTAGCGACCCGCACCGACGATGGTTCTTAACGCCATATTTTGCTGGGCCTGCAGTCGCCGCCTCAGAGGCTCGCTCAGAAGCGCGTACCAGGCCGGAGCAGCATAGGTGATAATTGATCTTATGTAAGTCTTATAGACACGCACTTTGGTATTAAGTGGTAACTTGGATGCCAGGACCGGACGTAGCATCGCCCGCGCACATCGTGCTCTGCGGACAACGAGGTCGACGTGCGCAGTCATGCGCAGCGCCCGGTCGATCCGGCACCCAAGGTAGGTCACGGCCTTCTCGTACGCGATCTGCTGGCCATTGAGGATTAGTTGAGGTGGTAGGTTCCTGAGGCGGTGAGTGAGCAGAGCGGTCGTCTTACCAACGTTGACGACCATCCTCCACTCATCTAGCCATGGTGGCAACCTACAATCCTCTCAGCCTCGCAGCCCCTCCACGTTCATCGTTTTAAATATTATCTTTTAAGATAACATGAATTTGATTAGTTATTCCTACAAGTAAAATTAAATCTATTGATTATTTTTATTTTAATAGCGCTATTACTATTAGGTTTTAGCAATTATTATCTTTAATTTTAATTTTTAAATAACGATACTAAACATAATTCATTGTTATAGACACAAGACTCTGGAACAAAATTCCTGGTAATTTTTGGACACCCATCAGCAAATTTAATACTAATACATAGGATCCATTGTATCTTCAATAACAAAAGCTTTAATTATAAAAAACGAATGAAAATGCAGATGCGTTGTCACCCGTGGAATGCCTCATTTCCAGTAAAAAGGGTCTTCGGTTGTCTACACTCACCATACGAAACACAGCAGCATCAAGCTACAATTTCACGCTGGTATTCTGTGAGAGCGCGGTCCTTACCCGGTCGAGCCGACCCATTCGTGCTACAACTATACTACTAATATAACTGCAGCATGGCTCTACCACGTTCAAAACCTAAACATTCCCTTAGAATATGTAAGTTTCACTGTCTCCTGGGGATAAATATAGATGATCATTTAGTTTAACATATGCTCTTACAGAACTTAAAAAAAACACAGACTCGAAAACTTAAACCTGTGTTTACTACGCGTACTCAGATACGCGTAGTAAACACAGGTACGCGTAATATACACTATGCTATGGTACTTTGGGGTAACAGCACAGACGCTGATAAAGTATATTAACAAAACTACTTAATGGATAAAAAAATGGTTTATGAGAACTTCGATATGATTAATTACTATGCCTTAAAAATAACTCTATGAACTTATTCGTAAAAATATTGTGGTGTCATGGAAAAAGGTAATTAATTAGAGACTACTTTGCAATTTTTTTTATTGAGAAAATTTTACCATATCGTGTATTCCTTTTATGCAATATAAGGTCATATAGTCAAAAATCATATACCAAAATTTTGGTTTGTAATCTATAAAACTTAAAAAAATATGTGAAATAGAAAATCCACGAAATTTTCGAGTATCACCTTAACGTCCCAAGACGTTATCCGCGTAAATATGTACCTTTGTTCTACCTTCCAAATTTAATCTAGGTCTAAGTCATAACAATAGTTTAGCTAGAATGTCACGTTTGCTAAACTTGATGTACAATTCTGTAGACATTTTTAGCAATTTCTTGTCCTCTTTAAAAATATGCTACAGTATTTAAGAGATAACGGTTAAGAGTTTGATAGTATAAATGTTAATTTTCGTGTTTACATACAAATTTAATGAAAAGATTTATTTTTATTGAATTATTGAAGTGTTCCACTTCGACCATGTAAACCCTATTCTGGTTTTCCTATCCGGTTTTCACGCTAATTAATACTTCAACTAGCAAGAGTAATTAGCGCCATTGAATTACAGTATCAGAATATAATATTTTTGATTGTTTCAAGTAATAACTGTTTCATGAACATTATAAATTTATGTAGCAAATAATTCAGGTATGTTATATAAAATAATAAGACATAAAATATGTATGTAATAATTAAATTTATTTTTTATGTTTAAATGTTTGAGTTTGTGAACGAAACTATTACTGTTTGACATATTCATGTTTATTGCTTAAACATTGTATTAATAGAAATAGCTTGTAAAATTGTGATATTTTGTTTAATGTTTTATTATTCTTTAATGTAATGTTATTGTTTTGATTATTATTAAAATATGATTTTATTGTATTTTGTGGGAAACATAATTGTATAATGATATTGTTATGGGCAAAAAATATATTTGGTGATAAATGGAAATGTGATATTCAAAATTAGTAGCTAGTTTAGGTCAAAATGACGCTTGGCGCGTGGTTCTCATTACGGTATAGTTCCCTGACTAGGTTAGGAGGCCACTACGTTTGCAGTTTGTTGCAGCCCACGAAAGTGGGCATACGGGGACTACCAGTGGGCACAGATCCAACCGCGATAGAGGGGGCTATCAGGGCCAAGGGGTTCCCGATCAGATATGTCAAAGGGATCCCCGTAGAGGCAGACCTGGGTGCCTCTACTTCGCGCAGCTGGACCACCTGAGCCTGGAGCGCCTCAATGAATTATATCGGATCGACGAGCTCCTCTATATGAGAGGAGTCGTCATAGAGGCCTGGCAAGGAAGAGCGGGCCCTTCACAGTACCACCGCTGCCAGGCCTTTGGCCATGCGTCTACAAATTGCTTCAGGCCAGTGAAGTGTGTTCGCTGTGCCGGAGATCATATTGCCAGCAACTGCCCAAGGGGTAGAGATGAGGAACCACGATGCGCTAACTGCGCTAAGAACCATACCGCCAACGATCGCCGCTGCCCAGTCCTGAGGAGGATTGCAAGGAAGCAGGGGATCACTCTACCGGGACTACTCCCAGAGGAGCCCAAGAGGGTCCCCCAAAGTCGCCCCAGGGCCGTGGTCCAGGAAGACGGGTGGACTACAATCAGGGGAAAGGGAAGGCAACCTGCCCCCCCAACCCGTCACGGCACCCATAGAAACGGTGGTGCCCACTATCACTACATCGAAGGCAGCCACCGGGGCGACTCTTCAGCCCCCGCTAATGACGCCACAGAGCGCCAAACCACCCAGTGGAGTAAGCGGGGGAGGAAGAAGAAGAAGAAGGTGCAGCCTCCTCCTCAGGCAGCAACCTCTACCCCAACCCCAGCGGTAACGATAGCCCAGGCGCAGGTTACCAAGGAAGACAAAGCCAGAATGGGTAGAGTGCCAGAAAGGGCTCTATCAGAAAATAGAGCCCGCTCTACACATAGAGCGCGCTCTACCCATACACAGAGAAATGTACACCAACTCCCGAGACCAGCGCCAACTGCACAGACATCTAGAATACCTCAAGCCGGCTTCGAGACTGCTGACGCCATTTAACGTCTGGTTGGCATAGCAATCGAGGTCGGCAGTCAAGTCCTGGCTGATATCAGAGCCGGTACAGACCCGATTACAGCGGTTATGAAGGCGCTGGATAACCTACTGGCTCGGCACTACGGTGGAGGAGTCTAACCTGCGCCTCCTCTACTGGAACCCAGGTGGAATCCAGCAGAAGTTACAAGAACTCCGCACCGTCGCCCAACAACAAGACGTACAGGTCATCTTGCTGGGAGAGACGAAACTTAATCCGAGCACACGCATAAAGCTGCCTAACTACCATCTGTATAGGAGGGACGAGGTCACTTCTCAAGGTGCCGCCTACAGAGGGACAGCGGTCCTAGTGAGAAGGGACATCGTTCATCAAGAACTAGACCTACCGGAATACCAGACTATGCGCTCTATCGGCATAAAAATGGAGGCGGCGGGTGAGGAACTCAGGATCTACGCAGCATACCGCCCGCCAGGGACTCCATTTTGCTCCTCAGACGTCCGGACGGTAATGGAAGGCGAAACACCGACCATCATCGCCGGGGACCTAAACGCCAAACACCCGGCGTGGGGATCTAGACTGATCAACCCGCCGGGTCATGCACTTTTTGAAGATGCCGAAAGACACGGCTACGACGTTTTAGGTCCCGAAGAACCCACTCATGTTCCGACGGATCCACGAAGTCGTCCGGATGTATTGGACATCGTGCTCGCTAGGAACATCAACTACCCGATAGTGGTAGAGGTGCTGTACGACCTGGAATCACAGCACCTCCCGATCTTAATTACCCTTGGCTTAAAGGCGGTGACTACGCCGCCCAGAACAGTGAAGACACGTGTCGACTGGAGGCTCTACCACAAACACCTACAGGAGAGACCTCCAGCACACCACCCCTTGAACACAGCGTACGACGTAGAGGCCGCAGCCGCGAATATGACAAAGGCGATACAAGAGGCCCTCAACGCTGCCTCTACGAGCGTCCCGATGTCCACCAGAAGGGATGATCTGCCGCGACACATCTGCGTGCAGATTAAGAGAAAAAGGGCCCTAAGGAGACTCTGGGCGCGTACTCGCTGCCCGAGAATCAAAACGAAACTGAACACCTTGTCGGAGGAACTGTCGGTTGCAGTCCAGGCATACAGAGGAGATGCCTGGGAGCGGCGCATATGGAAGGCGGAAGAGCATGATGCGTCGCTCTACAAACTGAACCGACAGTTAACTAAAGCCAAACCTCCCGTTTGCCCGCTGACCAACAACGCGGGTGAACGTCGTTACGATGCCAAGGGTAGAGCGGATATCCTAGTCGAGCACTTCGAGGAGCAATTTATGCCGAACCCAGCAAGTGCGGAGTTCTTGGAGCTTCATGCCCAAAAGGAGAGTCGCGTACAGGAGTTCCTGTCGTCGCCCGCGCCGCCTCTTGCAGGAGAGTGGTTCATCTCCCCCCGCTGAACTGCGGTGGACAGCAACCCGCCTGCAACCGAGGAAGGCGCCGGGGCACGACGGGATTACCAACGCTGCACTCCGACAGCTGCCCCATAGAGTCCTAGTAGAGCTTGGTCGACTCTACAATGGGATACTGCGGACATCCCACTTCCCGGAGGACTGGAAGAAAGGCAAAGTAATCGTCTTGCCGAAACCCGGGAAGGACAGGCGCAGAGCTGCCAGCTACAGGCCGATCACGCTGCTACCACACATAGCTAAACTGCTTGAAAGATTGTTGCTAAGACGCCTCCGCCCGTGCATCCAACTTCGGGCGGAGCAGCACGGATTCAGGAGGGGTCACTCTACAGCAACACAGCTGACCAGAGTGCTGCACCTGCTTGCGGCCGATTACAACCGTGGCCGCACTACGTTGGGCGTCTTTCGCGATATCGAGAAAGCGTTCGACAGGGTGTGGCACTACAGGTTCTGGACTACTTTATAAATTGGAAGAACAGACCAGTGTCCCTCCTGCTATGTTGCGGCTAGTGGCGTCTTTCCTGGCAGACAGGAAGTTCTACGTCTGCGTAGAGGGCGCTGAGTCGGCAACCAGTACCATCAGAGCCGGCGTTCCTCAGGGCAGCTGTTTGTCTCCAGTCCTGTACGCGGCTTATACCAACGACATCCCTACCCTGGCAGGCAGGCTGCAAGAATGGGAGGACGACGTGGAATTGGCGTTATACGCGGACGATAGCGCTTATTTCACCTCTTCCAGAAGAGCCCATATTGCCGCTGCCAGGATGCAACGCCTCCTGGACCTTGATAATAATACCTTGATAATAATAACCTGGATAATAATTGCTAAAACCTAATAGTAATAGCGCTATTAAAATAAAAAAACAATCAATAGATTTAATTTTACTTGTAGGAATAACTAATCAAATTCATGTTATCTTAAAAGATAATATTTAAAACGATGAACGTGGAGGGGCTGCGAGGCTGAGAGGATTGTTGGTATTGCGAGGCGCCGCTCTCCCTACCCTCCGCAGCCAAATCTTGGTTTGCGGCGGAACCATAGACCTGATCCGCCGCTGGGGTCAGGAGGACTAGTGCTTCTGAGTGCTCGTTTTTCCGGACCCCATTGCCTTCGCGCATCGAACACGGGGGCGTCCGTTGCGCAGATGTAGTTGGAGGCCGTGGAGGAAGGCGCGCCATGTGTTCTGGTGCGCCTTACTATAGAAGGAGAACGGGGAGAAGTAGTTCTCTTCCGGGGAGGCGCCGCCATGGGGCGGTCGGTGCTGGTAGGGCAGCGGATGTGTGCGAAAGCGTTCCCGTGGCCCTACCAAAATGCAACGAAGGTGGAACACCATGGGGTTTTAGTCGGTGCGAGTCCGACATAACCTGTCCTTGCCCCTGCGAGGCGGGTATGCGTAGGCATTTCCCCATGTAAAAACAAGGTTAGGTTAGCTAAGTTAGGTAACCAATACTTTGTGGCAATCTATGGGGGTGACTTAAGATCGTGCAGTGGATGTTAAGGATTATGGGGATAATTAAAGATATAATATTTTGAACATAAAACGTGCTTTTTATTAATCCCAAAACAACAACATGGAGAGCCTATAACGTCATATTTAATCTTCCTTCATAACCACAGACACAGTGTTGATAACCGACGCAGTGTTGCCATTAAAATAAAATATTATATAAATCATTGTTAATTAACAGTGGACTTGCAATGGGTTACATTAAGTAGTAAGTATGATACTAAGTAATATGTACAGCCATTTTTTACTTTTACTACTAGTTTTTGTCTTTTTTATATAAACACACCTCGATCGTAAAAGTACCAGGTGTGCTTAACTGTGAACAAACCATTATAACGTGATGTTTTATAATTTGTTCATGTCTATCATTGATGAAAAATTACAATTTTATTTGATTAAAACTACTTTTACGGATTTTATCGCGTTTATTTTTACTTTTTATTTACTTTTATTTTTAATTCCCGACGTTTCGGGCGCTTTCCAGCGCCCATGGTCAGGGGGACTGAGATGACTGACGTCCCGATGTCATTGTTAAACCCGGGGTACCTTCAGCTTTTTAAATTATTGTTTATGGTCCGATCTATGTAAAATGAACTGACTATGTCCTGAGGTCTTGCAGTGGTATGCTTGGGTTTAGTTTTAATTTTATTGATTATAGGATCCCAAGCAGGTGGTAGTACCCAGCCTCCTTCTCTATTGAAATTAGGATGTTTTTTTAATTTCAATAGCCTCACGTATCATCCTTGGTAGGAATCGGTGTTCTTTCGCGAGGATTTGTGGTCTATCAAATCCGTAAAAGTAGTTTTAATCATGTATAGTGTTCGCGTAAATATAAGAAATCATTATAAAATTTTATTTCTTTTTTCTATGAAAGGCAATCTAAGTTGCGTGTATTGAAAGTATACAAGGACAGCACTTATTTATAGTGTTCTTACACTGTATGTTTTCAAAATGTGTAGCAAATAAAATTTTGAGAAAATATACACGATTTCTGCGTACTAGTCGCGTATACTTTCTAACGCTGATTCAGTAAATTAGTTGAGAGATTATACAAGGCTGGAACCGACATGTTCTAAAATTGTATACATTTAGGATGTAAACGCGTAACAAGTATTAGTAAAGTATACAAACTCATAAATTTACTAAGTAAATGTCGTTATATTAAAAATATGCAAAAATTAGTTATCAACTCATCATGTAGTTACTACTTTATGGCAATTTAACACGTTTACTGCGGCAAGTAAAATCATAATACTTCATCTAGTGCGGCGGCGGGCCAAAATGCGCCCCCAATGATGTTTCCGCCAGTGCGTGAGTGGTCGATCTAGACCCACCAGCACTAGGATAGATTAAATTGCTATAACTTTGTGGAAACATAATGTATACATTTTTTTTTATATTGTTAGAATGAGCTTGAACCCAACGTTCATAGGTTTGATTCGCCCCGGGATCTGCCAAACAAGAAATGAGAAATAAAGCAGGAAAAGCGGCAGGCCGATATCGACCTGAACCGCACTAGAAAGTATTTTTAGTAGTGACGGGACAGAGAAAAATAAGGGGATATCGAAAATAAAACAGAATTATCGTAAAAGAACTGTAAAATGTTTTTATTTACTTATGCCTATCTTGGAAACATGTTACGCAAAGGTTTTGGTTGCATTTCCTGCAATATTTCTTTATTTTCTTTACTTTTTTTTTTGCTTCGGTACTATTAAAGATTTTCCGCAGTCTGTCGTAGCACCCTGCACAATTTCTTCGTTTAGCGCTCATTTCAAGAACATGGTCATTGTCCTTAGGTTTTACTTGATTTTCTGAAATGAATTTTTTTGCTTAATTCCGTGTGATTTATTAAACATTGAGTTTTACCACAGAACTCGCGAAATTGAACAACTTTCCCCAGAGAACATAGGTCGAAATATGAAAAAAAAAATTGGCCTTCCCTTACAAAATTGACAACCAGCTGATTGATTTACTACTACGGGAGGTCCAACATTTTTTTTCATACTTCGACCTATATTCTTTGGGGAAAGTTGTTCAGTTTCATGAGCACATTCACCTCCTTCAGGGTTGATACCCCCCTTCCGTTACACGGTGTATAAGGTCATTTTAAATTAAGTGAAAATATTTTTTGCGAATCTCAGAACAAAAATTGTTCTGTAACATGGGCTGAGTTACCCCACGGGAGGTTTTTGCGCATTTGGAATTACATGTTGTATAGGTGTAGGGTTGTCCTTCAAGGAGATAACTCAGTATCGCTTATACAACAACTTTCCTTATGGGACCCATGTTGAAATCTTAAAAAAAATATTCTCACTTTTCATACAAAAAAATCAGATAGTTTATTCCTCAAATACAATTTTTAATCAGTTGATCGGATCGGTTAGTATGGGAAGCCAAAAATTTTTTTTCGAGTTTACGACATGATAGGGAAATTTGTTGTATAAACGATACTGAGTTACCTCCTTGAAGGACAGCGGTGATAACCCTAACAGCCTGTATATATAGGTATAAAATTATGTATATGGTGTATAATATAGTGGTAACAGGACCTAATGTCTATTTTGTGCAATCAAGTAGACCACTTAAAGCGTTATTTTTATGATAAATGCAGCTGAGTGCCCCGAAATAAGAACTCGCATTATGTGTTATTGAGTAAGTAAACAGTGCCATAACATACCATAATAGAACAGTAGTGCAAACAACGCCAAACATTGCTCGCAGAAAATAGCAGAGTCAGCACAAAGCTCATGCACGAAGACCATGCGCAGCCACCGTAACACTGGTAATATGTTCAAAATAATGACAATAGTTACCTGTTGCAGATGTAGAACGTCTGACGATGTTGAAACACGGAAATGTAGGAATCGCCTTCAACAATAATCTACATATGCCTACAGTGATGTTACACGTCATTATACTTACTATCAGCGCATATACTTTTTCCAGTTAATGATTGCATTAATGCCTCTGTAAATTCTTTTTTTGAAACCTTCTTATCACATTTCACGTTGTATGTGATCCACGCGTTTACTAACGCCATGCCTAACAAATATTCCATACCCACTTTTCTGAACCATTTGAGCCCTCTTTTTAATGTAGAATAGTATGAAGACATTTGGTCGCTGAAGTCAACTCCTTTTTTGTTGTTATTATACGTTAAGACACATGTAGGCTTTTTTATATCTTCATTCGTCTTCCTATTTTTTTTTTGCCAGTGTTGACAAGCACATCTTTGTCCTCTTTGAGAGTAGATATCATTAGAAGTTGCCTTTTGTCAACCCATTTAATAACTTTAACGCCATTTTTATTCATAGCTCCTTTGATTTCACCCTTCTTCAACTTTAGTAACGCTATCTCCTTAGGTAGCCCCCCTTCGCTTCGAATTTAGGGTACCGCAATAACGGGTTTTTTGAGATAAGAGTTCTTCCGCCAATTCAATTGAAGAGTAGAAATTGTCTGCAATTACTACACGACATTTGTTCTCCAGCCCTTGAATGAGTTTCAGTACGGTGACTTTACCATGATTTTGTTCACGGCCATTTTCTCCCTTTCCAGAATAAATTATTGAATTATATATATACCCTTCTGCATAACTTGTAAATTTTAACACCATACTTGTGTGATTTGTTTTTAATGTATTGTTTGAATTTCAGCCTGCCACGCCATGGTATCATTGATTCATCTATAACAATGAATTTACCTGGCGTTAATACTTCTTGGAATCTGCTGTTGAGCATATTAGCCAAATCATGAATTTTCTTCAACTTATTTGTATTGTGGATGGCTGACGAATCATCACAAAAATGCCAGAATTTCAGTAATAGCAGAAATCTATCCCGAGTCATTACAGATACAATATATTCGTTTCGATATATTGATTTTTTTGACCAATAGTCATTTATATGAGACACTTTGTTCAGACCCATTGCGAGTAGTACCCCTAGAAACTTCCGCATTTCTATATTATTCGTAGCTTTCCATGATAATAACCGAGATTTTGTTTTTATTTCGTTATTATTTTGCTTTTCTGCGATGTGTTTTAACGCATATTTATTAGTTTCTGTAACCATTTTATATATTATTTCATCAGTTACAAATAAGGAAAAAATACCTGCAGGAGATATATCTTCTATAGGAATATTAAAAGTGCTTTCATTTAAAGTACACGCATCCAACTCAGGTGTCAAATCTGTGACAGCATCCCATTCATTGACACTATTATCCTGTGCATCTTCCTCTTCCTCTGAAACATCATTATCTATATCCGATACAACTTCACTTGCAGAATATTCATCACTCTCATCATCGCCTGTGTCACCACTTTCCTGCTCTTCATCTTCCTCCTCAGTATTTTCCGTTTCTTCCTCTCTCTCTGCATCTTTATCTTCCTCTTCAGCATTTCCTGTTTCTTCCTCTCTCTCTTCTACATCTTCTACATCAACATTTTCTGTTTCTTTCTCTCTCTCTGCTTCGTCATTAAGTGTTTCTTTCTGTCTTTCATTTTCTTCAAACTGTTTATTACGTTCTTCGTCATAAAAAACACAATTTTCATTACTTTCAGTTAACCCTTGCGACATACTCTCTTCAAAAGAATAAGTGAATGTAAGTTTTGTCTTTGGATCTTTCCTTTCTATTTCATTTTTCTTTTTTATCTTTTTATTATCGTTTCTTAGATTTATCAAGTCATGATATTCGCTTTCATCTATTTTGATGCCGTGCTGTTGCGTTCACTGCTGTCACTATCACTGTCAATAACTGCAGGGCGAATTACTCTATTTTCCAAAATTTGTATTTTTCTTTTTATTGCTTGCCATTGTTGATAATATCGGACGCTACGACAGAGCTCTTAGATAGCACAACACTAACTGGCGGGGCGCGCGCTCTGTGCGGTATCGGGTCGCCAGCTGCCTGGTGGGAGGGCGGGCCGAAATAGGCCCACTGCCGCACTCGCGGATGTTTTTTCACCGTCAGTGCGTGGTAGGTCAATAAAAGCCTGCCGTTATGTTTTGATGGGGAACAACTACGGCATTTACCGCAAGATGAAATATATATTTGTCTCTGTCGAATTTTTACAAACACCTGAGATAATCGTTTCGCACAAGCGAGAGGGACATAGTTTTCTTCGTCCGCACCAGTTCAAGTACCGCGGCAGGCCGATATCGGCCTGTTACGCAGTAAACGTGTTAAAGGCCACTGTGAAAAAGTTCTTTGTGAGGGACAAAATTATTTTTATTATAAAAGTAGTATTTTTATTACAAAGGCAAAAAAAATCTATGGAGATCGCGAAAACATGGCTAATTAGATGATTGGTCGAATCATTTCGACAGATTTTAAAACTAAATCAGCACGCCCCGACTCCACGTAGTCTTGTTTGCGCTGGAAATTGAAAATATACGCGATAAAAGCGTATTAACCAGGTATAGTTTCTAAAAATAATTATGCTCATAACAAACTAAAACTATACGCTATCATTCCCGATCTGTGCGTACTGTTGTTGTATACTTTCAATACACGCATCTAAGTTACGAATTGGCAGGTCATGGGACTCAATCCCAAGCTAAAACGATCGACATCGCCCGCGCTGTTGACAAAATGGCGTCGCTAATACTACCATATACAATAAATGTATTTAATCTGCAACCAGATCATATTTTTTCATTCTGTAAACGATAATTTACTAATTGATAAATATATATTCAGCTTGATATCAAATCTAATGTTTTATCAAAACAATATGCTTCTTATTCCTGATCAAAATTGGCGAACTATTTTCTGGACTTGCTTTCACGAATTAATTAGAAAATCATATTAAAAAAAAACAATAAGCAAGGATCTAAACTATCTAAAAATGTAAAAACTTCTATACCAAATACCTTGGAATATTTATAATAAAATCACTTGAAAACATATCTGTTGAAGGAAAAAAAACAACCAGGGATGTCCTTTCAACTTTCTGAATTTTATTTCACTACCTACAAGATGGCAACAAGTTATCGGACCAAATGGCGCATACATAATTTATTTAAATGTAATTAAACTTTTAAAATTGTTTTGAATTAGCTAATTTATCAAGTGAGTTAATAATCATTTTACGACTGACATTATCACATCCGACAACGGAAGAATCGATAGGGAGTATTTTTCTCCTTACATCACGATCTCTAATTTGTTTAATTAAACACAAAGGGACGATAGTCAGGAGGGGGTAATGTTGAAAGTTGCATTGTAGTTGATTTTGCAATATTATCAGTGCAAAAAGCAGTAGAAAAGTGGTAATTAGGCAATTTTAAATTTATATTATTTTGAATCCAGCTTGAACTTAATTTGCTAACTTCAAGGAAACCTTAGGAATTTCCAAACACGACTTAGATCTTCATTTTGTACAGATTTATAAATATGGTGTCGTTGTAAATCTCTACACAACTAGTTGCGTTGATTTCTTTTGGATCCTGTACTTCTCCCGTATCATGTCATTCGTAGGATCTGACATCTTTTTAACATTAATTTTTTTGGATCTTTGGTTAACGATGGGTCCGGAGGGTGACGTACACGAACTGGAAGAACAGGAGAATGTAGATCTTAAAGTTTAATAAGGAGCGAATCAAATAATTATACCTGTTGATGTTTCATTCCTTTGACACCCTGCGGACTAAGAAGGAATGCCACATTTTCTTTTAAAAGGTTATCTGGTACCCTACAATCACCTTACAAAATTCACGCTTAAATTCTGTAAAAGTGAGGTCCTCCCCCATTGATGTCGGTCCATACATACTACAAATATGACGTAGCTGCAGCATGGTTCCAGTTATGTGAAGAATTCACGTTTGGTATACTTGAAAAATATACTCGAACAATAAAGCACATATAAAGCACATAAAAAATATACTTGAAAATAAAGCACATATAAAGCACATAAAAAATATACTTGAAGAATAAAGCACATATAAAGCACATAAAAAATATACTCGAACAATAAAGCACATATAAAGCACATAAAAAATATTCACTTAAGTAGGTCAATATATAGCAATCTCAAATCTGTTAGTCGGATACGTGACTGTTAAGACTTGTCTTTCTTGGCACATGATCGACTATTGGGTTAAGTATCTCTTTAAACTGGAAGAAAATGAAAAAGATGTACTCGTTTTAAATTGAAAGCAAAGAAATTTTAAGAAATAATTAGATATTTATAATATCATTCTTGTCTCTATATGTCTAACGAGTATTGAATAAAAATAAATATTAATGTTATGTATTTTACTGTTAGTTATAAGTAGCAGGTTTTTGTTTCAAAATATTGTTTATAAGAGTATAATATGAAGGGTAGTATAAAGTTATACAAGAAAGAGATTTTACCTTGTGAGTAAATTTATATTTTAAGCCCTAAAATATTTATCATTCTAGTCACGTATAAAATCCCATTTCTTACTTGCCTACTCGCTTTTTGCTGCTTCAAACCAAAAATGAAAATGATAAATGAAGTCCAAATTCTGATGTGAATTATAAGCGAGAGATAAAATGGTTTTCAGAATCACATAATTTTTAGTTATTTTGATACAGGCGAAGTGTTCCTGAGACGAAAAAAGACGATATGTCTTGGTGGGTTTGTATTCTACACTTATAACGAAACAAATCAAAACAATTAAAAAGTTTGATTGTGATAAGTTTCGAGAACGATCAATTAATATCTAAATGACAGTAGCCAAATAGCAAGCTGCTGACCTCAAACTCAAAAGGTCGTGGTTTCGAATCCGTCATTCGACTACTGGCGTAAACCATTCCGACTACAAGTATTTTAAGCTCACCCGGAGTGGTTAAATGGAATATTAGAAATTTTAATAGTAATGCTAAATATTTTTCATAAAAATATTTATTATAACATTAATTTAATATATAAAAAGATATATTTTCTCAACACTTATTTCGTTAACTAAATATAACTTTAAATGTTATTCTTTAGCCTGAAATATCTTTGTAGTACTTACATCATAAAAATAATTTCGAAAAACGTGATACAAAGTGTGTAAAGTGTATCTCGTAAATATATTACTCTTTTTTTCTCTTTATAAGCGGCTTTGATCCTTTGTATTTATTATGGAAATATCTTAGACGCTTCATTTCTACCAAAGATTTGCATATCAAAGTATTATTCCAATGTTTTTCTTTAAAAATAGTCTACAAAATGTCAACGAAAAAATTTTGCCTGCAATATTGGTTTGCCATCGATATCTTCATTTTGTTCTCATGATATGCGAATTATCGTTAATAAATTTCATCCTAAATAAAAGTATAGTTTGGAATTCGTTTATTCACTACCCATCCGTAAACTTTACCTTCTAAGGAATTTCTAACACGAATTAATTGGAAATAGAGAGTTCTCAATTAAAAATAAAGATAGAAATCCTTATTTTAAGGATAATGCAAACAATTATTAAAAACGTAGAAAATCTTTTGACCAAAATTTTCCTACGTTTTAGCTGATCGTTCACGAACAAGCTTATACACTTTTAAGATTTTTTATAGTATTAACTACAAAATTATGCACCATGTAATTATTAGTTACAATTTTTATTGCTGATTTACCATGTGTAGGAAAGGTAAGTATGGCATACTAACCATAGATAAAATTGGACCTATCCAATAATTCGTTTCGAAATGAAGGGATGCTCGATTCTTGGAGTAGGATGTTTATAGGCTGTATTTATGTAATTATTTTTAAATAATTTAAAGTTTTCTTAAACTCAGCAAAAACAAGCCATTCGCGACATACATGTGCGAAATGACATGGATATCAAATAAAACATAGATACAGATAGATACATTCCGATCAGGTACCAAGCGGGGAACGGTTGACTGCGACCCAACCGCGCAGTACTATTCATCGGTTGAGCCCAATGTGCTCCCAGATTACAGTGTTTCAAGAAAGAAGTCAAAGGCAATTACCGGTTCGCGGAATTGCTTCAGTGGTATTGTGAGACATAACAGCTGCCAGGTGCATCGGCCCGCCGGCCCATTGTCTCTTTTGTGTGTAGTGTTAGTGTAGTACCCCATGTTTTGCCGATTTCCAGTAAACTGTAAGTAGTTTATTGCACACTCGTTACCTCAGGGGCAGCAATTCTATTGTTTTAAATACTGTGTTCGCTGGTCGCATTAGGCGACAGCTAGCGTATCAACGCGCTGGTTGTATAAGTGTTCGTTTAGGCACACACTTCCCCCGCCCCAAGGTGGGGGGCTTGATACACAAGTGTTTTAACTCACTAACAAGATGGCGGCTATCTCAATAGCCGAACTCACCGATTTTTTAAGTCGCGTATGCCCCGACGTTTGGGCTATTTTCTTAGCGCAACGAACACGCCCGCTGCTGAATGACCGTTGTAGCGTGTCGACTACCCTTTGTCGCCGAGCACTGGTCCTGCAGCCCCCGTGCCCATAGACACCTTATATGATGCTGCGGCCCCCGGGCCTTCTGCGCTCTCCACCCGCGGGCATTCCCCGGTGTTTTCGGACGCCGACATGGCCTCCGAGATGGAGACGGAAGCAAACAAACCGGCCAAACCTGATGACGAAGGATTTACCCTAGTCTCGGGCAAAAAACGTAAACGCCCCGCTGGGTAAAAGAGTGACGAGCCTCACTCGGACCCTACGTCTCCTACCGCTACTCCGGCTAAAAAGGCCGCGCCTTCAGCGCGCTCTAAAACCACAAACAAAACCGCGAACCCGAACCCGACCACAGTAAGGAAGGAAAAGCTTCTGCCACATATTATCCTACAAAATAAATCACGCTGAAGCAATCTATTTAAGTTGATTGACTCCAAAAAGATCTACTGCCCCAAGATCCACAACGGTGAACAGGGCATTAGCATTCACGTTTCAACGACGGATGACTTCCGCACTTTAACTCTGAATCTGAGCTTCCACACCTATTCCCTCTCGTAGGACCGCAACTTCCATGTTGTCGTTCGCGGGCTCCTCAAAGAGATCGAAACCGTACACATCTACAGCGATCTTAAATCGCAAAATCTCCCAGTCAGAGAAGTGCACAGGATGCCCCCCCCCACCGACAAAAAACGCTACCAAGGTTTATGCCTGGTCATTCTGGACCGGTCTCCAGAAGGCAAGAAAACTTACGACGTTAGTCAAATCTACAACCTCACGGGGATTGCAGTAGAGGCTCCCCGTAACATCGTTGACCAATGCCACCGATGCCAACTTTATGGCCACTCGGCCAAAAATTGTTTCACCCGACACGTTGCCGATCACGGCACACCCCAGTGCACCCGAATTCCCTAGTTGGAAGGCCCTCTGAGCTGTCGAAGAGGGACACCCAGCGAATTATCGCGAGTGTACCAAAGCGCCGCGCAGGAAACGGCTAGCGCTAGCAGGTCACGCCCACGGCATTCTGCGCTTTCTGCCGCACTGATCTCGGTGCCCCAACCTGCACCCCCTCAGGCTATCACTAAACCCGCCCCCATCAAAGGGACTTCCGAGCAAGACCTAAGGCCCCCGGTGTTTTCAGCACCAAAACCAAACGCATGGGTAAAGCCCCCCGGCGATTGTAAACGTGGTCAGCTCAGAAGCCCAAATCTACCCTTCAAGCACCTTTAAACTTCGCTGCTGACTCTTCGTTAGTCTGCAGCTTTGTCAGCAATATAAATGTGTCTGAAATTACATCCCTTGCCCACAAACTTCAAGAAGCCAAGTCTGCTCAGTATAAGCTCAATGCCATTGAACACATCAATCTTGTCCACGCGATAGGCTCCTTCCAATGCGCCTAAGTCGACCCATCCCAAACCATAATGGCAGCACAACATACAGGCAGAACCAAGCCAGAGCAAGGTGCATCAACGCGATCATGATGTCAACATCGTGCTATTGCAAAAAACCTTCTTAAAACCTAGTATGCGCGATCACGAATTAGCTATTTATACCTTAGTAAGAAATGATAGTCTGACAGGACCTAAAGGCGGCACCTTGATCTACTACAAAAGTTCTTTGCAATGTGTACCGATAGATACTCTGCCGCTTACTAACTTAGAAGCATCGGTCTGTAGGATTACACTTACGAGCCATCTGCCCATAATAATTACATCGGCATATTAACCTCCTTTAAAAATTATACTAGATACCAACATATCGTATATATATACTCTACTAAATCAAGGCCCCAGCATGTTAATCGCGGGAGATCTAACTAGCAAACACGTTAATTTGAATTCTAACGTTAACGATCCTAATAGAATCATTCTAAGCGACCTCACGAAGAGACCTTACTTCGACGTTATCGCTCCCGAAAGTCCAACACGCTATCCTTATCCTGCACACCAACATCTGGACGTCCTCGACATAGCGTTACTCAAAGGCTTACTATCAACTCGATATATACTTTTACCGAACTAGACTCGAACAATAGGCTGGTCGTTTTACAACTGGGCCGGTCAGCAGGTGAGGTCCCTCAAACCAAAACCATCGTCGACTGGCGTAAACTTGAGGTCAAACTCAATTCTACGAACTCCCAGCATTTAGATGTTACACCGGACAAGATAGGCTCGCCAGAGGAAGCCAATAGAGCGATTAGCACCCTATTGACTCATCTCACTTCAGCGCTTGAAGAATAGTCCCGTAGAGTTCGTGTGTCGAGTGATCAACACAAGAAGCTTCCGGCAGATGTTTGACATCTGATTAGAGCCAAGAATTCCGCGCTTAAATCTCACGACCGTTATTGCACGGTAGATAACAAACTTCAGATACATTCTCTACAAAACGACAATCTCGTTAATAATCTCGCAATAAAAACCCCATGTATGTTGCCAAATCGAGTCGTGGTGGGTGGCAACCGAACCTCCACCGGAGATTCTTAGCACCCTTACCATAGTCACCACCGTAGCCAGTAATAGCGGGGCCGCCGGGGACGGGGGGCCGTCTATTTGCGTCGTTTCTCATGGGGGGTGTCTTGCCATAGTTGCCACGCTTGGTGAGTGGGTTGGCAACCACAGTTTTTTTTGTACAGTTGCTGCTATCAAGTAGACGCTGCTGCCCATCTCCTGCTTGTTTCCCTCTGTCGCCTTTTACGACACCACGGGAAGATATGGGGTAGTGGATATTCTTAACCACCACTACACGGCATCCTAATTCCCGAAACCGTTCAGCTCGAGTTACGTTACCGCTTTCAGTGCCTGGAAGATTGCAATGCAGTGGACGATATGAATGACAAGCTCGTGGAAACTGTCCATGCAGTCGGAGCTAAGTTCTGCAAGACCTGCCGCAGAAGAACACAAAATCTCTCTGATCACACTCTTAATCTCAAGGCTGTTAGACGGGAGATGAGGCTGCAATCGTCAACAGATTTGACAGCATACAGGCAACTGAACAGACAGATCTCCAAATGCATGCGGCGAGACTTACGCAACTTTAATACAGCTCGTATTAAAGAAGCGATTGAGTGAAACCAGGGCTCCAAAGTCTTTGCCAGAGATCTGTCTGCCAGAAAGAGCCAACTGTCAAAGCTGAAGACTGAGTGTCGCATCATCGTTTCCGGGACACCTGAGATTTTGAGTGAGATGAGATGAGAGATTGTACGGGCAGCTGTACACATCATCGTTGGAGCCACACGCAAGTGTGAGTAACGATTCAAGAACAAATCTTATCCGACACTGTTCCGACGATATCCCAGACGTCAGTCTGAGCGAGATTAGAATGGCTCTCCAGCACCTTAAAAACGGCAGAGCCCCAGGCGAGGATGGAATTACAGCGGAGCTTCTGAAAGCGGGTGGAACACTGGTACTTAAAGTCCTTCAGAAGCTCTCCAATTCCGTCAATTCCAATATATTTCTTTTGAATTAGAATTTGTTTACTAGTTAAAGCTTTTTACTTAGAACAATTTGCACTTTATTACCCAAGAATAAAAGTATTTGAATACATCTCAAATTACGTTATCGTTCTTTAACTGGATGGGTGAATTTTCTTTAAACGTTTTTAAACAAAGAATCATTTAAACAAGATACGACGTAATAAAATTGAAAAAGGTTAGAGATCCGATGAATCGTTTTACGATCTTTCTTTTGTGAGTAATTAAAAAAATAATTAAAAATTTATAGTAAAATGAGTTAAAATTGTTTACAGTATGGAAAATGAGCATAAACTGACAATCCATGTGATAACAATGGACGTCGTGGCCCGTAGACTTCATTCATCTGTTTACGATAAAGATGGAAAAATTTTCTACAACAATTACAGACTCATTTAAACACTTCTATCTTTGTCGAAAGTGTAGGAAATTCTTTTAAAAAAACTAGCTTGTAAATTTCTTGGAAGGGTATAATTTTTTATCTAACAGGACGAAGTTTTCGTCCGGGACAATGGACCAGTGGTGCAATATAGACTTTGTTGTCAATGCCACAGATAGCAGAATGATGGTTATGTCCCCATAGATAGGTCCAATCTTGTTTTTAATTTGTGTGAATAAACTAAAAACATACCTACCACATATCGGTCACCTCGTGAGTCAGTTCCAAATATTTTGTTTTCTTATCTGTTTCACCTTTCACAAAGTTCTCGTCATACGGGATGGTAATATCGACCAAAATATCTTTGAATTTACCCAGTTCATCAGCACAAAACCACACCTATTCACAAAAATTGTACTATTTGTGATGGTGGCCCGGTCCCAATAGATTCTGACGCGGTTGTTTCGAGCACGGTTTCAGGCAATTACTTATAATAAGGTAGTTTCTTTTCCACGAGATCGTATTGCGGAGCGAGCTCCTGGTGGAGGATCCTGGCTACTAGGTTATGCTTAAGCAAATAAGCACAATTAGAAAGCTCCAAACAATAAGAGATGACATACCTAAGTGACTCGCTGGGATGTCTACAGGCTCGACAGATATCGACCGTGCCATCTTTTAGGATGTATCTTCGATAGTTGTTTGTTTTAATAACCTGATCCTTCCGTACTTCTCCGATAAATCCAAGATTCTACAAGCGGTACGTAGACGACACTTTCACAATTCTACCTTTAGATAAAGTAACTGCATTTTTAGACCATCTTAACTCTATAAATTCTAAAATTTAGTTCATAATGGAGTTAGAGGCAAACAATTTTTTAGCTTTTCTAGATGTGTTAGTAATTCGGAATCCTAGTAACACCTTGGGCCATACTGTGTATAGAAAAAAGACAAATACAGATAGATATTTAAACGGTGATTCTTACCACCATCCTTCACAGTTAGCTACCATAGGTAAATCTTTGTTTTAGAGAGCACGAGGGATCTGTGACAGTAGGCTGGCTGCCGAGCTCCACCATGTCAAGCAAGTTTTGCATGACAATAAGCTTCGGGTCCCAAGCCTGCGTCACAGTGAACGAGTGAAGCCGGCCACAGTCGAGCGTGTACCTGCTGTACTGCCATATGTTAGAGGAGTCACTGACAAGATTGCCTACATCTTGAATCGCGCTTCCATCAAAACATACTTCAAGCCGCCGAAGACAATTGGTCAGTTTTACCATCAGTCGAGTCGTAACGTCACTCTGCATGATGCAGGAGTGTACAAGCTTGATTGTGAACGTGGTGTCTCCTACATAGGACAAACTAAAAGATCAATAATTAAAACCCGCGTTAAAGGAGGTATAGCTGATGTGAAGAATCGACGCTCCGTGAAGTCTGCAGTCTGTGAACACGTACAGGATCGCCCCCGTCACTACATCAGATTTGATACACCACAAACTCTCGCTAAAGAACACCGATTCCTTCCAAGGATGATTCGCGAGGCTATTGAAATCAAAAAACATCCTAATTTCAATAGAGAAGATGGCTGGGTGCTACCATCTGCTTGGGATCCTATAATAAATAAAATTAAATCCCAACCCAAGCATACAACTGCAAGACTTCAAGATACCATAAGTTCATACTGTGTAGATCGGAACAAAAATTAAATTTTAATCTATGGTAACCGCGGTTAACTATGACATCTGGACGTTGAATATCTCAGTCCCCTCCCCCGTGACCGTGGGTGCTGTAAAGCTCTCGAAACGTCGGGTATTGAAAAAGTTAAATATACGCGATAAAATCCGTAAAAGCTAGTATTATTTCAACCTGATCCTGTTTTGTGGAGCTCCTTCTCCTTCCATACCGCCTCCCAGTCAGAAATGCACAGTACTGTCATTGCTCGTTGGCTTAGTTAGCCATTTATCACACGTCATGACGTATTTGTAGAATGGATCATCCGATTTGCCAGGAAGTAATTACGGAGGCTGCACACTTCGCGATTAGTCATGGTGAAAATGTTTAACAAGTCGCGCCCACGATATTTCCACGGAAAATAAAGCCTCAATAGTGATAATCTCGGATGATATATCCAGTGCAACGTCATAGTGGTGCGGACTTTTCTACCCATAGCGTTCATTTCGGTCTGAGTCATAGAAATACAAAAAACAAGAGAAGTAGCAAGGGGGCGTGTCTGTGTCCGCGCGCTATGATCAAAATGCTCAGCTTCTATACAAATGGCCGTCTCTGCGAATTAGTGCGCTTTCGACCGTCGTCATGAAATATTATCAGAATGCCATATTGTTCAGTGGTTTCTTGTAAAAACCGAAGCCAAAACAAAAACTTTGTTAATCATGGAATTACTTACCATACCTAAATAAAAGTATACCATTATATTTATCTTTAAATATCTTATTAAACAGCAAATCGTAAAATATTTATTGCTCTTACTACGTTATTTTTGTAATATTTTTGCAGTGAATACATTGCTCCATAACCACTAGCTTAGTATGATGCCAAGTGACTGAACAAGCAATGTAAATATCACAAAATGATACTTTATTTATGCAGATATATGGCGTAGTACGGCCGCTATATCATGCGACGAGCTAGTGGTGTACTTGTGCAGATATCGACAATAATGTGGGTTGACGAATTGTTATTACAATTTATTCTCCAATTTGTCAATCTTTTCCATCGGATGGAAGACCGATGTGACATAATGTTTTTTACTTGTTTTGATTGTACAGCAACTACTACGCTGAATGCGTAATCAACGGTCGTAAAGTAAGTTGATTAAATTTTAGGTTATTATTAATAACTTTTGTTACACTATTCTCTGGACATATGGTATTTTATTTATTTTATATTTAGGGCCAAAAAAATTTTAATAAAATTTTGGTATAAATGAAACAATCGTTAACTTTCCAATTTAGTCAATCACTAACGCATATGTAAAATAAATGGCTTTTTTACAACACAACGATAGTGACCGATATTTTTGTGTGAGTAAGTAGCACGGTGAATGGTAAATGCACGCTGTGCTTTCAGAGATATGGTTTATAATTGATTGTGTAGTACGTTCTAATTTATATAAAACGAGTGTTTGCGCGACTGTGTATCTATTGCTTTACTGATCTGCATATGTAGTAGTAGACGCGTGGTAGGAGCAAACTGGAGACACTGGATTCCGATACAGTTTCAACTACTGGGCATATCTCCTTATTTCTTATATCTATGGTTTGAGTCCACTTGAGTACGCCAAAGGTGTACCTACATGATAACAGGCATGACCCAAGTGTTATATACATGTGTCTTACTAACGCTGGATAAAAGACTGTTAAGGTTTTTTGTCAAACGTACAAAAAAACCGTAGTGTGTAACGGCTAAGTCAATCACGGTTTTACGAGGGCTTTTATCGATTTTGTATTAGATAAGTCAGACACGAATGAAACCCAATCATTACGTAGATTAGCAGGAATGAGTTCATCTTACGGCAATCCAATACGCCATAAGTTTGAAGAAGTAGTTTGGATAAAAGAATAAAAAGTGAAAGCCAACCCAACGGATCTTAAATACGAGCAACGTGGGACAGGATTGAACGTTTCGTAAACTCTACATTCACCGGAGAGACGGAATAAGTAAAACAGTCTTCCGTTGGATCCCATTGAACTCCTAAAGCCTTCATGCCTTCGGACTCTGACAATGTTCCATGGGTAACGATGGAAGAAATAAATGGCTTGTTTTGTTCCACTTACGAAAATCTGGCTGAGCACGGTTAAGAAAATTGATCAAATCTTATTTAAGCTGAGAGGCTGCTTCGATTAAGGTAGCACCTGTAATAACATCGTCCATATAAGTATGATGCTGAAGAGCTTCAGAAGCATGAGGAAACTGATCACCGTAATCTGCAGCTAACTGATCTAATATTTTTATCGCTAAGTACGGTGAGATTTTGACTCTGTATGTGACCGTACGAAGTTCGAATTCTTGAACAGGCAAAGAAGGGGATTCATGCTATAGTACGTGTTGCTACCCTTGATACTCAGGCCTTATCAAGATTTGCCTATACATCTTACATGAGAATTGTGTTACATATTTAAGCACTATATTATGAATCCAAAATCCGGTAATAATATCAACAAAATCAAACTGTAACTTCGGTCCAGTGTAAGCAATGTCATTTAAAGATAGTCTATTAGTCGTCTTGTGACTCGCGTTGAACACAACGCGAAGTTTCGTTTTTAAGTTTTCTGAATGAATCTCACAATGGTTAGGAATAAAATATCTACCAGGTGGAATATCCTTTCCCACTGGTTGTATATGATTAAGCTGCTCATAATAACGCATAAAATCGTTATAAAGAGATTTAAATTCTAGTTATCGGCAAAAAAAAATCTCAAGATTTATAAACTGCGACAAACAACTATTATATGAGCCTCCCATATAAACAGACTACTGCTTCAACAGGATAGGAACAACATATGTTTCCATAGGAATTGAAAATCAATATTATATAGGAATAGTTTTTCATATTATGTAACATACGTTAAAAAAATTACTAATGATGTTGGCTTATACTAAAATATACATGATTTTGCTGAGTTACATAAATTCTTTGAACGTCTAAAAGTCCCTTGCGACTCTGAACGACAAATGTAAACATAAACTTAAATAGACTTGACGTAGCGCTTTCCCGCGCGTGTGTTCTTTCGAAATAAACACGTTAAATACCTTAAAGATCCTTTGACAAAATTGGATATACATAATATATAAATGAATAAATTAACCTTTATCCATAAAGTATTTTATAAAATAATAGTTTTGTTGCGCACCGCTGAATATATGAATACTTTGAAAATACATATCACTGAATAATCACGTAATTGAGGCGCTCACGCACCCGAAGTCGGGTAACGGTGTTTCAACCCCGTCCCCGTGCCTCTTCTTGATCTTAATTTCGTTCAATAAAAGTCGTTTTTAGTCTATTTTTCCGATCAGATGCTAAACCACTTGCATATTCACGCACAATAAAATATTTCCCCATTTTTTTATGTTTCTCTTTCTAAAAATTACGGAGCATGAAAGTTTTATCACCAATGCCGCGGAGAAAATTTTTACATTATTCAACTAACTTGATCTACTTGTACTCATAAACAGCTAACTTCGCAGTCACTACCTACTCACCTACGTCAGCGTCGCTATAAATTCTACAATATTCAAGGACAGGCGGTATGCTTTAGTACGTAGTGATCGTTCTCCTGTTCTCTAACCTTCATGGTCACGGGGGAAACTAAAATGCATAGAGTAG
This sequence comes from Parnassius apollo, assembly GCA_907164705.1. Classification (NCBI taxonomy): domain Eukaryota; kingdom Metazoa; phylum Arthropoda; class Insecta; order Lepidoptera; family Papilionidae; genus Parnassius; species Parnassius apollo. The sequence goes on from CAJQZP010001697.1 coordinate 5,972,001, forward strand.
AGTAATATAATATACAGAAACTGAGATGTTCAACGTCTTGATGTCATAGTTAACTGCGGTTAAAATTATTAATTTTTGTTCCGATCTATGCAGTACGAACTTATAGTATCTTGAAGCCTTGCAGTTGTATGCTTGGGTTGGGTTTTAAATTTATTAATTATAGGATAGTGGGGTGAAACTTCAATACAAACCTAACACTGAAATTTTGTGTGACACCTAAGTGCCATCTTTAGGACTCTGTTATTCAACTTAAGTAAACGGTTTATACAAAATTCTAATAGATGGCGGTGTTAAAGGGGTTGGGTGGCCATATAAAGAACATGGTAGAATTGAAGGAATTATATTAATTGAGTTTCGTTTTGATTTTCAATTTTTGCAAACTTTACAATAAAAATATTAATAAAAATATTATAAACTAAAAAACTACTTCTCTTCAAACGTTATTAAAGCCTTTTGGGTAGTGACTTTTTAAATATTTCAAATGTTATAAGGTAATTAAGTAATTTGTAATTCTGGTTATGGCAACTTTTGACATTGTAGGCCGGCCGGTATAATACGGGCTACACACGAGACGATATCGGTGGCGATCTAGGGTGGAAAGAAATCGGGGCTTTTATCGGGGCAGACCCTACACACGGGCCTGCCTAGCAGTACGCGTTCGGACTTGGAGCGGAACACATATGCGGTAGAGTTCTTCAAAATAGCTTCAACTCTCTTAAAACACCAATGTATTGGTTTGGCATTAGCCCTCTCGGTAAATTTATTCGAAAATAGAAAAAGAGGAGTTGCTGGGTGAAAAAATGGCTCCAAAAGAGACAAAAATTAAGCTACATAAACGTATTAAAGACATGATTAATTTTCTCCGGATGGATGAAGACAGTTTTTATAACCTTCTAGAAATGATTTCGCCACTTATATAAAAACATCAATTTCTCCTATGTACCTATGCTATTTAGTTATTTCTTCTCTTTGTTCATTTCTGCTTTGGTCAAAATCTGGTTATGTATTACACACAACAAACAAGGAAATAAAATACTTTTGTATAATAATATGTATACTTTTTTTTAATGTAATCTTTATTTATGGAGTAAAACTATCAGAAAATAAAATAGCTTATATCTTTTTTTTAAACGTAAAGAAACCTTTAATTTCGGACATACTCCCTTTTATATAACTTGTTTGTTGATGTGGAGATGGTGAAGGAGTAGAAGTTAGTTGTTTATAAGAGGATGAAGGCACGTAAGAGATCGAATTGTGGTCTTGTGGAGTTGTAAGAGATATGAGTGCGGTCTTGTGTTGATAGTGTTGGAATAGGAGTTAGTTGTTGAGGAGAGGCTTTATCTTCTCCTTACTTACATCATACACTCTACTTTACGAACGGCAATAAAAAATTAGTTTAGTAGGCATTCTTGACCATGTCACTTCGCAGGGTCACAGGCTAGGGTGGATATGATTTGAATTTCGATAAAATTTCATTTAATTTATTTATTTTATTCACTTTTTTTTGGTTTTTTTTGTAAAATATCAGTGCCATAGGCTTCTGCTCCGTTTATATGATTAAAATGTAAAAATTGTAAAAAAAAGTAAATAAAAAAGTAAAAGTAAATAAAAAATGTAAAAAAAAGGTCATTCAGTATCACTGTTTTGTTAACTTCCTTCCGCGAGGGTTGCCGGCAGCGACTGCCAAAAGAAATCGGGCCGATGCGCCTACACACACGCAGTAAGGAGGGGGCGGTGCCCCGATCTAGGAAGCATCGGCTGATCTAGGAAGCATTTTTGCTCCTGCCAGCCGATTAAGGAGGCGATATCGGCTACGACTTAGGATGGCTCTACATACGACACGATTTAGAGGCAATCTAGGAGGCATCCCCACTACTCCACCCTAGATCGCCACCGATATCGTGTCGTATGTAGCCCGCTTAAAAGTTAAAAGTTTTGAATTTCTTCTGACTTTCTTGCTTTCTGCATAAAGGTTGTATTAGTGAATTACTTTATTTTAATGACTTGGTATTACTTACGGAATCTGGATTTTTCTACTGCATCTATAAACTCGGCACCCAATACGGACTTTGGATTTTCTACTACTAAGCACGACATTGGCATTCAATATTCATTACGGATTTTGGTTTTTCCTTTAATTTATACGACTGTTTCTACATTGGAATACGCAATGCATACGAAATTGTTTTATTTTGGCTATAAGCTAGATGGTAAGTATTTGCGTAAATGAATATATATCTTATTGATTACAATAGGAACATAACAAACCCATATTGTTTTTATTTTCAGTACCTATGCATCGTTTTCCAAAACCTGGCTATTATAACGAAGCTAGATTTAATATATGATTGGCAGTATTGTCTGAGGAAATGAAACTCAGAGGAACTTCATATATATTAAGAAATGTCTAAATATGTGACAGGCATTTTGAACAAAAGTTTCGCACTGTTGGAAGAAGGCTTACTGCTAACATTTATCCCAATTTAAATTTATGTAAGTATATAGCAGTAAGTTGCTTGCTATTTGGGTAAGTAGGTATGTAGTATTACACTTCTGTAATTTCTATGTAGTGGTAACATAGGAGAATCCACTAGCTCTGTATAATAAAAAACTGTTGGCAATCTGCCACCCGCAAAAAAACTCATTGGTATTATAACACCTCCGAATAGAACCACAAGAATAAAAGTGATTTTTTATAAACAGGAAACTTGAATTTAAAACCCCTCACCAGATGAAATTTTGTTAGATACATTAGATTATTTTTGGAACAGAAAAGCAATTTATCAATAAATTTAAAAAATTTAATATGATGAATACTATAATTCTAAAAAAGTAAAGTAACAGCCTATATAGGTCCCACTGCTGGGCACAGGCCTCCTCTCACTTATGAGAAGGTTTTAGGGCAAGAAAGTGTCCTCCACGCAGCCCCATTGCGTGTTAGCGGACTTAAAATGTCTTTGAAATATTGTTTTTCATTTCTCAGACATGCCGGTTTCCTCACAATGTTTTCCTTCACCACAGAGTATGTGGTAAATTAGCACTTAAATTTGCAATTAGCAAATTCATTGGTGCCGGCGGGGATCAAACCCAGGTAGCTTGTGTACTGTGAAATTACAGTGAGCGCTAACCCACTGAGCTACCACAAATTCTAAGAAAATGAATTTTAAAACTTGCCAGAATTGTCATAGAACAATAATAATTTTTACCTAAATATGTAAGCTTCCATAAAACTGAAAGTATTCTGAACATTCATACATAAACTATATAAGAAAAAATTATGCCTGAATTTATTGCAAACCTTAACTTAGTATCTTCTCTTTAGTAGAATTCATATGTATTAAAATTATTTCACCTCATCAATATAGGACGGGACAGTGAAAACTCCAAAACTGCAAGTTCTACTGAAGGTAAATATTTAAATATAAGAATTAAAATCATGCCTTATTCATGATGATATCTTAGGCTGGTGTATTCTTAGGGTTGTACCCAGGGAGTATAAATTTAATTATACATATGTGGATGCCGCCACCGAAGTATGTGGTGTAAGTAAGAGAACAAATGAAAGGAAAAGTAATACGTTGTGGTGGGATGATGAGGTACGGGTGGAAGTTGAATCAAAGAAGAAAGCATGGTTAGATTTACTAGCAACCAAAGCTGGTAATTCTTCTGGTATAAATGATGAGATTGAAAGAAAAAAGGCAGAACTTAGACGTCTAAATAAGAGAGTAAAAGAAGTTGTTGAAAGGAAAAAGAAAGAAAGAACGGATAAGAATGATAGAAGGATATCTGATAATTTCCAGGCTAACATAAAAATTTTCTGCAAACTCGTAAGAACTGCCAGGGGAAATACAAAACAGCCTATAATTAATGTTATAAGAGACGAGAATGGATGTATTCTGAATGATGAAGTTTCAAATTTAAACAGATGGAAGGAATACTTTGAAAGCGTGTTTATGAGTGAAGAGTCGTCTGAATTAAATGAACTAGAAATTCCGAAAGTAGTGGAAAGGGGTATGGACATAAGTGTAGATGAAATAATGAAAGCAATGAAAAGCACGAAAGCAGGTAAGGTAGCTGGATATGATAGAGTATCACTTGAGATGCTAAGGGCTGGAGAGGGAGTGGTGGCAGGCTTGCTGTACACCTTGTTTAATTTATGTTGGCAATTAAAACGGGTACCGGATGACTGGTGTAAAGCAGTTATAGTACCAATATATAAAGGAAAAGGGTCACAGCAGAACTGCAAAAACTACCGTGGTATCAGCTTGCTTAGTATTGTGGGTAAACTGTATGCTAAGGTGTTAATTGAAAGAGTTATGAAAGAAACTGATGGAAAAATTTGGGATGTGCAAGCGGGTTTTAGAAAGGGAATGGGGTGTACAGATCAAGTATTTTCCATGCGCATGATTGTGGAGAGGTTTTTGGCCAAAACCCAGAAAGTTTTTTGTGCGTTCGTGGACTTAGAAAAAGCTTATGACAGAGTGGACAGGAATGTGTTATGGCAAACACTGAACTCATATGGGTTGAGCGCTGGTTTGATACAGGCATTAAGGTCTCTTTGTAGGAACTCTAGTGCTTGTGTCAGGATCAATGGGGTCTACTCGGACTGATTTGGCATCCAAAAAGGTGTCAGACAGGGCTGCGTAGCTTCCCCTTGGCTGTTGAACCTATTTATGGACAGGTGTTTGCAAACTTTGAAAGATGAAGAATGTGGGTTAAGAATGGGCGAGTTAACCGTCAAATGCCTTCTGTATGCCGATGATCAAGTCATATTTGCGTCATCGGCGACTGAGTTGCAAATGATGGTTACATTAATGAACTAATAATTAAAAGAAAGGGGAATGAAAGTGAACGCAAGTAAGACGAAAGTGATGGTTTTTGAAAGAGAAGAAAGCAAAACGGTATGTGAAATAAGAATAGAAGGAGAGTTAATTGAGCAAGTGGATGAGTTTGTGTATTTGGGATGTGTATTTAGCAGAGATGGTAGATATGATAGGGATATAGAACGACGAGTAAATGCAGGGAATAGAGTGAATGGGGCACTACACTCTATTATGAAGAACCAGAATGTGTCAAAAAAGGCACGTATGGTAATTCATAATGCTGTGTTAGTCCCTATTTTAATGTATGGTAGTGAAAGCTGGGTGTGGCAGAAGAAGCACAAAAGTAGAATAAATGCTGTAGAAATGCGGTCTTTAAGGAATATACTAGGGTTGAATTTGAATGACAGGGTGAGAAATTGCGTGATAAGAGATAAATGTGGTATGCAAGATGATGTTGTGACCAGGATTAAGAAAGGAATGCTTCGGTGGTTTGGTCATGTAGAAAGAATGAATGAGGAAAGAGTGACAAAGCAAATTTATAATGCAGATGTGAACGGCCGAGTCGGGAAGGGACGCCCTAGAAAAAAGTTTATCGACCAAATTGGCGATATATTGAAATTGGGCCACGTTAGAAGTACCCTTAACCGACGAGCATGTATGCGTAGATATATGGATGTAAAGGAGGCGAAAGAGGTATGTCAGGATCGTGCCAAATGGAAGTCCGTAGTCTCTGCCTACCCCTCTGGGTGACAGGCGTGAGTGTTTATATTATATTATATACATATGTTTATACAATATAATTTGGTTTTTAGGAATGGTTTCAACTGGATCTTTGATGGCGAATATTCATACTGAAATTTCACATGCTACTGAAGGATTTTTTTTTTCATTTAAAGCTTGTTACTGAGAGTGCCTGGTCCTGGTTATGTGCAGTGTTCTTGATTATACCCCCTTTTTCCCAGCCACATATTTCCCACTCAATATGGCGATGTGTTTTCTTCTATGCTCATGGGCACATACTTTAATGTAATTGCTACTGAGTGGAACTATTCTGATCTTGAATGTTTCAATTAATGAGTATTTAACCCAAAATTGCATGACTCAATCTTTTTTTATAGGATAAGGGTGACAAACGAGCACACAGTCCACCAGTTGGTAACTGGATGCTGTGGCCCATAGACATCTACATTCAATTAAGAATCAAAATGCAGATGCATTGTCATCCCTAAGGACTAAGATAGAATGCCTTGATCCCAGTAAAACGGGTCTCCGGTTCTCTACACTCACCATACGAAACACAGCAGCATTAAGCTGCTATTTAACGCTGGTTTTCTGTGAGAGCGTGGTCCTTCCCTGGTCCAGCCGACCCATTCATGCTACAACCATATTATAGCTGCAGCATGGCTCTACCACGTAAAAAAATTAATGTTATGTACACTTGTTATTGATATACATATCAGAGAGTATAGAAATGTGTATGTTTTCGTGATTATATCATATATGTGTATTGTAAGTGTACTTGTTAAATAAAATAATAAAAAATTAATTAATAAAATCATTTTTCAATTAATAATTTTAGCATCTTTTACTCAAGCATAATGATACATTATATTTTTTCAGAAACTTTACCAAAGGCCTCTACTTCTAGAGATGCATATCAAATTAGAAAACAGTCTAAACTTCAACAACAAAGAGGTAAGTAAAATTTGTATCAAATGCCATACTGTATTGTGAAAACATGCAAAAACTACTTATATTTACTTTCCATAAGAACTACTAATATTTAATCATTTAAAAGTAATATTATGCATAGATATGTACATAGTATTTAATTTAAATTCATATTAATTGTAAAACAAATAACCATACCGATAATTTTCACTAGAATCTTCATAAGGTGAAAATAGTGCAACCTCTAGTCGAAATCAATAGGCTGATAAATTGTCACAAGTAAAATTGAGTAGTTTTATAACAACAATATGGTTTGAATTTCGATGTTATAGTTTTTTATATTTCTATATGTGTTACTTAATATTGGTTAACTGGGACACATTTTTCGTGAATTTTATTCTATTCATTTAGTAGTAGGTCAATGCTTAAATTTAACCTCTACAATTATTTAAAATAATGTCCCAATTTAAAATAGTCTACTATAACAGGCACCTGAACTAGGATAAACCTGTATCTCAAGTGTATGTGCTAAGGGAAACATTAACAAATATTTTCCGCTTCTTATATAGTGAATAACATACTAACTAATAAGGGTTATTTCGGTAAAATATATTATCATTAATTAACTTAAAAAATCACCAACTTTTCCGTATCATCATATGACAAATTTTGTAACCATGTTTGAATTACATTTTTACAATCCGCCATTTTTAATGGAAATATATAAAAACTCTACCGCATTCCATTAGTTTAAACAACGCTATTATCCCATACTTATGTATAAATAATAAAAAAAATTCTATGCAAAACCTACTACAGCTGTCTGAGATAAGCCACAGGCAATAGTTAGTATATCTTATAAAAGGCAACTGAATGACTGACAGTTTTTGTATATCTTTGTGGCATACCTTGGGGGAGGCCTATGTTCAGCAGTGGAGTTGTGAAGGGCTGTAATGATGATGATGATGATGTATAAATAAAGTGAAATAGCTGGATTAACTGATTTATTATAGCAGATTATTAACTATTGAAGTGAAAAACATGGAATTTGCATAGTAGAAGCTGCAAATAAACTTTTTAGCATAAACTCCCACTAGGAAGGATTTTTGAATGGAATAGGGAATATGATTGTGCCTGAGATTTGATGAAGGCTTTTGTTTAAAAATACTGAACATGGTAGAGCCACGCTGCAGCTATATTAATGGTTGTAGCATGAATTTTGTCAGCTGAACCAGTGTATTACCACGCTCTTACAATAACAGCGTGAAATAGCAGATTTATGCTGCTGTGTTTCGTATAGTGACTGAGAACTGCAGACTCTTTTATACTGTGAATAAGGCATTTTATCTTAGTCCTCAGGGGTGACAACGCATCTGCATTTTGATTCTAAATTGCAGATAAATGTAGATATTTATGTACCACAACATCTTCCCATCAGGTGGACTGTGTGCTTGTTTGCCACAGTTTTTCTATAAAGACCTACTACTGTCTGAGCTAAGCCACAGGCAATACTTAGTATATCTTATAAAAGGCAATTGAATGACTGACAGTTTTTGTATATCTTTTAACAGAAAAATATATTTTTTTATTCTGTTTGCTTTCAGCTGGAAGTAAGAAGAAAGTCTTTTACATAGAGAAGATTAAAAATTTTAAGACTTACCAACAATTAAAAACGAGGCTATTGAAATTACAAAATAAGTGCAAAGATGTTAAAAAGTCCTACCGTGTAGCAGAGATGGTAAGCAGAAATGAAAGCTTAATAAACATAATTGATAAGCTGTCAAAAACAATATCGAATTTTATGAAACTTCAATTGAAATCTCTACAGAAACCAAAAGGCAGAAAGCTTACTCTAAAAGAGAAAAATTTTTTTAACCAAAATTTTGGTACTACCATCCATACATACTACAGAAAATTCTTAAAAATATATTGATTGAACCAGGATTGAAAGAAAATATTCTAAATAATTTAAAGAAAAAAATGTATAAAATGACACCTGAACAAAGGCTATGGAACTTAATGTTTGATGAGATTAACTCATGGTTTATATTACAATAGGAGTATTGATCAGATAATTGGTTTTGAAAGAGATACTGCGAAAATTGCAGACCACTGTCTTGTTTTTATGATAAAAGGGATAAAGAGCAAAATAGAAACAGCCATTTGTTACCAGTTCTGCCAAAGTGCAACTAAATAGTAGCAGTGCCATATATTGAAAGCATTAATTATTGATATAATCAGAAGATTAAGAGAATGTGGCTTAATTATTGTCGCTACAATTTGTGACCAAGGCACATTTAATGTATCTGTAATTAATTCTCTTAAATTAAAAGATACAAAATAAAAATATTTAAGGCGTAATAAATTCTACAAAAGTAGTATAATAGAAATTGATAATATGCCTTTATTCCATATTTATGATCCTCCCAATTTATTAAAGGAACTAAGAAATAATTGGATTAGTAAAAAATTGGGGAAGTCATGATGGCAAAATGGGAACATTTAAAAATGCATTTAGAAATTGATATTGAAGAAGATGATTTAAGAATGTTAAACAAATAAACAATTCATCATATGCAACAAGATAAATTGCCTAAAATGAAGGTGAAGTATACAGCTCAAGTTTTCAGTCAAAGAGTTCCAGCCACAATGAATTTTTAGCAAGTAAGTTCCCCTTTAGTTTTTTTTAACTTTATCCTCAACACTAGGATTTTCTCCTATGTTATGAAGGCAGTTTACAAACAGTTTACAAAATATTATACCTTATGCATAAAAATTAATGTTTGTTTTTTTGTTGTGTACAGAGTCATGGTGTCAGAAATATTTCACCAACTTGTAGCCAATTTTCTAATGCATATAAATCATTAATTATTAATAATTATATTTCACATCATTCTGTTGGCGCAAATTGTGAAAAGGATGGGAATAAACTATTGCAAAATTTAAAATCATTAGCTGTGGAACACAATATAAATCACTAAGAAAGTTACAATAATATCTACTTGGATCCGTTACTTAAAGTCTTAAATGAGAATAATGACAATATGATACTGGAGAACAATATGTAGCTGGATATAAAATAAAAAAAATGTAAACCGATTTTTAAATTTTGCAGAAGGTGCAAAAATGAATTAATTAAAAAAACGTGATATATCCAGCTACATAATATTTGAAAGGGGATTATACTAAAAAAATCATAGTATTTTCGGAAATTAATCACATTCATGCAACATTAAAAGATTTTCCTGGTATTAAAAAAATTAAAAAGACAATAACGGACCTTACAGAAATCTTCTGCAATCCATCTTTTTTGTCTTGTCCTATACAAAAAATTATTTGATTTTTTTTATTAATAATCATATGATATGATTACTTATAAATAGTTGGTATACAAATGTAAATCGTATATTGAAAGGAAAAAGATGTGTTCTGACAACCACGACTTGGTAAAATTACAAGCATATACCTATTGTAAAACTGATAATAAATTCAATAAATTACAGCTTCATATTTTATTACAGTTTTTTTTTAATAGAAGAGGGGGCAAACGAGCATGCGGCACACCTGATGTTAAGTGACTACCGCCGCCCATGATCAACCGCAACACCATGGGAATTGCAGGTGCGTTGCCAGCCCTTTAGAAAGGAGTAAGCTCTTTTCTTGAAGGTCCCCAGATCGTATCGGTCCGGAAAAATCGCCGGTGGTAAACTATTCCACAGAGAGGTTGTACGCGGAAGAAAACTCCTTTTGAAACGTACAGTGGTGGACCGTCAAGCATCCAGATGGTGTGGATGGTATCGGGACGTTTGCCGCGTAGTGCGTTCACGAAATTTGGCGGCTGGGATCAATCCGAACAATTCCTCAGAGCACTCCCCATGGTATATGCGAAAGAAAATGCAAAGACATGTTACAGGTTGAAGAACTTAACTTTTTCTTCAACATTCCAACTTAAGTACAGTTTAGTTAATAAATTAGACTACTATTTAGTTATGCCCTCTACTGGGTGACCATATAAAGAATCAGCGCCATCTTCAGGAGGTAGCTTGTAATTAATAATTTTAAAACCTCAGTGGCGTATCTACTCCCGATTATACTAGCTTGTCTAGATTATACTAGCTTATGTATGATAGGATCCCAAGCAGATGGTAGCACCCAACCATCTCTATTGAAATTAGTATGTTTTTTGATTTCAATAGCCTCACGAATCATCCTTGGAAGGAATCAGTGTTCTTTAGGGAGGATTTGTGGTCTATCAAATCTGATGCAGTGACGGGGGTGATCCTGTACGTGTTCACAGACTGCAGATTTCCCAGAGCGTCGATTCTTCACATCAGCTGTATGTTTTTTAACGCGGGTTTTAATTATTGATCTTTTAGTTTGTCCTATGTAGGAGACACCACGTTCACAATCATGCCTGTTTTTCAAAAAAAGTGTACATCGAAAATTTCTGGTGTCTCAGACATTAACATTTGTTTATTTATAACTAAATATTTATAATAAAAAATAAAAATATAAATTTCTTTGCAACTTTCCGCTAAACATATAAAATGATGTGTGAAGGCACCACACACACACCCCCTTGGTCTAGTGGTGACGGAGTTAGTGTATGCAATTGAGGGAGGGCGGGAGGTGCGCTTCAATCCAGGTAAGACACATCATTTTATATGTTTAGCGGAAAGTTGCAAAGAAATTTATATTTTTATTTTTTATTATAATGGATTTCCGCAAAGTAACGCCTGATTCTATCAATTAACTAAATATTTATTTTTATAATAATAAACCGTAATTTCTTGTACAAAAATATTTATATAATTAAAATTCGATTAAGTACATAAATCTTGCATTTAAAGAAAAACATTTAAAAACACAAAAAAATTACAGGCGAACCTTATGATTTGACTTGTACCCTGGTCTTCTTGGCGGATTTGCGATGAAATAGAAATGTGTATGTTTGCCTTAGGTATGTAATTTTTTTTTGCTATTTATTGCATATTTCTTCCTAAAACAGATAATATGCTCTAAGCTTTTTAAAACACGGTATAATTTTCTAATTTCTATTTTTACTTTGTCCCTAGAAAATGGCATGCCGGAAATTCCGGAGTACCGTCACGGCAATTTTTATACTCCAAACAAATTCATTTTTAGTTGATTTATATCATTTTGTATTGGCATCACTTATATTGACAATGTGAACTGCCGCCATTTTGCCACAGCTCTTCCAGTGTCGACTATTACGTGATGAAAGCAATCGTGTTGTGCGAAGTCAAAAAGTTTGTTCCAGATTGTTACGTCTGTTTATATTGGTAAGTGCTATCTTATTGTTAAATGAATAGCATTAAAATATAAATTAGCTTGTAAAGTATTTGAAATCAGTAAAATAGAATGTTTAAAGTTTTTGTCTGATTTAATAATAATTTTCAAATTTTTTGAGTGAAGATACGTCACGTCCAGATAGTCACGTGATTTATTACCGGAAAGAATTTCGTGACTTCTGGAATTATAAGGCAATATGCACATGTATTTCCAGCAGTGGACATCGGTCGGTTCATGATGATGATGATGATGACGATGCACATGCATCATAAAATGGTGCACTTACATAAAATCCTGTTCTATTTACATAAATCTAAACTTAGGTTTAAAAAAGTTAGTATTTATTATGTATGAAGTACCTAAGGAATTTTTATTTTATCATCACGATAAATTTTTTTGAAAGAGCCTCCTAGATACTAGATGTATTTTACTCAAGAAACGGAATAACTTTTTTAGATACCTACTTAAAAGAAAAAAAATATAAAGAACATTTTATATAAAATATAAAAAGCCATATACAATCTAGAGAGCGGTTTTTAACTGAATATAGACAAATGAAATAAATAAATCTCTTTCCCTGTAGATTTCCGCTTAAAAATTGCAACTGTCTGAGATTCAGAATAATGGTCTAAACTTATAGTTTCATTTATAGTATAGTTGTCACTTACATCCTTTATACTAAAGGGGTAAATTTTAGAATAGATATTTAGTAATATTTTTATAGTATTTCAGGTTTAAAATTTAATATTTAAGTTTTCAATTTCATGATATTTTTTTAACAAATGGTGCTCACTGCAGCCGAGAGGGCAAAAAATACAGAGAACGATTAAAATCAAAAAGACCTGAAAAAATGAAGAGCAGCACCAGAAACAACTTCAAAGATTAATAAAAAAATCGAAATAAAAAAAATAAAGACAGAATCGGAAAAAAATTGAAAGAAGAAATACAATATATATGTATATATATTGTATGTTTAGCCACTCGAATTTCGGGGTCATTTTGGCCAATATGGCGCATCTGTCGAGCACTTTCCGAAGTACTAAGTATATAACAAGTATACTAAGTGTAATAATATACATGTGTAATTATGTTTATAACATGTGTCATATTTTAACTTAGTTGCACTTTGCACCCACAATATCTTCTCTGCTTAGCCTGGAGGTAGACTACCAGAGAATGCCTTGTTGCATAAAGTCCGCCTTTTTGTACTTGGTGTGCAAATAAAGCATAAATAAATAAATAAATGCAGAGTAGGAAAAATAAGCAAAAATAAAAGAAAGAAATAAACAAGAACGAAGAAAAAGAAATAGAAATTCGGAAAGAGTATCACACTCTTTAAAAATAAAATACGCTGAATTATTATTAAGATAAAAAATGCTTAACAAAAGATACGTAAACTAAACACACATAAAAACAAAACGCTAAACGCTAACGCTTCGTCAAATGCTAGCTTATGAAAAGAAGAGCCAATAAAGACAAAATACTATAGACAGACTAAAAGGTCGACAAGACATTCTAGAATTGTCATTGCGGAAAACCTATTTAAAAACAAAATTGCATCAAGAAAAGAAAATGATAGAGAACATCACCCACAAAGTATACCGAAAACATCGCAATGTTCAATCAAGTGTCAATGTTCTGTACGGAGCTTTATGTTTCCCAATAGCCACGGGAAGTTATTTATAGGCACTTGTCCCTAAATACTTGTGTTGATTTTTTTCAAAAATCCGTATTTATTAATTAGATGTTAGTGTCGTTTAGTGTTTAGTTTAGTGCAAAAACATATATTATAAATTAGGTTAATCCAGTTTTAAAAAAAACTTTCTTTAAATGCTATAGTTATTATAATAAACTGATTCTTCTTCATTGAGATGGTCAAGTTCGTGACTAACCAGAAAAAATTGTGCTTATTAAACAATATTTTCTTTTAAGTGTGAATATTTAGCCATACTTAAAGAAAGCTTGCATTAATGTTTATACTTACGTGCCACACGTGTTAAAATAATATTAATATTTTAAAATAAATATTAGATTTCCTTTTGTGACGCATCGGAATATTTTTATACAGAAGAGTAACGAAAAATTCATGTTTCAACCTCATCTTTTAATACTTTTACGTGAAATTTCAAAATGTCCCTTAATAATATTATTTAGTAACTGGCAATAAAATTTTGCAAATTAAAAAAATTTGTTTCACTCGATTTTCAGTTCGTCACATGTACACTTTTTTTGAAAAACGCTCTTGTACACTCCTGCATCTTGCAGAGGGACGTTACACTTGACTGATGATAAAAACTGACCAATCCTACCAATCTTCTTCGACGGCTTGAAGTATGTTTTAATGGAAGCGCGCTTCAAGATATAGCCAAACTTTTCAGTGACTCCTCTAAAATATGGCAGTACAACAGGTACACGCTCGACTGTGGCCGGCTTCACTCATTCACTATGACGTAGGCGCGGGACCCGAAGTTTGTTGTCATGCAAAACTTGCTTGACATGTTGGAGTTCGGCCGCGAGGTGTTTACTGTCACAGATCTCTCGTGCTCTCTGAAATAAAGACTTACTCAAGCTACCTGAAGTGAAGGATAGTGGTGAGAATCACCGTTTAAATATCTATCTGTATAAGTCTTTTTTCTATACACAGTATGGCTTAAGTGTTATCAGGATTACGAATTACTAACACGTCTAGAAAATCTAAAGAATTGTTTGCCTCTAACTCCATTGTGAACTGAATTTTAGAATTTATAGAGTTAAGATGGTCAAAAAAATGCAGTTACTTTATCTAAAGGTAGAATTGTGAAAGTGTCGTCTACGTACGGCTTGCAGAATCTTGGATTTATAGGAAAAGTAAACAGGGCTTTCTCCTCAAAGTCTTCCATAAATATGTCGGCGACAGTGGGAGATATAGGTGAGCCCATTGCTTTGATGGACTCACCTGTATCTGTACAAAATGCGAGAGCTTAATGCTATGTGGCATTTTCTACCAGCTAACCTTGGATAACACGGAGATAACGTTATAGGCAGTTAGGTCGTCATGATCAAATTCGAGCGTTTATAGGTATACACATACATACATATATTTGACTCACATATATAAATAAATCCATACATTTATATTTCATTAAACGTATATATAAATAAATAAACATACAGCATTTAATGCTGTCATAAACGTAGAAAGTAAGTTGATTTAACTTTGTAAGCTACGAATATATTCGTATAGTTTTTTTGAAATACATTTTTGGTGAATATTATTCGTAGATTCACAGGCATTTTTTTTTCAGAGGGAGATGGAACTGTGAAAGAATTTGACAAAATCTGTATGAAGAACGGAGAATGAGTGTCACTGCGGAACTGGAATATTTCTTTTAGATAAAGAGGTGAGGAAGCATCATTAAGAACTGAATAAAGGTGCATTATGTGGCGAACGTAGAAATAATATGACTTACTTTTAATTCGTAACATGATTTATATGATCGTGCAATAAGACGCTCGGCGGATTTCCAACTCCATATTATCGACGTACCACTTATTCGAATCAAACAATTTACTTTTTCGTTCGTAACATACATATCAAAGGAGTTAAATAATTTTCCAGCCAACGTTTATCTTTCCTTGTCATCTATCCATTATAACCTATAAAAATCAAAAACGCCACTGATGATCATTGCTCTCCTCCATAGATTACCTCATAAGATTCGGATATATCCTTTCAATAATAGTTTTTATTTAAAAAATTATGTTATTATAATTTACATCATTTAATCCTTATGCACTTAATAACTTAAACTGTCAAAACATTTCTTCTAAATAACATCTATGAGATTAGATTCAAAGTATTTTTCCAGCACTTGGTTTTTCTTAAGCAATCCGGCAAGCGTAAATACTCACGCCCAGAGTGGTAGGCAGAGACTACGGACTTCCATTTGGCACGATTCTGACATCCCTCTTTCGCCTCCTTTACATCCATATATCTACGCATACACGCTCGTCAGTTAAGGGTACTTCCAATGTAGCCCATTTTCAAAATATCGCCAATTTGGTCGATAAACTTTCTTCTAGAGCGTCCCTTCCCGACCCGATTTGCTTGCTGATAGACTGTCTGAATGACAATAATCTTAAAATTAATTTGGATAAAACGCATACCTATTATGTCATTCAAACAACGAAAAAAACAACCAAAACTAAATATTAACTATAAAACTAAAATCATAAACGAAAAACAACACACAAAATTTCTGTGAATTTGGCTGGACAAATAAATGACATGGAGTAAACATATTGAACACATAATAAAAAAGATAAATCAATTTCACTATGCACTACATAACCTTATAAAAATTACAAATCGTGAAACAGTCATAACCGCCTACCATGCATACGTCTCTTCAACATTGAGATATGGTATTATATTTTGGGGAAATTCTCCAAAACGCGAACTAGTATTTAAAGAGCACAAGAAATGTTTACGAGCAGTACGTCAGTTGCAGGTTACCGATAGTTGCAAACCGCATTTCATTGATCTTAACATTCTGACCCTACCATCTTTATATATATTCTAAGTAGCTATGTTTGTAAGGAAACATTTTAGCATATTTGAAAACGCTAATAATAAACAACATAGGAACAAACTACGTACAAAACTTCATAAAACAGCCCTGTATTCAAAAAGTTTCCTGGGTATGGCTCCTAAAATTTTTAATAAACTCCCAAAAAACATCAAAGAAACTGATAATATAGACAAATTTAAGAAATTGCTTCCGAGTTTTTTAATATATAACGCATACTACTCTATCAACGAATACTTTGAAGATAAAATGATTGGTTTCTAGTACCTACAATAATTAATGTTATTTCTAAACATACTAATTATAATTGAAATTGTTATTTTATTAAAAATTAATTTTCATATTGCCAGGTGATAGTGATAAACAAATATTTTTATGCCTTTGTAGGCGAAACATAGTGTTACTTACCTTTTCCACCAAGTTTGTAACTTTTTACCTATGTTTTACAAATAAATTGTTTGATTTGATTTGCTCTTTCCTCATTCATTCTTTCTACATGACCAAACCGCCGAAGCATTCCTTTCTTTATCCTGGTCACAACATTATCTAAGCGTGTTATGAATATAACAAAACCTGTATAATATTACCTACTTCCTCCTTAAGTAATAATGTAATCTTGGAATAAAATTGAGGTAAAAATTTAAATCAGACTATAAGAAAAAAAAATTAAATGATTTCTACTATATTATATAGCTTCTGAAACTATTTACACAAATGGGTCAACTAGGGAAGGACCATGCTCTCAAAGAATACCAGCATAAAATGCAGCTAAATGCTGTGCTTTGAATAGCGAGTGTAGAGAACGGAAGACCCTTTTTACTGGAACGCAAGCATTCCATCTTGGTATTTCTCTGCATTTTGATTCTTAATTTACGATGTCTACCGGCCACAGAATACACTTATCTTCAAGTGGATTATGTGTTTATAACCCTTATTTTTATAAAGAAAGAAGTCAATACTAAGGTATAGTGTATAGAAGAATTAAGCCTAATCGAAAATGCTTAGCCGCCGTCTAACTAAATGAACAAAGAATCTTGCTTCTAATATTGACAGAATTTTACGTTGAATTAGTTCAATAAATGAGTTAAATATGAATAATTTGTACCAGCTGTAGTAATTCGTAAATTCCACAGTGAGAGACTGATTTCGCACATGCTCGAAGGTGAAGGATTCTTGAAGAATTCCTCATATCTAAGTATCGAAAATACTTCGAAGGCGGATACTGGTATGGATATTGGAGCAATGTGGTGGACTGATTGCTACATAATCCTCTCGGATTTGAGATGAGGCGTCTCCCAAGTTATAGGTTCTATATAAACTATAAATAAATTTTCAAGTAAACATGCCCTGGTAGCTCAGCGGTAAGCACTTGCCTTTACTTTCATAAGACGCGAACACAAATCAAAATTTGTTTACGAGATGCTCGGTAGTGAAGCAAAAACTAGCAGAAAGACATCTTTTGACGGGAATGTATATATATATATATATATATATATATATATATATATATATATATATATATATAAGTTTGAACGACACTTATTCAAAAATTTTACGCGCGTTCCTCTTGTTATAGGTATATTTAACTTTAAAGTAATATACACGTAAAATTAGCTTTACTTGATAAATAAAATATAACCAGGTTTTTTATTCACAAGTTTTAAGCTTTCTTGAAATGGTTCTTATTCAAGTTTTATGTTAATATTACTTTTACTATTTACTTAAGGCACATAATATAATATGAGTAGGTTACTTAGAAACATCGTCGACACAATCTGAAAATGGGAAAAACTGGCATGTTTAATTTGGGACACGCTACTGGCGTTTGTCATTTATTTGTAAGAAGCAGGTGAAAGTCTTCTTTGGAACAAAAAAGGTCAAGGAAAACGTAACATAGGACTAATATTGAAAAAGTTTGCATATAAAGTTTCGAGTCCGATGGAAACAACTATTTTAAACTTTACTTCAGTTATAATAAAGAATATGTGCTAACGGAATAACTATACATGGTGGGAATCCATTTCTGCCTAGACGTGTCCATCTGGATAGCTACACCACGCTTTTACCTATTTCTTCCTAAAAATAGCAATGCTTGCATTATTGTCTTCCGAATAATAGCATGCTGTGACGCATTCGATCTTAGTCCCCAGGGGTGACGCATCTGTAACCTTCTTTTTTAAGGTGTATGTAGGTGTCCGCAGACTGCGATTCATTCATTCATTCATTACAGCCCTTCACAAGTCCACTGCTGAACATAAGCCTCCAAGGTATGCTACTACAAAGCACGGTCCTGAGCCACCTGCATCCATCGACTTCCTGCATTTTTTACCAGGTCGTCACTCCATCTAATGGGTGGTCGCCCTACACTTTGCCTATTAGTACGAGGCTGCCACTCGATAACCTTTTTTCCCCAACGGTATTCGGTTCTTCTAGCTATATGGCCGGCCCATTGCCACTTCAGCTTACTAATCCGTTGGGCTATGTCGGTAACTCTGGTTCTATTGCGGATATCCGCATTTCTAAGTTTATCACGCAGAGAAACCCCGAGCATAGCCCTCTCCATAGCTCGCTGAGCGACTTTGAGCGTCCTCATAGGGCCAGCAATGAAGGACCATGTCTCAGTTCCATAGGTCATCACTGGCAACACGCACTGGTTGTATAGTCTCGTTTTCAGGTTTTGAGGTATAGCTGGCGAGAAGATGGGTCGTCATTTCCTGAACGCTGCCCAGCCGAGTTGACTCCGTCAACAGACCTCTCGGTCGAAGTTGGACTTACCTAGTCGGACTATTTGTCTCAGGTAAACGTACTTGTCAACAACCACGAGCATAGTGCTCCCAACAACTACCGGCATAGGTGTGACATGGACATTACACATGTGTCGTTCCTCATGGGGGCATTCGACATAATTGCCATAGTTGCCACGCTTGGCGAGCCGGTTGGCAACCGCAGTTTTTTTTATTGTAAAGTTGTTATCAGGAAGATGCTGCAGCCCATCTCTTGCCTGGCTCCCTCTGTCGCCGACTGCGTGTTTATGTGGAGACTTTTACCCACTAAACTCCACCTTTTAGGGACTGGCTTAACGGTCTAACTAGAGATCTCTAAGCCGTATACGAACGCGACCCTCCTTGGCAGAAAGGAGGGCGCAAGCGGCAAAAAGCCGCTTAGACGAGTGCCTAACTAAGGCAGATTAAGGGATGTGTTAATTAGGCTCGGCCTGAGCCGCCAGGAGGCAGTTCAGGTCAGTCGAAAGCTTGTTGGGGGGGGGGGGGGTCCGAGAGAGAGTTTCTCGGTCTGCGCACACTATAGCGAGTGTGGATAGGGGCTGCATAGGCAGCTGTCTCACGAATGAGATGATTTGGGTGGGACTCTGAGGCTTTGACAAATCTCTCAGAGAGTGATTTAAGGAACTGCTGGATTGTTGGGAGCTCTAAGTCTCGGTGTAGTTCGGCATTACGGACATAATAGGGCGTGTGGCCCTACACAGAATAGTTGAACTATTTGAAGTTCATTTATAGCTTTGGGCTTAGCATGTGCGAAAATGGGGGAATAATATTAGGTGGACTGTAAGTTACTTTGTAACTTCAGGTTTATAAAAAAAGAAAAACTCGAGACATTATCTTTTTTGCATGAGTAATTATGGCCGAGTTGGATTAGTTGATTGATATTTCGATTGAAGGAAGACGTATACTTGTCAATAAATTGGAGCGTTGTGTTTCAGCAGCGGGCGTAGTGTTAGAGTATGGACGCTAGATATTATACGTTATATAATCTACTCGTTGGAAGTACTATCAAAGGTCGCTAAGCACTATGCTAAAGTCATTCTGGGATTCAGCTAGCATTTTCTTCTTTTTGAAGAATGAGAGCGTAGTGTCAACTAATTCGTGTTACAAACAGGATATAACTGCAGCATGCTATGCCACCTAAAAACTGTCTGAAAATTACGAATTATTTTGTCGCATATACCTCAAAACTAGATATACAAATGGGTCCAATTACAGATGTTAAAGAAATATGTAATGTCTCAATACTTTCTTTTCTACTATAGGTTGTATTTTAGCAAATAAAATTAAAATGCAAAAAAACCACCCCTACCACATAGTTATCAACTCCAACTACGATGTAGAAATTATAGATAAACTTAATCCAAACACTAGCATGGGCTTAGACGGAATTAGTTGCAAAACCATAAAATGCATCAAAAATTTAATATTACACAAATTAACAATGAATATCAACCATTGTTTACAAAACGGATTCTTCCCCCGATCCTCTTAAAGTAGGAAAAGTGAGTCCAATTTTTAAATCAGGAAAAAAAGACCGACCCAGGCAATTATCGCCCTATCTCAATTCTCCCAATTATCTCTGAAATTTACGAGAAAATATTATATAAACGCTTAGATAATTATCTTAAAACTATTAACTTCTTATCAAATAATCAATATGGTTTCCGCTCAAAAAATAAAAATAATAAATCTAATACACTAACTGCAACAATTGACCTTGTGACAAAATTGAAAAACAATATTGATGAAAAACGCGCAGCACTCGGTATATTTATCGATCTGAAAAAGGCATTTGATATAGTTAGCCATAGCCTGCTTCTCCGAAAACTATGATATCAGCATCCGGGATACTGCCCACATGTTTCAGTCATATCTCTCTAACAGACAGCAAATTGTTAGGATCGGTGATATCGAAAGTAATCACGAATCTTTAGCCTGCGGCGTACCACAAGGCTCTATTCTCGGTCCCTTGCTTTTCATAATATACGTAAACGATGTGCATAACCTTAACCTGTCAAGTGATATAATACTATATGCTGACGACACATGTTTATTTTTATTTGGCAAGGACATCGAGCAGATCATTAAACAAGCACAGCAGGATTTGGATACACTCTCTAGATGGTTCCAAGAAAATTTGCTTTCTGTTAACACTTCTAAAACTAGTTACATTATTTTCAGTGCTAAAAACAAAAAAAAACCGAAAATCGCTTAACTCTCCCCATAAATAATGAACCCTTAACCAAAGTTAGTACATAAAAGTATCTTGGACTCCACCTAGATAAACACTTAACGTGGCAGCCGCACCTAGATAAATTAAGATCTAAGCTATCTTCTGTCATGAGATAATATTCGCTGTCTGCCAAAATCAGTGAGATATATTATTTATAACCCCATGATAAAACCTCATCTAGACTACCTAATAGAAGTGTGGGGTACTGCGGCTAAAACTAATCTAAAGCAAATTGAAACATGTCAAAACAAAATAATCAAACTATTATTCCATCATCTATATATCACTACCTAACTCCTACCGAAAAAATTTACAAAGAAACTCAATGACACTATCACAGATTTATAAATATAATACATGCATATTAGTACATAAATTATTAAATAAAGATATACACTCTAAAATAACGTTTACAAAGAAAGGACTAATACAAAAACGTATTACTAGACGACAAAAAAACATTTGCCTAAGACAACCTCGAACTAACTACGGAAGAAAAAATATACTATACGAAGGAGCAGAGTTATATAATAAATTGCCTAATAACATAAAAGAGATCTAGTCCTTTATTTTATACAAAAAACATTAAAGCACCACATCTTAAAAGATTTTTCTCGATTTTAAATACCAATAACTTATTCAAAAAGCAAATGTTATTTCTTTAATTAATTTGATTTTACCAATTATTTAAAATATAACCATTAACATAAAAATACCATCTAAATTGCTTGCAAATATGAACAATGTGTAATTGCTATAGACTTTCTTTCAATAACGATATGTAATTGTACACGTACTTTTCTTATTACCCACAACAAGTAACAAGATTGTGCATATCCACTATTTAACAGATCATTTACAAGTACCTGCCGTTCTTCATAAGTTTATGTATTTTCATAAATAATCCAATAATTCAATATTAATCATTAACTTGTTATTTCTCATGATAAGTGAATTGTATTATTTTTGAGAAGTAAATGTCTTAAACCGTAACATGCATAAAAGGATAGTTTACGACAGGAAATAAATATGGCATAGTAAAAATTAAATATTAAGAATTTTTGCAAGGAAAGATAACTGTTTGTTTAATAAAAAATTACATTCATTAAATACAATAAATTAAAAATTCTAATTCTTTTAAATTGTGACAACACAATTTTTTTTAATCAATTACTTGTAATAGTTGTATAAGTTGGTGCCTCTGACAGTATTACTATTACGTGGCGAAGCATGCCGTGGCAACGCTTCGCCACTCGAACAGTCGGTCTGACCGCTGTTATAGATGTTTTTGTGTATTTTGTGAGAGCGGGGTCTATCCCCGGTTGAGCCAACCCGTTCATCCTACGACTATATTACTAATATAGCTGCAGCATAACTCTACCATATAAAGATATACCACGTAAAGATTCACTCATAAAAAAGAAATAATGCGCGCTGTAAATATAGAATATATATAACAAATTACGCGTCACGTTGTTTGTCCGCGATGGTCTCCTAAACTACTTAACCGATTCAAATTTACACACCGTGTGCGGTTAGGTCCAACTTGAGCGATAAGATGGTTTTTGCCTATGTGAGGCCCACAATTTTTTTTGTGAATTTCAGGATTTTTATTAGGACATGACAAAGTGTCAGAACAACGTCTGGCTGTCAAGGTAGTAGAATATATATTTCCATATTTACAGCTTGCTTTATTTCTTTTTAAATCGGTTATCCCTTGGTATTTTGTTGGGTTATAGTTTTATTAGTAAGAGGCCCGCGTCCATATTTCCATCGCCAACCAGAAATGTAAAAAATATTCACGAAAATATTTTCAATGTAAAAATGTAATAAAGTTTTAACACTCACGCTATTGTTGTATCCGGGAGCTTTATAAAGTTAGTTTTATATTACTCGCTTCAAACACGCCCTGCAGGCAGCAAGCAATATCAAAAGCTTAAAAGTATCACATGTGCTAGTTCAATCTTTTTATTACATATCTCTTAACTATGCGTAAATTACATAGAATATTTATTATTTACTTTTTTATTTTATTGCATTTTACCATATAAGGCTTTATCATCTACCAGGTGATAGATTTCTTCAGATTCATGTTCTGCCTAAGGATTCTAGGAAGCTACCATCTATAAGACCATATCTATTTCTGTCTCCAAGCAGCAGTGCTTGCACTTCTGTTTTACTGTCTGAAGAATAGGTATATTAATAACCTATGAAGCATTCGATCTTGGTTCTCAGAGTTGAACACATCTGTAGACTTCTTTATTCGAAGCTTTCCACGCGATAAAATAGCTACTTACGATCAAACGGACTGTAAGTTTTTTTGTCACTTCATTAGTTAAATTACTACTGCCTATAATAAGTTAAAAGAACATGATTTTTAACTGACTTCAGAAAATGTGGGTAGGAATCAATTATACTGTATTTTTAACTACATCAGACAATATATTGCTACGGCCATGTATCTCTTTTCGTAATCAGGTTAATTGGCTGCCTAAACGCCAGTGCAGATATGTTAGAATTCACTACACCCTCAGCTCCTGAGTACAATACCTCTAACTTTCAATACCTGGGAGATTTCGCAATTGTTTTCTTTATTATTCAGGTAATCCACCAAGTTTCTTTTCAAAAATAATGTTCCTTAACACTTTATTTCGAAAAAGGTTTTCTCGTCACACATTTTCAATATTTACCATGATTGGACATAGTTCTGTAGATATTCTTTACATTCCAATGCTGTGGGACGTTGGAGGGCATTCAGTTAATTAGTCGGTCACGCTGCTCTTCACCGTATTGGTGGACTCCATTTGCACAATACTTTGCAAATAGACGAGTTTTCATAACATCGTCGTAGATGGATTACCTCTTTACCAGTAAAAAAGGCGTCCAGTTGTAGTCACTCACCATAGCAAAAGCAGAACCTGGTACTCTGTGCGAGCGTACTCTGTTCGAACCAACCCTTTCGAATGTAATTACTAGTGATGTAACGAATGTTGGAATTTTCACATTCGCGAATGCGAATGCGATTGCGAATATTTATCTTCAACATTCGCGAATGCGAATGCGAATGAGAATATTTTGGAATTTCAAAAAAAGCGCGCGTAAAATGTTTGACAGGTTTGACATTTCGTGTCGGCCATGTTCAAATTGAAGATAGCCGAGCCGATATTGGTTAATTGAATGAATTTAGTCACAGAAAGTTCATTCTAAAAGTTTTGTTTTGTTTTGAGGTTAGTTTTATGTTATTTATCAAATGAGACTTTAATTTACAATGTAGAAGTACGATTTAATAAAAATATCTAAGTGTTATCTATTGTATTATTATTTCATATGCATGCATATAATAATTTACTTTTTTGATTATTAAAAACATTCGCTAAATATTAGCATAATTTTTGCGAATGCGAATGCGAATGCGAATATCCGTTACATCACTAGTAATTACAATACAACAACAGCTTAAAGTAATACACAATATATTTCAAAATCAAAATGTGACCCAGTTTTGAAATATTAATAAATACGTGAACCACAAGTGTTATTGAATCCACTTCCAACTAAGATAGTAATTTATACAGGTTAACCGTGTAACAGTAGTGTAAGAATATCCACTACCCCATATCGTCCCATGTAGTATCGAGGGAAACCAAACAGGAGATTGGCAGCAGCGTATTCCTAGCAAGTAGAAAATAAATAACTCAACGAACGGAGGAAAAGTTGGGAGAACTATGAAGCAAATTATGCGGAAATCTATGTTCAACAGTGAAGTTTTATAACAAAATTAATAAATGAATGAAAAATATGAAACGTTTTCATTGTACACACTATATTGCGAATCCCATTGGCGATATAGAAACAAATAAAAAAACTTATCAAGTCTTTGTTCAGAAACAATGTAAAAGAAAGCATGATAGAACCGTAATACAAACTATTCGTACGTTTTCTTTGTCCTTGCTAATTGTTTCGTAGATGCGAACAAAAAATAATGGTTTAGTTAAAAAGTTTTCTTATTGTTTACTCGTATAGTCAAACAATGCTCAGACGATCGTTTGTACACTGCCTTTATTAGATAATTAATCAAGCCTTTTGGGAATGTTCAATTAATCAGTAAATAATTACTATAGCTTGCCGTTACGAGTATTACAAAAATTAGTATCGCTTCAACTTAATTTTTTACCAGCTTCTAATAATCCTATTGCTTCTTGGCACCATTGAACAAGAAATATCCACGATGTGGACGTCTATGGGTCATACATGTTATTTGGACTTTACTATTACTACTTTAGCAAAATTTTGTTTCACTAGCCTCATGCGCTTCGTATCGCGGAAGCATTGGCAACGAGGATGGGATTTTATTGCACGCTTCGAACTTCTACCAGCGCCAGTACATTATTGTTAGCAAATACAGAATGAAATTGAAAATACTTTATATCCTAAAGTATTTTCAAGATAACTTGGGTGTTTTAACAAAAATATGAAGTTAAGTTGACTTTGAAAGAGAGCGCTAAGCCATTGTATTTTAAGACGCGTTCTATTGCTTTCGCTTTGAGGGATAAAGTAGATAGCGAACTATAGAGGTTGGTCGATTAAGGGGTACTTCGTACTTTTTGAAGTCGGTTGAAAAAAAGAAGCAACTGCTATCGTATTTGGGGTACGGAGGTTCCACCAATATGTATATGGTAGGTCTACACCTTTTAAGTGCACACAGGCAATAAGTTGACGTAGTTGCTATAAACGTATGCTAGTCCGAAGAACATGGTCGATGACTAAGGGCTACCATTAGTTTGAGCTTTGAATAATTTGTCAACTACAGTTGTATAATACGTGCCCGCGCGTTTTTATGAAAGAGTAATAGTAAACAGCAGTTCACCAGTTTGAGTAATACTAAGTGATAAAGACACGCTTCAAAATTTAACAAAAAATTACAGAGACGAGAGAGAGATTTTTTGTTTTAAGAAAGAAAAGGAAGACATTTTGAACAATTACTGCGATGTCGCTAAAAAGGTAAATTTTTTGGAAATAACAATAATGTAGTTTAATTTTGTAAATATCAATCAGTGTAGTTTGTAATTAAGTTTTTTATATTTTAAGGTTTGCCAATGTTTGATTACACTGTATTTAACAAAATGGCTTAAGAACTAACTTACGTAGCTAAGTGTAACAATCGTTTAAGGTAAACACCACATGCATCGAGAAAGATTATTAAATACGAATAAAATGAAGTATAATTACCTAATAATGAAAATAAGTTTATGGTAAAAGAAAACTATTATTATTTGTTGGTTTCAGACCAGGCTAAAGCTAAAACTTTCTTACTTTTGGCAAATGAGTTGGCTTGAATTTCAACTATGTCTATTGACCAATTTGCACAAACTTGGAATTGGGGAGTTTGCACCTAAGACAGGTTTCCTAATAGGAGCGCAAAGTGGAGTAATGGCAGCGAGAGGAATTCTCAATGGAACACGTTCTCAGTTGATTCCGATCTTTTGAATAAGCTCAAACAGGCATAAACATCTTAGTATAAATATGCGGTAGACATAAAAATTATTATTAGAAACGTTTTATGAATTAATTATGATACAAGATAAAACTAAACATGTAATTTTAGTCAACTACATCATATTGGACGGCAAAGTCCATAAAAGTTATGAAGGAAAGATCAAAATCACAACATTAATAATCTGAAACGAATGCTTTTCGGTTTTGGCGGGAGTGGCTTCGGTTGCATTCGGTAAGCACGAATGTATGTCGAAGCCAAATAAGAAATAAGTCGTATTTATAAACGCCCAGTCGTAATGTACATTATGTAATGTATCAGCTTTTTGAGTTCTAAAATGCGACTTATAAGACTTAATTACAAAACGAACAATTGCTCTTTTGTATTGTGGCTACAAGTTCTGTCGTAAAGAAAGTGGAATTAGTCGTTCTGTAATCAAGCTAGACATTGTCTGCCGTTGTAGTTAAAGTAGGTATCGTAACATAATTCTCGCTGAAATCTGCATTTGTAAATGGCGCCGTATCAAAAACCACTTAGCTGCAAGTGTTACGAAGGCAAGTATTGCGGCTAGGTCTTTTTGAATACGGTTGATTGAAAATGTTGGCCGCAACGATGTGTCAGCCACACCCACTCGGCCGCCTGACGCCTGCAAAACGATTCGTTCACTATATATCGTAGCCTACGCCATTTAAAATAATATCACTTATTTTTAGCTTTACGCAAAAGCCGTCGGACCTATTGTTTTTATGTATTTTTTGGATATTCGAAAATTTTGCCTATTAGTTATATGTTGTAATATTTTACAAATAGATTCAAGGATAGCTTCTATTCTACTTACACAAAACACTATATTATTTTACAGACAGTAAAAAAATTCACTCAGTGTGTAATTTATCGCAATAGGTACCTATTTGTATTTCATTATATGGAAAACGGGTGACAAATGAACATAGCGTCCATCTGACGGCGTGTGGTACTAGGCTGTAATAAATTAGTGAATAATAAAAAATATAAAATGTTTCACTTAAAATATTTAAACAAAATATTTTGCTTTTTAAATATATTTAATCTAAACAAAGGGTTATATTTAACAAAAACAAAGTATCGAGGTTATAACTCTGTTTTTGTTTACGTATTTTATAGAAATCCAGTAACATAATGCCCCGAGGAACTTTTTCAGCGTAGGATTACTGAGTCGTAAAATAAATCGACCTTCGAAGGCTTATTGTTTAAATATCAACTTAATTGAAAAAACTTTATACTTTGGTTTACTTTCTATTAATAGGGTAAATAAGAAAAAATACTTTAAGGTTGCCCTAGTCGCTAGCTCGAACTAAATGGTGGGCGGGGTTAAAATGCATGCTATCTCAGCCGACATAACGTGCGAAAAAGATAGACGCTGTGATGAGCAGTAAGAAGCTAGTGCGCACAAACATACACACTCCTGAGTGACGCAAAGCGACGGCGTCATCGCGTACCTACATTTTGCGATCCTTTTTTGAATGACAATATAAACTCAGACCGCAATTGAAAGCTCCTTGTCGCAGTGGCTTAGCAATGAGACTGCGCTGGGGGCCGTGGTTTCGAATCCCGCACTGAACAAATATTTGTATGGCCTACAAATAGTTGTTCCGGGTTTGGATGTTTGTCCTTGTGCAATTTATGTTTGTAAACTGCCTCCACGATACTGGAGAAAATCCTACAGTGGGGTTAACGTATTTTAAAAAGAAAAGAGAGGGGAAAAAATTGGTGTTATTATTATGAACCCAATTTAGTTGTTATTATGAAAGTTCTTATGTGAATTTAAGTAGATGTTGTTATTATATAATAATTTCATTGATTTGTTTTTACCTACTTTTTAACCGACTTCGAAAAAAAGGAGGCGGTTCTCAATTCGTTGTTTTTTGGTTATGTATGTTCTGTTCATGGGGGGTATATTGCCATAGTTGCCACGCTTGACGAGCGGGTTGGCAACCGCAGTTTTTTTTGTCGTACAGTTGGACTTACCTAGTCCGACTAGGTAAGTCCAACTTCGAGCGACAGGTCAATCGACGGATTCAACTCGGCTGAGCAGCGTTCGGGAAATTACAACATATCTTCTCGTCAGGTATACCTCAATCTCTAAAAACTAGATTTTACAACCAGTGCGTGTTGCCAGTGATGACTTATGGAACTGAGACGTGGTCCTTCACTGTTGCCGTATGAGGACGCTCAAGGTCGCTCAGCGAGCTATGAAGAGGCTATGCTCGGAGTTTCTCTGCGTGATAGACTCAGAAATGAGGTTATCCGCAGTAAAACCAGAGTGACCGACATAGCCCAACGGATTAGTAAGCTGAAGTGGAAATGGGCCGGCCATATAGCTCGAAGAACCGATAACCGATGGGGAAGAAAGGTTCTCGAGTGGCAGCCTCGTACCGGTAGGCGTAGTGTAGGGCGACCCCCCACTAGATGGAGTGACGATCTGGCAAGATATATTTTATTGTAGGTTATGCAAACATTACTTTAGGTACTATGTATTCTAAATAGGTATTTACTTACCATAGCTAGTTAGCTATAATAGCCCACAGGCCACAGGCAACTCCCCGAAGTATATATATGCCAGCCAGTGTCAGGATAACTGCTTTTTTCGACAGCGCGACTGATGTGAGTGGGGCTTTCATATAGGTTAATTAAATAAATAAAAATGTTAGTTTGTAAAATGTTTATTGATTGTTTGTGTTCAATAGCGGTTTGCAACATTCTCTTACTACTTAGAAAGTTATCAACAATAGGAATTGTGTCACTGCAGGGACAAGCACAAACGTCTATCAAAATAGTAACGTACCTAAACGGAATAGGACTAACAGGACAGACTTCCTTACAAAAATCCAAAGAAGACGTCTAGACAAGGTAAGTAATTAGAAGAAAACTACAATTTACAGATCGATTGTAAATCAAATTCACAGTACGTCTGTACAATTAGCGAAATATAAATAAAATGTTGAATTATTTTATGATAGTAGATAACGCTAGTTGAAAACTAAACACTGTATGGGATTGACATCACTGAACTAGTCAGGTGGTCAGTCCAAACAAATAAAAGGCGCGATTGTAGAAAGAGATTCGTTACGAAACGTTTGTAGGCTAGGGGGCTTGGCCTGTTTATGCTATTGATAACGAAGGCTATAAAATATGTACAAATTAGAAACTAAATCCTATGTGTACTTATATGTATTCATAACCCAATATCTGAGGTAGGTTGATGCGCTCCTTAATTTTTATATAGTTCGTATTATTCTGTAATAGGTAAATTAAATCTAAACCAAAATATATACTATAATACCATAGCAAAGCTACTACTATTTTATTTAGTAGTAGCTTATATAGTAGTATAGTCAACTATATATAAAAAATATGAGTATGTCTAAGGTAAGGTTAAATATAAACAAATATTTGCCAACTGCGAATCCGACTTCCGAGCTTCCGTACCATCTTACAAGATTTAAATATACATATTACTATCGATCAAAAAAAGCCAAAAATACACGTTTCTTTTTCTAGTAGAAAATCCTTTAATTTCAAATTTATTATTACCACTTGCTGTTATAGCGGCAACAGAAATACACGTTCTGTGAAAATTACAACCATCTACCCTATTACGGATCATGAGATGCAGCCCGCTGATAGACAGACACACCCTGCTGGTTACCCTTCGGGTACGGAATCCTAAAAAGTACTTAGTTGTCCACTCACATCTGTATGGTTCTTTCTTCAAAAGACCATTAGCCACCTGCCTGGTTCTCGTATGACATGACCAATGTAATACCTGGACTGACCTCTCTGAGTTTGTTTTGGCAGATCGGGTGCTTCTTCTCAGTTTCATGTTTTTGTTGTGTTAGTGTTTTTTTAAAAACAAACAACTTACAAAACAAATTTTATTTATCATTGACTGCCCTTCTTAGATTCTTATGTAAAAGTAAAGTAAAGTAAAGTTACAGCCTATATACACGTCCCACTGCTGGGCACAGGCCTCCGCTTATTCTGAGAGGGTTTTAGGGCAAGTAATTGTCCGCCGCGCTGCCCCAATACGTGTTGGCGAACTTCACATGTCTTCGAAATATATTTTTTTTATTTCTCTGACATGCAGGTTTCCTCACGATGTTTTCCTTCACCGCCGAGCACATGGTAAATCAGCACTTAAAATTGCAATTAACAATTTCATTGGTGCCGGCGGGGATCGAACCCGGTTTGCTCGCGTACTGTGAAATTTAAAGCGCACGCTAACCATCTGAGCTACCACGGCTCTTAATTCTTATGTACTTACATAAATTACATTAGGTATATTAGTATATGAGATTCCTATACGTAAGCACGATTATCGAAAATCTAAGAATTACCTATTCTAATTAAATTTATAGATAATTTTAAGATTTTCGACAATCGTGCTTATCAATGAGATGTTTTCGTTAGTTGGCAAATTAAAGTAGTTAAGTACCTAATGTACTACCTGTATCGAAAGTTCATTATTATGTAACCTACCTGTTTTCAATTTTAACCAACTATATTCATCCCGGCTTCAGCAAGTGGACACAAACCAAAGGAAGCAATTTTTCTAAATAAAGATGTAAATATGTAGGTATTACAACCATAAATAGATAGCAGCGGCTAACCTAGTGAGCATGTGTGAGTGCGCGCTGCGCCCCCCTCCGTCCGTCCCACTGATCGGGGAAACAATTTGTAGCGAAAGGCAAGATGATTTACAACGAAACGGAGCGCGCGAAATTTTATAAACAGACCTTTGGGAGTCTGGATGTCATGAAAAATCTATTGAATGTATCTGTTCAAAATAAAATTATTTGCATTTTTGAACAACTAATCTACCCCTGTATGGTAACTGTTTTGCAATTTTCGTTCTTCTTATGGTATTTATTTCCGCCCAAAAAATGTGTTAAAAATAGTGTTGAAATTCGGAATTTTCGATGCTTATAACTTTTAAATATACTCTTTTTTACTATTTTGTTACCATACAGGGCTAGATAATTATGAGACAAATTGAAACCATTTTTTATTTTGTACGTACATCATCAAACAGTGGAGTAATCGCCAGACTACGTTTGTATGGAAGAATGAGCGACTAGTGTACCCTTAAGTGTACAAAAAATATTAATGATTATTTTATTTTTTTTATAGGACAACACAACAGATTACATCGTGACTTAAAGCTATAACTTACAATAATAATGATGTGATACAAGACATAATCCTTATACGTGTTATCACGGCATGCCAAGATTGAGAAACATACATTTTAAATAAAATTGCTTAAACTAACAAGCTCACAAATCCAACAAATCAAGAACTATAAACTATAATGAATATCATAATTTGCATGTCTGGATTAATTTATGTTCATTTTTGAAACTAAATAGATTATTGATATGATTATTTATTTATTTAATCTTTAATGAATCTTACAAAACAGTACAGGATCAAAAAGCGGACTAAGTGGTAAAAGAATTAACTACTAGTCAACCTTAGTGATAGTGTTATGAAGGCGGTTACAGAGAACATACAAAATAATATTATAGAAACCTACAAAAATATAGTAAAAAGGGCATTTTGTTATTTATTATTATTTTCTAGAATGCGAATATATTTACTTGCAATGAATTAAAGCCTATAAAGCCGCAAATTTTTGTGCTGAGCACGTGATGAATCTACTAAGCACAAAAAGTAAATAAAAATATAGTGGGCAAAGCCTTTAGTCTTCAAATGTGATTTGTGAACATTGCATTTGTAACCAGTTCTTAGTTTAAAGTTAGTTTTCTAAGCCAATGTGTCAAACAATTCTACTTACTATAACAGTAGGACGACGCCTTTGATCTCTTGGTAAATGCCATACTAAAACCCACAGAAATGCTGCCTCTGAACAAATTAATTTCATAATCTATATTCCATGACACGAGATGGCGTCTTAGAAATAATTTGTATTATTATTAATATATAATACTTTTTTATTGATTAAGTATCATATTAACCGCTGAAGAGTTATTCCTTGGTTTTTACTGACATTTCTTGAATTATTTGTGCAATATCTAAGTACACACGACGGCATATTTTTATCAAGAGTTTTTTTTTAAATCAACACAACACGTGACAACTCTACAAGCACCTAGCGAGTG
This sequence comes from Parnassius apollo, assembly GCA_907164705.1. NCBI lineage: Eukaryota > Metazoa > Arthropoda > Insecta > Lepidoptera > Papilionidae > Parnassius > Parnassius apollo. The sequence goes on from CAJQZP010001697.1 coordinate 6,005,047, forward strand.
ACTGATTAAAGTGCGGTGTACGCACCGCAGTTGAATGGAACATAGTAGCTGAACTATATAATTTATGCTTTAATGAAAATATTAGGAAATCAATATTTAATGAAACAAATATAAGTATAATTAATGAAATTAAATTATAATATTTACAATTAATACTAATACTAAAAACCTTAAAAATATATATTATAATAACTAAATTAAATTATTAAAAAAGAGGTCCTTTAGGCAAGGTTCCGAAGATACTGGCAGCGTTTCCCCGTTGAATAGCTAGACTAATTCTTTGTCCGAGGTAACTGCCAGCTCTTCGGTCTCCTGTGACGTCGATTAACCTTTTTGCTATTTCCTTAAAAAGGCTTATAGCGCTAGGACCCCACGGACCAAGGGTCTCGACACCGAAAGGGACAAAAATATATTCGGAGCCTAGACCCCTGTATTTGCAAACTTTAGCCTTTTCTGCCGCTTCACAAGCCGCACCAGCTCTGTTGTTGGTTCCACGTAGATGGGAAGGGGCCAGCGTGTCTGAACAGGTTGCATCCCATACCAGCACCCGGCCCATCCTCCATGGAATCAAACTCATACCGTCCGGTCTCTTGCCATCGTCTCTTGCAATACCAGACGGCTCAAGTAGACTCGGCACGTTGACGGTGGCAAGAGACCGGCGTATGATAATATACTGGCGTATGTTAAGAGCTGCATGTCTCGAGAAGCGACCTGCACTTTTTTGGCATGATAGCCCGTGATATCCTAGCTTGTCGACGTCACTGCCACACGGACATTTATGAGGAGCGCAGACCGGAACCCCAAGCCGTAGACAGGTTGCGATTCGGAGCGTGTCAGGCTCAAGAAATGTTCCTGTATTTGACGAAGGATACGCGTGAAGCCAGTAGCCGGCCTCATGCGTACCCACAGCCAAAAGCCTAGCACGCGCCGAACCTGTACTAAAGCTCAAAAGATTGTCATAAGTCAATTTGCAGTTTATGTCGTCCCAGCTCCTCTGTGAATTTAGAGGAAATTGAAAATTTTGACCAGGGCATGCAATTAAGAAAGCGTTTCTAGCTTCTTCCAGGCCAGCAATCTCAAAGTTTGAAGGGGATGCCCTTAAAATTTTACTTATGAGATTTGCTGAACTATAGACAGAAGATAGGAAGGCTGGTAAAGAGACACTGGAAATTTTGCGAATTCCTAAACCACCATAACGGATGGGTAGGGAGGCTTGGGTCCAAGATTGCTCGTTCATGTGTATATTAAGAATCGATTCTAAACTAATTTTGATTAAGTTGTCCACTTGTGTCAAGAGGTCTGGGTGATTCCAAAAGGAGCAGCAACGGAGCACATACGTAAATTTCGGGACAAAAAGGCAAGATTTTAAAATGCAAAGTGCATAATGTGGACTAATTTCAAGGAGACGGTCAGCAGAATTTTGAAATTTAGCAATTGAATTATTAATATATTCAGACATAGATTCGTTAAAAATTGGAGAACCTAAAAGGTAAAGGGAATTACTGTTAACTATTTTAATATTTGGTGCCAAAGTATTAAATTTGTGTTTTACGTCATTTAAATTTAAGTTGCAGTTATTTATAAAAAGTTCGCATTTGCTAAAGTTAAGCACCAAACCAATGGCTTCAAATTTATTTTTGATTGAAAAAAGGTCAGAAAATACAGTTTCCATATCACCTCCTAAGGTTCCGTCATCCAGATACCAAATATTGAATTTAGAATTTAAACTTTTGATTATGGGATTTATAGCCAAACTAAAAATTGCTGGTCCAAGGGGGATCACCTTGTTGACAACCTACTTCCGAGGATAATTCATTAGACCGATATAACAATTTTGTTGGGTCAGCGTAACTGAGAAGAAGATAATTGTATATTTCGGGTATATGTTGATTTATTTCGGTCAGTAGGGTCCCCCTATTTACCGAATTGAAAGCATTTTTGACATCAATTTTGAGCAACACGTCAGGATGTCCATATGTTAGGAAAGAACGTAGGGCATGGACGGCTGCCTCACACCCTCCTTTTACACCGAAGCCTAACTGTACGGGTTCAAATTCCGAATTTAATTTCTGTAAAATATGTCGAACAGCAATTTTGGAGGCCAGGCGTCGTAGTGTTGATCCAACAGCAATTGGTCTCACCCCTCCGTCCTTTTTGGTGAGAGCAATGAGGTTCGCGCCGAAAAGAATTGGAACAATTTCTGGATTGACATTACCGGAATACATAAAGTTAATTAATTTAGTGATCGAATTTACAAGTTGCTCACCTGCATCACCCACAGAATGCGATGTTAAGTCTTTCAAATGTTGCGGTGAGATTCCATCCAAACCTGCAGCCGAACCTGGTTTAAAAGATAAAATGGCATCCGTAACATCTTTGTTTTGAATTTGAAGGCATGCTTGCCCTACTGTTGGTCGGTCGAGAAAATATGGGTTTACTGGAGCTAGAGGATGTTTTGACCGTAAGGCCTGAAGGGTGTCAGGGGTATCTGGTGAAAGCACCTCGTTGGAGAACAAAAGGCGAGCGGCACCTTTGAGATCTCCGTCACAGATTTTGTTTTCGATTAGTTTGTTGCGATTACGAGGGGCATCATGTTTGATTAGAGGTGCGGGAGAAGGTGAGGAGCTGACAGTACAGTTATTTTTAATCTTTTGTGTCAAGGATAAATTTGGTTTATCAGTTTTTGTTATATGTAGTGTGCTGTATGAAAATAAAAATAGGTTCTGCCAGTCTTGAGTACAATTGCTTATGTAACATTTCTGGATTACTTGTGACAAATGTGTAGCAACGGTTATTCGAGCTCCTCGAGGGATTCTTTTAACTGTCTGTATACTATTTTTCAAATGGCTAAGATATGTGTGGAATGGAGTTGGAAAGTTGGCTGCAAAAGTAGGCGTATTTGGAATAAAAGGGTGTATGTCTAAAGGTGAACTGTTTTGGCTAATACATTTCCTGTGTGTTTTTGTAGTGTGTATGTTGAGGCCTTTTAAAGATTTGAATGACTTGTTGCACTGTGTACACATAAGTGTCGCGTTTGCCGTGTCATCACTAGATTGGGTTACGGACTGCATTCACAACAGTTAAATACATACAATAACAAAAAAGAGTAACTTAAAATAAATTAAAAAAAACACAATAAAGTAACTTAACAATTACACTGAAGATATAAAAAAGTCAAAGTCAAAATATGAAGGCTGCTTGTTTTGGTAACAAGACGCATGCGTCGTTACGTAGGTGCGTCACAGGACGGTTCTGCAATTGGAAGCTGCAGTGTAAGAGATCCACGGACGTATGGCGTCGGTAGAATAAACGATGGCGGCCTTAGCAACCGTGTCTTGAAGTTATCATACGCGGACTAGAACTTTTCAAATACTGAACAGGCACTGTAGTGGGAACAAAAACAAAATCCCCTTGCGCAAATATGAAAAATATCCCGACAAACTCTTATATGGCTTTGCGATACGATAGCTCTTCATCAGTCAATCAAATATATAATATTTCAGAAATCCTTTGTTGCGAATTGTTTTGTTACATTTGGCATATTATGTCACAATCTTGAAAATTTTTTATGTCTCGTAGTTAATTTCAGATATTATATAAACCACTGTTATACTATTTAAATCTATGACAACAATAAAAATTTCCTTTGTGCACTAAAATTTTACAATTAAAATGTATAGTTATTTTTATTAAAATATTTAGACAAAATAAACATAGTTGACACCTGTCTATTTTCTTTTTCTTTCTTCAACGTTTCTTTCTTCTTAGCTGAACGCAATGTCGCCTCTAGTACGTAGTACATAATAGCTAAATGGTTTGAGCAAAATTTTATAATCTTTGTATGTTAAAATGTATAATTGACGCACAATAAGGACTTAGCTTTCCTGATAAAATCTTAAGGATTTCTTTAGCATTGTTTTAAAAATCGAACGTTGGGCTCTTTCAAGCTGAATAATACGAGTTTTTGCGGGACTACCCCAGGACGTTAAGCAAATAGTGACAAGGACTTATATAGGGCAAAGTATACAAACCGGAAGATTTTTATAGATGCTGAGTATAGGAGCAGTTACAAAATGTTAATAAACTTTCTCACCCGTCCCGAAAGAAATTTTATATGAGCTTTGAAGTTTAAATTTTGATCAATAGAGATACTAAGTATTTTGTCACGTCAGTATTAATCAGTTTCGTATAATGTTTCCGTCTATGTTCACAGGTGTGAATTTTTAATTTGAGTATTGGACTAGGTGCAGAAATTTCTGTTTTGGGAAAACAAATGTTATTAATGATTTCTTACGTTATAAGTCTCATTTCCCAAAAACCTTTGGCCAGATAGATCATTAATTTGCATAACAAATTATTTTGCCCTTGATTTTAGCAAAAATGTCGTTTATGTACATAACAAAAAATCTTAAGTACAAGAATGTTGCCTTGAAGTACGCGAAAATTGACTGTTTTCTGACCACTGTCGAAGCCACCGACTCTAACACATTGTTTTCTATGCGTGAGATAGCTACGAAACAAATCAAGTGCTACACCTCTTAAGCCAAATTGAGATTCAAGCTTCTATAAGAGTATTGAAATCGAGACTAATGTCAAAAGCCTTCAGGTCCAAAAAAGGTGAGTGGCAACAATAGATGTAAACGAGGTGACCGCATCATCTGTTGACTTTTCACTTCTGAAGCCAAATTGCCTTGGCGATATTATATTATTTGATTGAATGAATTTTGTTAGTCTTTTGCAAACCACCTTCTCGAGTAATTTGGAGAATGTTGTCATCAAGGAAATGGGGCGATAGTTTTGCGGAGCGTCCTTAAATCCATTCTTATAAATAGGCCTAATACATGCCATCTTTCAGTTTTCTGGAACAATACCAGTCAACAGGCTTAGGTTGAATATGGCGGTAAGAGGCGGGATGATTATACCTTTCCTTCTTTTAAAAGAGCATTATTTATGCCATCAACCCCCGAGGTTTTACAATTTTGCACTGATAAAATGAGAGACTATAACTCATATTTATTCGTAGGTTGCGTAAAAAGTGAGTTCGGTATACCTACGATATTTTGATTCTCACACACGCACGCGCGCGTATGCACTAACTCGCGCACACATACACACACACACACACAGCACACACGCACGCACGCACACACAGACACACACACACACACACACACACAGACACACACACACACACACACACACAGACACACACACAGACAGACACACAGACACACACACATACACACACAGACACACACACACACACACACACACACACACACACACACACACACACACACACACACACACACACACACACACACACACACACACACACACACACACACACACACACACACACACACACACACACACACACACACACACACACACACACACACACACACACACACACACACACTCATATGAGCTTATTTTAAATTTAGGTATTTTAACCTATATGGGAATCATGATGCTTTCTTTTTAAGTTTTCGACACCGATGGCCACAGAGAAGACAGGTTTCAACGTATTTATTTCATAGTTTACGAGTAACAAGGTTAACTTTGGAAGGCCCAGGTTAACAATGACAACCCGTCGAAAATCAGAGACCTCCTGGAAGCAATCTTAATGCAAATCATTTAAATTGCTTATTATAAAATTTGAATCCGTCAATTTTATTCCATGTGTAGCATGAATTCATTACACAATATGCTAAAAACAGTATTCTGTCTATATCCGTGTGAGAGCTTTTAATAATTGTAATTTGATACGTGGTAGAGCCATGCTGCAATTATTTTAGTTGTATAGTTGTAGCACGAATGGGTCGGCTCAACCGGGGAAGGACCACGCTCTCACAGAATACCAGCGTGTAGCAGCATTAAGCTACTATAGCTTAATGCTGCTGTGTTTCGTATGGTGAGTGTCGAGAACCGGAGACCCTTTTTACTGGAAACTAGGCATTCCATCTTAGTCCTCACGGGTGACAACGCATTTGCATTTTGTTTTGTAATCGAGGATATAAAAAAAATTAAGAAAATAGTACACAAAGAATAAAGTTTAATTAAATAGGCGGCCGTTGTGTAACAACACCGTCACACGGTCGTTTAATGATGTTGTCGCCGATGACGGTGCTGAGAGATAAAATCTGGTGAATTTTAAGCTCATTAATGTAAAATGAGATGTGTTTCAAATGACAATAAAATAATATATTCATTATGTTCAACATTTATGTTGTTTTTATATAATGTTTCTTGTTGTTTTATATTATCTTTGAATTCTTTTTGGTAATGTAACTGTGTCCCTAGCGGATCGGACAAGGTGTTATTTAAAGACACATCACATCTCTTCGAAGTCCGACGACGATGATGATACAAATACTGTAAATGTAAATCAGTTCTATTCTTATTTTCTTCTTCTTTATCGGTCCGTAACGGTCCACAACAGACACGTTCGGTCAGCGGATTGGCGATCACAAAATCAAGTGTCGCACAAGGTTGCTGCTCCCCGTCTGGTTACTTTACCCTTTCATCTATTATATACAAACTAGTAAAACTGCCTTAATGACCGCCTCATTGGTCTTGAATTGAAATACCAGGTTGAATTAAAATTAGTTACTGAGTTACTCGGTCGGGAAATTCTCATAAACGTATGGTACTTCAATCCCTAGCTTAGGAATGCGCGTAATGCCGTTGGTCCTGATGTCTCTCCAATCGGGTCTAATAACAGTCCCTTCGGACTTTGAAAGCATTGAACTTGCAGATACACTCAGGCACAATCATTCTATCCTGCGTAGATCGCTAGTCTCCGTTGAGACTAGCAGCCGTGACCGAAATTAGGTCTGGAAAAGATAATTATATACAAACTGGTATAAAATGATGATGTCTTTATGAAAATTAAATCTTTCTGACCTTTTTAAAGTCGCCTCCTACAATACTCATCTGGCTAATGTACGGTACAGCCTTATGCCAACACAGTTTTATTCACTGTAATATAAAATTTTAATGGCGATTTGATTTCCAAAACTTGGCATTAGTTCCGATATATCCGGCCCAATTTCCTATATATATTGAACCGTACATTTCGCTTTACGAAATGTACCTACAGTTTAAAGGCTAAAAGGCTTTATACAGCTTATGTAGTATTTTGGCACAGTTGTTCCATACATATTCACTATTCAGTAAGGCCGAAATTAAATAAATGGCAATGTATTATTTTCATATTAGATGTTATTTGCGTTAGAATTAAAATTATTATTACATTGCTTAGGTGTCACATTAAAAATGTGCATTTTAAGATAATTAATAGAATTAGGTTTACTTTGTGGAAATTTATTATATTAAAGTTGTTTAAAATTAATTTGCAAGGATCCGTGAAATAAAATAAGACTACGGTGGCTGACCGCTAAGCGTTCTGTGGAGGTCAGTCTGTTAGGGTCCTGGGACGTGGTTAAAATGAAAGTGGACTGTATATTCTTATAGGGCTGATATAATCATCCGTACTTTACAATAACCCGGTCTACTTAATAAAATTATTATTATAAATTAAAATTAGTGTTATCGTCCGACCGCGGTGGAGTATCGTAAAGCGAGTGGCCGCCGCGTCGCTGCCGCCCGACCAGACGTCGACGTGTCGTCCTCCCGCGCGTCTCCACCCGCGCGTATATGCAACCGGTTCCCAACATGCTCCCCGGGTTGAAGTGTGCAGAGAACTTCAAAAATCTGGAAGGGGACAGATGTTATTAAAGGCCCTTCAAATTGTGCCTCTCCTTGTCTTCAACTCGGCGACTCTGGAAACGCCGTCGCTGCCAGGATAGAGCTGCATGACTCGTCCTAAGGACCACATCAATGGTGGGAGAGCTCTTTCCTTGACAAGAACAAGAGATCCCAATTTCAGCTCCTTGGTCGACGACTGCCATTTCACCTTTTGCTGGAGTAGAGTGACATACTCTAGTGAAAATCGGCTCCAAAAGTGCTGCTTTATAAGCTCGATTCTCTTGAATCGATCAAGGCGGGTTATATTCGCATCACCTATTTGTGGTTGAGGGATAGCAATTAGTGAGCGTCCAATCAAAAAGTGGGCAGGACTCAATGCGGAGAAATCTGAGGGATCAGTGGAAATAGGGGTGAGGGGCCGAGAATTCAAAACAGCCTTTATTTGAGTGAGGCATGTAGCCATTTCCTCATAAGTTAAATGAGTGGTTTGTAATAAACGCTTAAGATGGTGTTTTGTAGAGCGTACTGCTGCTTCAGCTAAGCCATTAAAGTGAGGGGTATAAGCGGGAACAAATTTAAATTCGATGCCTTCTTGAGCCATTTGACCTTCAAGTTCCGATTGAAGAAGAAATTGAGCCAGCTCGTTGCTTGCACCAATAAAATTCGAACCGTTATCTGACGTGATGCTCTTGGGCTTTCCGCGACGGGACACAAAGCGATTTAAAGCGGCTATATATGCTTCGCTGGATAGTGCCGTAACGAGCTCAATATGACAGGCCTTTACCGAACTGCAAATAAAGATTGCCAAAAAAAGATTTAATAAGTTTACAACCTCTGCCCTTACGGTCTGCTATCAACACTGGCCCGGCGTAGTCGACGTTGCAATGAAGAAAGGGAAACTCTAGTTCGGTACGCGAGGCAGGGAGCTGGCCCATGATGGGCTGAACAGTTTCCGCCCTGTACCGGAAGCATCGCATACATTTGTTAACTGTAGCTTTAGCTAGGTTTTTTCCACCTACGGGCCAATAAGTTTGCTTAATATTTCCTAACAGAAGTTGTGGCGGTGCATGTAAATATTTTAGATGAAAATGTTCAAACATAGGCTTAGTGAAATGATGTTTGCTGCATAACAAAATTGCGTGCTTTGTGTCGTAACTGTAAGGGGAGTTATCGAGTCTTCCATCAACCCTTATTATGTTATTAGCATCGAGAAATGGGCTTAAAGCTATAAGTCGATTTTTGTTAGGAAGCGCCTTTCCGGCTTTAAGTAAAGTATATTCGTCAGGAAACATCTCAGATTGAGATTTAAGAATAATAAAATTTAAGGAATTTTGAAGCTCTTGAACTGAAAAATGTTCTTTCATTTGCTTTTTCGGGTTCTTACAGTTGTAAATAAATCTTTGTATATATGCTATAGTGTTTTGTAAGTTTGTTAAATTAGATTTGTTTTTGATTAAGTTAGATATTAAGTCTGCATTAGAATTGTTAAGCGCGAAGGAACAAGTAATCAACTCTGGTAGATTCTGTTTCACGCCGACGTTGGGCATTTGTGGCCAATTAGTTTCAATGTCTGTTAAGAAAGGTGGCCCTGACCACCACAATTCTGAACCGCTGATGAGGTCAGCCTTCAGCCCACGGGAAACAAGATCCGCCGGATTGTCCTTCGACGGTACGTAGCTCCACGTGTGACCCTCTGTGCATTCCTGAATTTCATGTACACGATTCCTTACGAAAGTTTTAAGGTTAGTAGGTGGTGTTTTTAACCACCCTAAAACAATAGTTGAGTCACACCAGAATCTACACTTGCTGATATGTAGTGTTAAAGAGGTTAATACTTTGTTACCCAGTCTTGCAGCCACTAACGATCCGCAAAGTTCCAGGTGCGGAATAGTTGTTGGCTTTATTGGCGCTACCTTGCTCTTAGAAGTCAAAAGTTGTACTTTGATAGAGCCTGATGCGTCTATAGAGCGAATGTAGACGCAAGCCCCATATGCTCGCTCAGAAGAGTCTGAAAACACATGAATTTCATGGAATATTGCATGGTCTTGAAGTACCCACCGAGGAACCTTTAAGTGGTTAAGAAAAGGTAAGGTGTCGGCGAACGAAAACCATGAACGTTTTATTTCCGTTGAAACCTCATCGTCCCATGAGCATCGTTCGATCAATAGCCTCTACATGATGTACTTTGCTTCGATGACACAGGGGCCCACGAGACCCAATGGGTCGAAGATCTGACTTATAACGGAAAGTATGTGACGTTTTGTCACTTTGTCACGAAGTTCGATATTGATTGAAAATGACAAAATGTCTAAATCGCAAATCCAATTTAGACCTAAAGTTTTAGAAGAAACATTACTATCGCTGTTTGCTATGTCTAAGACGTCATCTGATTGTAGTGAAGATGAAACGTGATGTAAAATTAATTTGTTGTTTGATTGAAATTTGCGTAAATTGAAATTTGCAGTTTTAAGTGTATTAATAACTCCTTTGCACAGCTTGATAGTGTCGTCAATAGTCGACGACCCGCCTAAATAATCATCAACGTAAAAATCGCGTTGAATCGACTGCTTTACGTCGCTATCGAGAGCACTAGATGCTAAGCTCACCAAACACTTCCTGGCTAAGTATGGGGCAGACGCCGTACCATAAGTCACCGTGTTTAAGGTGTACGTTTTTAACGGGTGTGATGAGTCATACCTAAATATGATTTGTTGAAGTGAGCGTTGGGCGGGATTAAGCTCAATCGCTCTGTACATTTTCTCTATATCTCCAGTAATGACGTATTTATGCTGGTGAAAACGTAATAAAATAGAATAAAGGTCTTCTTGTACAGTCGGCCCTACCATTTGAATGTCGTTAAGCGACAATCCAGAACTAGATAAGGCGGAAGCATGGAAGACTGTGCGAAGCTTGGTGGTAAGGCTGGACTCACGGATGACTCCGTGGTGAGGTAAAAAATAATTGACCTGTTGTAAATCGCCAAATGAAGACTCTTTGTTTTCAGTCATGTGACCTAGGCGTTCATATTCGTGCATGAACTCCATGTACATATCTTTAAAAACAGGCTCCCGAAGAAATTTGCGCTCTAAAGATAAGAAACGGCACTTGGCCATTTGAAAGGATTCTCCTAAGACTGACGGATCGTCCTTTAGCGGCATGGAGACGACAAAGCTACCGTTCTCGCTGCGTACGGTGTTTGTTAAAAAGCTCTGCTCGCAGGCACGCTCCTCAGGAGACAAAGAGTGTTTTGCTGCCACAGTGTCTAACTCCCAAAAACGAGTTAAGTCTGGATTGGAGTCCTCGCTTATAAAGTGACAAACGGGAGACGAAGACGGTGCCTTAAGACGGGCGACATGCCCGGACGCCAGCCAATCTAGTTTTGTCTCATACAACTTAGGCTGATTTTTGCCCAAGTCAATGGAATTATTACATAAGACGGACCAAAATACTTCGGCACCCACTAAGATGTCTATAACCGAAGGTATGTTAAAGGAAGGGTCGGCTAAACTTATTCCCATCAGAAGAGGAATATTTTGTACGTCTATGAAAGAAGACGGTAAAGCTTTAGTGATCTCAGGCAAAATAAGGCAGTCTACAGTAAGGCTATAGTCATTATGAAGCGACTTAATGTTAAGGCTGCAAGACTGTGTAATATGAGATGAATTACTGTTTATACCTGTCACCGTGGAGCTCACGCTACATCGCGACAAACCCAGCTTACCGCAGAGCGATTGAGTAACGAAGTTAGCCGTGCTGCCATTGTCGAGCAACATGCGGGGAGAGTGCGCCGGCGCCGGTGCCGTCCAGCACCTTCACCAGCGCTGTGGAAAGCAAAACAAGCGAAGGAGTAGCTACCTGCTTTGACTCGCTTGAATTTGCGAAGTGGTTAATGCTGCTGGTTGATGGCATAGCAGGCTCAGGGATCGGCTGTGGCTCATGCAAGTGCAATAGCGTATTATGCCTTTTCTTGCAATATTTACATGAAGATAAATTGCAATTATTTTCTAAGTGCCCAGGTCGTAAACAATTAAGACAGACGTTTGACTCTTTAGCCTTTTGTATACGAATTTAAATAGGAAGGGCTCTGAATGTTTCACAGGTGAATAGAAAGTGGTTTTGATTACACAATGGGCATGTAAATATTTTCTTATTAAATAAGTTGTTTTTTTATTGAAGTTTTGTTTTTCCTTTTGAGTGTTTGTAGCTATAAGTAAATTTGTACTAGTTTTGTAAGTTTCATATTTTTGTGGTTTATTTTTACTTTCTTGCAAAGTCTCCAAAAGGTCTGCCCTATTGCTGAGAAAAGTCGTAAATGTTTCTAACGAAGGAGGATTATTAAGAGTATTTCTATATTCTTCCCATTCTCTATGAGTGACACTATCAAGTTTTTCAGCCATCATATGAATTATGAGTGTATCCCAATGCTGTGTCGGCTGGTCTAGGGTGGTCAAGGCGCGAAGATTTTTATTCGTAACCTCAATAAGGCGTCGAATACCCTTGCAGGATTCATTGCGTATATGCTCCACATTAAATAGTTCCCTTACGTGGTTATTAACCAGTAAGCGTTTGTTGTCGTACCTGCTACACAATAAATTCCACGCAGAATTATAGTTTTCGGCTTTGAAATCTAAGTTATCGATAACAAGCAAAGCGCTACTTCTAAGAGATGCGCGAAGATAATGCAGTTTATTAATGTTATCAATATCTTGTCTCGAATGTATTAAAGATATGAAAGTGTCCTTAAACTCAAGCCAGTGTTGATGGTGACCGTTGAAGACTGGTAAATCAATTTTGGGCAATCTGACGCAATTGGATTTAAAGGCTCCTGTTTGCTGTAAGCTTGCATCCTCGTAGCTCGATAAGGAACGATTCAGGGCTGCTCGCAACCGCGCGGGCCGCGCGCCGAGCACGCCGCGCCGCCGCCGCCAGCGAGTGGTACTGGCCCTCGAACTCCTCGCGCTCTAGCTCTTGACATCACTGTCGTCTGAAGCACCTCGATCTGGCTCTGTAATTCGTCATATTGCGCGTATAAGGCATCAAATTTTTTAAAACGACCTTCAAGTCTAGCAGTTGTAAATCGCTAGGGGGGCCGCCTGATTGCAATACTTTTACGTATTTATTAAATATAGTAACCTTAGATTTAATAGAACTACGTAATTTAATTAATTTTTGTATTTTTTCCTCGGCCATGACAAAGCGGTAATGAAATATTTAAGAGAAGCAAATGTTATAACGCAAAAGTAGTTATAAAATGCAGCGTGAACTTGACCTGTGTGCGAACAAAGGAACAGATGGGCAAGCGGCGACCCGGCCGGCTGGCTCAGGTAGATATAGATAAGAAGCGAGCGATTTGCGTAAACAAGATCCCGTTATTCGAGCGCAATGCTGTTGCTGGGCTTATGCAATAATTTGATTTTAGAAGTAAGTACGTGTTATTATAGAAGAGATTAGATAGTGTTTAAGCATATATGACCAAAAGCACTCACTAAAAATAAAGGACTTTTTTAAATTTAAATATATGAAAAAGAAGGAAAAGATCACAGGAATAATTGGAACGGGCTCACCAATGACTAAATCTTTCACCAAGGTGGTAATCGTCGATTATGTTGATGATTTCCTGTGTTGAGACGACGACTCGAACTTTCGATGGGTCCAAAGTCCGTGGCACGGTCGAATTCAAGATGGTTCCCGGCTCACGAGCGTGCGAGTTACTTTGAAGGATCTTCCGCAGGATGTGATGGTTCACGAAGGCCCGTGCAGAAGTATAATTTCGCAGCTGAAGACCACACTTAAGAGCTCGGAGACGTGGCGAAGACCGTATTACGTAAGACGGTGAGAATCCTAAAGGACCAATGTTGCGCGGTGGAGTATCGTAAAGCGAGTGGCCCCGCGTCGCTGCCGCCCGACCAGACGTCGACGTGTCGTCCTCCCGCGCGTCTCCACCCGCGCGTATATGCAACCGGTTCCCAACACAGTCAGGTCTTTCCTAGTGTTGTGGTGTTGAAAGTAGTGGTGCTGGGATAAGTGGTGACGGGGATAGTGCACGCAACTGAAGAAGGATGGGGGTGCTCCTTTAAACGAGGTATCATTCATAATTTATTACGCGGAACTTAGCAAATTAATTTTTAACAATTTTGATCTACCGTTTAGTTGTAATTTCATAAACCCGAGTAGTTTGTTTTTGTATATTAATGGTAAAATTGAGTGACAGAGAAAAACCGTAGTAAAAAATGTATTAAAACAAATTTAAAACTGATTAAAAGTTAAGTCAGGAGTGATTCATTTCCTTCATGGTAACGTACTGATTGTTAATAACGTTAAAATTACATACCGGAGAAGTCAGCCGTTTCGGTACATTTAAAAAAAGAAAACAACAAGACAATTTTTTAAGAGTGGTAATCGTGCGGTAGTGTAAGAATATCTACTACCCCATATCGTTGTATCATGGATATCGTAAAGCCGATAGAAAGAAACTGAAAAATAATGAAAAGCTACGATTATGAACCCGTTTGTCAAGCTTGGTAAATGTGGCAAATATCATCCTCTACAGTGATAAGAACGCTCATCATTTGATTTCTTGTAAATATAGATGATACAATAAAAGCTTTGATCACTAGGACGGCGTAGTTGGGTCATACTGTAAAGCAATTATTCTGAACTAAAGTGGCTCGTTAAATATTTTCCATTTTTTATATTTCTAGTCAAAAATTGTACGATTTCACTTTAGTGACTGTTATTCAATACTACGTATTTTTTTCTTGATAAACGTGAGCATTATATTGCAGCAAATTGCCCTTTTATGCATGACCTCAAATTTTGGGAACGAACGTTATAACTATTATAATCCGTGGAATACCATTTATCAACGTAGTAAAAAATTACGAACAATCTGAAAATAGTAAAAGTCGAACCATGATTGAAATAGTATATTTAAGTTCGAGACGAGAGTTGTCTATTCAAAAAGTAAAGTTGATAATACAAAAGTAGCTTAGTGAGCTTTAGACAAAATAACCCTCTTATCTTTATTATATATATATATATATATATATATATATATATATATATATATATATATATATATATATATTTATTATCTATATATCTTTCGGATTTTTTAAATAAGATTTATAATATAAGAAAAGGCACATTATTGTTTATAAAAATTATTTATTATTCTTAAAAAGTCAGTCTCTTGACATTGAGAAACATTTAAAAAATTAACCACTCATACTTAAATTTTTTCAAGGGCAACAAATACACTAAAATTTTACAAAATCATCAATTTAAAAAACTTATTATTATTTTTTAGGAACTAAAAACATGTAATTTGACCAAAAAAAAATAAACATAGAAACAAAAAAATGACAACGCCTTAATATTGCTATAGAGCAGTAACGTTAAAAATTAATCTTTGCGTTAGCATGGTAAACAGTAATTGCTATTGAACGAGGCTTGCAAATAGTTTTTTGCAAGATTTGAAAATAATAGTACCCTTTTGTCTTTAGCCCTTGAGCGAATAAAGCACCTACGCTTCAATTTTGGGGCACTAGGACCAGCTTCATCTGAATCAGCCAAAGGTTGCTCTTTGTCAATCAAATGGCACATTATTGCTTTTATATCTTTGGTCAAGGTCGGATTATTTTTCCATTTTCGGGAAATATGTGGCTTTATAGGAGTCATTGCAATAGGCTATATATTTACAATGGCTCAATTTTTTATTGAACAGATAGTACATAACCATTTTCAAAGAAATATTCATTATAGCACCAAATATTGTGTTAGGCCATCTTTCAAATCCGAGACATCTACAACTCTTTTGTTGCTATTACACAATTCTATTATTATCGGTTTTTTTATTATTTATTGATGCTATTTTACTGGAGCGACTGAACCATGGCTGAGATCTATTATTATCGGTTTTTTTTATTATTTATTGATGCTATTTTACTGGAGCGACTGAACCATGGCTGAGATCTGCCTCCGATGGGCACCAATGAGGACGGAATAAAAAGTTCCATACCCTAAAGTACCACATCAGTGACAGAATAAGCGACAACGTTGGGACAATCCGCCCCCAAGGGAAGGATGTAAAGAAAGACTGCATCCTATCCCAATCGGCTGACCTATAGTTCCAGACACGGTGGCTGCATGCAGAAATCAACCATGATTTCAGCGTGAGGGGCATCGACGGAGACCTGATATCTGTTGGGATGAGAGGTCAGCAGAAGTTCCAACAGGGAAGGTGCATGATCCTCTACATCTGTAGCGAAGTAACCATTTGTGTCAGACCATATGCTTAGGCAAAATCACGAACAGATCTCCCCGCATGATTCCTTAAACGTGAACCAAACCATTCGGCATGGTGGGCGTTAAAATCGCCGAGGATCACGATCTCTGTGGAGGGTATCTGCTGTAGCAACGAATTTGTAGCCATTTGGACAGGGTCGAAGAGTCGGTCTGTTTCGGCATTACCGCTATGGGACCTATAGAGGCACCCGTAGACGCGCGGGTGGTCGTCGCTGTGTACGCGTAGCCAAAGGATGGACAGGTCCAAACCTTCAGGACTGCCGAGGCGTCGAGAACAGATGTCATCTCTGACGTATACGCAAACTCAAGCCCGAGGCATAAAGGAGTGTTCGAGGAGGACACCTGCATCTCGGTCAAAAAGAGCAGAGCCGGCTACACCATCTCGACATGGTAGTGGATGGCGTTTAGGTTCGAGTGAAGTCCCCTGATATTGCAGAAATTCACGGATATCGTGGCAGGGGTTGCCTTGGTCTTGTTGCTCAGCTTGCCCCGAGCAGTTATTGAGTTTTGAGCTGAATTCCGCCCCGCATTCCCGGAATGGATTTTTAAAGTACTATTTTTAAATTAACTCACTGAACAAGGAATAATAAATATAGAATTCATTAATTTTAGAGTTCCTAAGCTTACTTAGATCTCATAATTCAGAATATATACAGCTTGAACGGTATAATAAATCATAAACCACCTTATAAGGATACAAGCTCTTTTCGACACTCTTATACGCTTCTGAAAGAACTCTAAGTTTTATATTGGATGTTCATAACGCTAGTGTGCTGCTTATGCTATGACTATTTATTATTATTTTTTATTCATCTATTTATTATTATTTATCATTTCCTATATGTCTGCTTAGAAAATGAGTCCATCTGTTACAATCATCCTATTTAGGCCAACTTTTAGTCTGTCCAACCGCGAACTCACTTCAACATCATCATCTTTACTACAATCAACATTACAGCCCTTCATAATCATCAAGAGTACCATAAATTTGCTTCAAGAGTTGTAAGTCTGGGTGTCAAAGATGCAGCTTGCTCTGGACGCCCGTATACAGATAAAATCGATGCCATTTTTGAAAACGGGGCA
Source organism: Parnassius apollo (assembly GCA_907164705.1). Lineage (NCBI taxonomy): Eukaryota > Metazoa > Arthropoda > Insecta > Lepidoptera > Papilionidae > Parnassius > Parnassius apollo. Next base: position 6,022,150 of record CAJQZP010001697.1, read on the forward strand.
CAAGATAGGCATACTAGTAGTTACGATATAGCCGAGGAATTGAGGATTGAACTTAAAACAGTTTTGATCTATTTAAAAAAGTCTAACTTTACAAAAAAGTTCGATATTTGTGAAACACTCACTCACTGAAATAAACCGTGTACTTATTTGTGATTCTCCCGAAATCGAAACCGAACCGTTTTTGAAAAGACTGATCACTGACGAGAAAACTTGATCACCTACAACCACATAAGGTGATACTGTCTGTATGGTGGGATGGGAAGAGCATTGTTTATGATGAGCTCTTACTGCCGGGCGAAATCATCGATTTGCCTCTACCGAAAAAAAACTAATGAGACGCCAAAAACGGCCGGAATTGATCAACAGAAAAGGAGTGGTCTTTCATCACGATAACGCCATATCACAAATATTTTTGGCCACTTGGTAAAAATTGAGAGAGCTTGGAAAGTGTTAATGCATCCAAAATATAGTTCTGACTTTGTACCCTCTGATATTTACCTGTTTCGGTCTCTTCAGTATTCTTAGGTAGTGATAGGTTATATTTAGGTGGTGTTAACATCAAGGAAGGACTATCAAAACTACTTGTCGCAATTTTTTGTCTAAAATCCCAAGATTTCTACAGCAACGGGATTATGTCACTACCTATAAGATGGCAACAAGTTATAGAACAAAATGGCACATCTAAGTTTGATCAAAGAAAAGTTGTACAAAATGGGTTTTCGTAATATCAAGGAAAACATTAATGAAAATAACCCCTTGATCACCAGTTAATCACCATCATGATTGTTCTATTAAAATTCATTTAAAAATGTACAAATTTATTGTTATTTTCCGAACTAGCGGTAAATAAAACTAACTTTCAATTAGTATTTCGTAATTATCTATATTTAATTTAAAAAATTGAGTAAAATTCTTTGTGAGAAAGTCTACTCTCCTTTTAGATATTATGCACTTAAAAATTGATGAATTTTTGAAAAGATAGACGTATTTATTCTCGAAATATGAGTACTCGTGCGCGTCATATAATTATTTCTTAAACTGCTTACGGCGCCTCTACACGTTGGCCAACACAGTGGCGAATGTAGTGACTAATCGCATTGGCCAACGTGTAGACGGGGTGTTTGGGCTTCATTGGTATGTATTGGGGTGATGGTTCACAAGTTGGCGCGATATCCGTGTGGTGTCGGTTTTTTACAAAAGATCAAAGGATTGTTGGCAGAGTTTGGTCGCCGCGTCCACACGTTTTCCGCGCGTTTAGTTTGCTACAAGCTCCCAGAGTGATTACACGCATCTGATTTAAATTTTATATTCAAGCTTTGTAGGGTGGATGCCCCAATTACCAGTCTTTTAGTGCCAATTTCAACTTTAAACATTCCTACTACTTTAATTAGCGCGATTTAATTATTTTTAAACATTTGTTTTAATCGATTAACTATTTATCAAAAAAAATAACGAACATTTATTTACAATCAGATTATTACGAGAACAATTTTAAAATGAAAAAAAGAAGCACGTCGTTTATACGTGGTAGAACCATGCGGTTATATTAGAAGTATAGTTGTAGCACGAATGGATCGGCTCAACCGGGGAAGGACCACGCTCTCACAGAATATCAGCGTAAAATAGTAGCTAAATGATGCTGTGTTTCGTATAGTGAGTGTAGAGAACCAGAGAACCTGAAAAAAGGAAACGAGGCATTTCATCTTAGTCCTCACGGGTGACAACGCATCTGCATTTGATTCGTAATCGAGGATAGATGTAGATGTCTGTGGGCCACAGTAACCACTTACCATCAGGTGAACTGTGTGCTCGTTTGTCACCCTATCCTATAAAAAAACGTCGATTTCTTATAATTTAATCGTGCAAGTTTTCGAATCATCATCATCATTACAACTGTTCACAAGTCCACTACCAAGCATACTCCTCCACAGATTGCCGCAAAGCATGGTCCTGAGCCACTTTGCTCGTCATGAGTTTTTCATTTATGTTCAAGTTATAATTAGTACCTATTATTAAGTCTGTGTTAATTATATTTATTGCTATTGTTTTTGTCTTTCTCAAAAAATAATTAAATTACCAAATAAATTATAAGGTGTTTTCTATATATACATCAAATGTCTGATAGAAATGCAAGTACATATTTTGCTAAACTTTAAAATCAAATCCCAATTTTAAAACATAGACTAATCGATTATAATAATTTAAGTTCTTATTAATGATATTTATTCCAGTTTATGATGCATGTAAAGAATAAATAAAGCTAATCGTATATCGTATATCTCTTTACAGCCCCATTAATATCCACTATTATTTTATAATTCTTTTATAAAAACGTTAACCCCACACTAGGACTTTCTCCCGTATCGCGCAGGCAGTTTACAAACATAAATTGCACAAGGACACACATCCAGACCCGAAACAATTATTTGTAGGATATACAAATACTTGTTCCGTGCGGGATCAAACCCGCGCGGCGCCCGGCGCAGCCACTCATTGCTGAGCCACTGCGCCACGGAGCCGTCGTCAATTCGTCCGCACATTGGCCCGAACAGAAGTAAACTGAACGACCTTCCAACGTGTGGACGCCGTCACCAACTCTCGGCCAATACATTCGCCACTACATTCGCCACTGTGTTGGCCAACGTGTAGAGCCGACATTATAGACATGTTGACAATAATGTCTTTTACGGCCTAAAGTTACCCTGACAAAGGTCGTTGAACTCGGGCCCATCAGGAGTCCAACTCGACGAGTAACAGGAGGTCGGGCCTCAAAATGGCCTATAGATAAATAAATTAGAAAGGTTAGTTACACAAACATAAAACTTACCTAATTCCAGAAGTGGGGTTAACCACAGGCATAGTCAGGTGAAGGTGAGGTGCGTGTAAGTGGTGTTCGGAATTGTGTTTTAATGTGTAACCTGACGTCACCGGTAGGATCAGATAGCTGCACCACGTGCGCAGACAGCTCCACCAAACGCTCCCCGCTATCGGATCGCAAGGTTCAGCTTTCTCCTCTACAAGGTAAAAGTTTCATCACGCTATCAAACGAAGCACTAATAACTCGTCGATGCAATTAACGGCATAGGGTTCTTTTTAATCACTCTAAATATTCAACAGTAAATTCAAAATGGCAGACATAGTTAACTCAGATTGGAGGCACGTTTCCTTATTATTGTCCTTCAACTTAACACCAGCTGCACACAACCGTATGCCCGCCACAAACAATAATTAAAACGTTCAAATTGTTAAAATCATGCCTAAACAAACGTGCGTGAACAATGTCACTCTTTATTACCACTTATGTTTTCTTTTATTTTTTGAGTGAGGTTTGAAAAAGCTTACAAGATTATTTACTGTTAAGGCTTAGAAGTCCAATGCTCAACATAAGCCTTTTCCCGTAGGAGGGTATTTTCCAAAGTTGCCATGCTTAGCATGAGGGTTGGCAGCATATTTATTTTTTATTTTTAAATTGTTATTAGATAGATGCTGCTTCCCATCTTTTGGCTTGTTTCCCTCTGTTGCTTCTTACGAAATCCACGGAATGGTATGGCTGGTGAATTTTCATAAGTTGTCCTTACACAGTGAAACTCTTAAGCAGACTATATTTCTCCTAACAGTTACAATTATAAATATAAGTAAAAAAATCCAAGTAAACTAATATTATTATCTTTTAAATTACCATCTGATTTGTTATTTGCTTATGTTGTTTGTCGATTAGTAGATTACAAGTATAAATAGTATACGACAGGCGAGCACACAGTCCAAAACGAGAAGTGTCACGGCAGGTCCTGCCTTGCTCTAAGACCCTCTCCGAAATGAGATGAGTTCTATAATAAACAGAATAACAGACATACATATATACATACGTAGACTGTAACTTTAATCTTACAATACAATACTCTTTATTGTATACCAACAAAACATAAATAAATAATGAACAAATAATGAGGGATAAACAAAAGGCGGTCTTATTGCTACATAGCAATCTCTTCCAGAAAACCCACAAGAGGAAATTAATAAAAATAAAAATAAGATTAATGGGTAGGGTGCACTAAATTAGACAAAAAAAATACAACTTATATACTATGAAATGACAACATACTTAAGGCATATTAGTGACCATAACTAAGAGGAGGAAGAGAGAGGAGTTAATGAGACAAATAGTGTTCCTTAATTTGTTTCTTGAACACATTTAAAGATTGAGTACTTTTAATGGACTGGGGTAAGGAGTTCCAGAGTCTTACTCCAAGAACAGCAAAAGATTTATCATAAAATGTCGAGGAGTGTACAGGACATTGGAGCAAAAGGTTTTCTTTGGACCGTAAGGAAAAATCGTGACAAGAGCTAAGAAATTTAAAACGTTCTTTCAGATAGGGAGGACTTGATACATTAAATAAGACGCAGTAGAGCGCAGAAAGTATATGAGTATTCCGATGAAGACGGATTGGGAGCACTTGAGTTTAGTGCGATATTTGGAGACATGGTTATATTTACGAAGTCCAAATATGAACCGTATACAGAGATTTTGGAGTCGCTCAAGTTTATTAAGTTGCTCCTCGGTGATATCAAGGTAACAAATGTCAGCATACTCCAGGATAGGGAGTAGCAAAGATTGTGCAAGCGTAATTTTGGTGGAAATGGGTAAAAAGTAGTTAAGCCTTCGGAGTGAAGTATAAGCCGCAAACATTTTTCGGCTCACTGCATTAATTTGGGGTGTCCAAGACAGACTGGAATCCAAAAGGATACCTAAATTTTTAACTACTTCATTATATGTAATAAGAATACCATTAAATACAACGGGTTGAATTTGACATTTTTTTAAATTTTGGAAATCGTTCTTGAACTCTTAATAATTATAGCTTGCGATTTTGAAGGGTTAACCGTCAACCCATAAGATCGTGTTCAGTCAGATCCTTGTTGATACATTCAACAGCTTTGGCAAGATCTTCGATGGTTGTTTGTAAATATATTTGAAGGTCATCTGCATACAAGAGAAGATATTTGGGATGTAATCGTATTAATAAAGATTGCGAATAAAAGAGGAGATAAGACACCACCTTGTGGAACGCCAGCTACGGTATCAAGCCACGAAGAAAGTCTATCTTGGACACGAATACGTTGCCGGCGCCCGTGCAAATAACTATGAAACCAGGAAATTGCAGTTGGAGATATGTTAAGAGAACGCAGAATCCCTAACAGGATATCATGATCAACAGTATTGAAGGCATTGCTGAAATCCAGCAACACCAATACTGTGACTTGATGATTCTCCATACCGTGACAAATGTCGTCGGTGATTTTTAATAACGCCGTAGTCGTACTATGACCAGATCTAAAGCCAGACTGGAGAGGACTAAGGATGCTATTTCTTAAACAAAAGGAATTAATTTGTTGTTGGACAAGACGTTATAAAACTTTGGAAAGGAAAGGAAGAATTGAAATAGGACGATATTCAGAAAAACTTGAAGGATTTGTTTTTTTAGGTAAAGGTATGATTTGAGCGTCCTTCCATTGGGAAGGGAAAAAAGATGAGGATATGGAAAAGTTTAAGATATGGGTTATAATAGGTGTTAAAAAGTCCAACAAGGGAATGATCATTTTACGACTGACATCATCACTTCCGACAGCGTCGGAATGGATAGAGAGTATGTGTTTCCTAACATCACAATCTGCAAATTACCTAAACACAAATGGAGAAAAGTCAGGAGTGGGAAACGACGAAAGTTGAGTAAGTGCTCCATATGTTCAGGCAAGAAACGGAAGAAAATGCTGATTAAGCAAATTTAAAGAATAGACTGAACGAGTTTTCCCAACTCCAATAGACATTAAGAAGTTCCAAATACGACATGGGTCTTCGTTTTGTACTGATTTATGGATGTGGCGGCGTCGTAAATCTCTACACATCTTGTTGCATTGATATCGCAGGAGTCTGTACTTCTCCCGAATCCTGTCATTCTTAGGATCTGATTTGTAACTCGACTTTGCACTATTCTTCCTGCAGATTAATCTTTTAAGATCTTCGATCAACCACGGAGCTGGAGGATGACGTATTCGCACTGGACGGACAGGAGCATGAGCATCATAAAGTTGAACAAGAAGTGAATTAAACAATGCTACCTGTTCGTCAACATCACAAGCCTTCATTATAACGCTCCAGTCCATATTAGCAGCGTATCCTTGGCTTTGGGTAGTCTTATTTTATAAGATAGAAACAGGAGATCATGATACGAAAACGCATTGGCAGCACATTGACCAAAACTATCAACATGGTCAAGGAGGGATGGGATACAGTTAGGGAAAAAATGAGTTTCAGAGAGAGGAAGGATATTTAAATTGGCTGCTTCTATAAGGGACTTAAGCCGGAGAGATCGGGCATCATTCTTGAGAAGGCAAATATTAAAGTCGCCCATTAGCACTGTATGTGTATATAATGGAGTTAACTCTTCAAGAAGGTTATCCAAATTAGTAAAATAGTCCACTGTGGAAGAAGGACTATAAAAAACTCCGAGAAGTAATTTGTTGTACGAAAGAAGTACTTCAACAAATAAGTATTCTGCTTCGTTCTCAGTTTGAGATGGAGATGATAAACAAAAAATAGAAAAAGGAATACGAGCACGAATGTAAATGGCAACACCACCACCACCTCGCGCAGTTCGATTCTTGCGTATTAACGGGAATCCTGGAATGGAATAGGATATAGAAGGAAGACATGGCTTTAACCATGACTCTGAAACGAGAATTGCGTGAACATTATCACTTTCAAAACTAGCTAACATATCGGGATAATGAGCCGGAATACTCTGTGCATTTATGTGGACTATATTGAAGTTTTTGATAGCTTGAGAAAAATGGGAGTCAAGGGTCTCTTTTAATTGACGAATGCTCTCAAAACTGTCGTCATTACTTAATACATAAGATACTGAAAAGAAAGAGGAGGAGCTTTGAATATGATCAGTTTCACCAAAAGACATGTTATCCTTACAAAAATATTTAAAAAAAATTCAAACAACTGTAAATTATTAAAAAAAAATACTAATAACTATAAAAATATAAAAATTATAAACTAAACCTTTTAGTTAAATTTACTACCTACCAGCATTTACAGAATAGAAAATAATGCAAATATTTAAAAAGAAAAACAAAAAAGGTACTACACTACGTATGGCATATGCCATTCAGATCATATTTGACTGAACAAAAAAAATAAAAAAATATATAACACAAGGTGCTTATGAGAAATAACTGTGCTTTACAAGTTTACAAGTGCGATATTTATATATTAAATTTCAAAGTTTTTACGCGAGCATAATATAATCGAATACCTATCCCTAACTCGACTTTACTTGTTTATGTTTTATAACTTAAGTAAGTTTCTATAGAGCGGCATCGTAAGCTCGATGCTTTCAGTAAAAAGTAGCTCATGAATCCAACCTCACTTATTTTGACGGCTTGCTGATGTCACTTCACAATAGAATAAAGAGTGATTTCAGCGCTATTTTCATTCATTTTTGCACTACGCTTGTGTACTTTCATTTCTGGATTTTACGTTCTAAAGGCACGCTATATCCGTATTAGTACCGTGACACGAATAGCTTTACTCAGGCGAGAAAGAATAATTTTCTTACAAATTCATTATCAACATCGTTAAAACCCTTCACAATTCTACTGCTTAATATCAAGGAACGTATACACAACACACGTTCCTAAACCACCTGCATCAATCGACTTCCTGCATTTGGAGCATGAGGCCAAACCAAACCCAAAAAAAGACTGCTTTATCCGCGTGCGCTGGCGTGATTAGCGATACTTAAATACTATGATCTACATATTTTTTTTGCTTCTGGGGGGTTACTAGATGTCCCCGTGACTCCCTAGTAGGGGTGTCTTTATTTCTATAATTAAATATTTGTTGGTGATTTTGCGCGCAGTAGCTTATATAATTGCATAATATTGGATCCGTCTACTGGAAGTACGAGATCGCCTTTTAGGTCTTGCTCTTTGGTTCTAATTTTTACTTTACTCTTTGGAGGGGTCTACAAAGGTTACATTTCTTTATCTTATGTATGTAATAGTATTCTGTGCATGTATTTGTTTGTCACGTGAGTGATTAACATTTAATATGATGTCAAGTCGACTTTTTTTATAGAATAAGGGTAATAAATGGTTAGTTGCTGTGGTCCGTAAATATCTAAATTTATCCTTTTTTTTTTTGGTTTTTCCTCTTATTAAAAGTAATTATTTTAGTGATCATTTCAAAATATCGTTAAAAAAATCAACTCTTATTACAATGTCTCCTATAGATTGCCTCTATTGAGTAAGGAATTTCTTAAAAAACTACTATTTTTTACGTTTTTTAACGTCTCAGCATCCTTTTCGTTCTCTTCCTGTTACAGCATCCATTTATGTTTCGTTGAAAGTTAGTTATTTCACATAAACAGAAAACCTATTATGAGAGAAACGAGAAAACCTATTAAGTTTCTTTTTCATTGTGTAATGAGATTTTCATTGTCCAACTGGAGTTTTATATAACAATACGAAACACATTATCAAAAGTTTCGAATTAGAAACACATGGACAGAATACCAATATACAGAGGATATAGGCAGTAAAACCAGAGTGACCGACATAGCCCAACGGATGAGTAGGCTGAAGTGGCAATGGGCCGGCCATATAGCTCGAAGAACCGACAACCGTTGGGGAAGAAGGGTTCTCGAGTGGCAGCCTCGTACCGGTAGGCGAAGTGTAGGGCGACCCCCCACTAGATGGAGCGATGACCTGGTAAGACATGCAGGAAGTCGATGGATGCAGGTGGCTCAGGACCGTGCTTTGTGGCATACCTTGGGGGACGCCTATGTTCAGCAGTGGACTTGTGAAGGGCTGTAATAATGATGAACAGAATACCACTTACACATAAACAGAATAACACATATTCTGTGTGTAAGTGGTATTCTGTGAAAGCGTATCACTCGACAATAGAGTCAAGCATTGCACTGTCACATAAAAAGATGATAAGATGTGAGACGACGAGCTGAGATGATGGGAATAGGAAGACGTTCTGTTCAGTTTGGAAGATGAACGATAAAGTTTTTATGTTTTAATCATACAGGTGTTATTTTGCAAGATGTGTTGTTTCCAGACATTACGAAAATGAGAAAGCTGAAGAAGTAGGTTTTAGTTGATTGTTGATTCGAGTGTGTTTTTTTTTGTATATTGCTTAGTCAATTTTCATCAATTTGGGAAAAATTATAATTATTAAAAAGTAAAATTATAATTTTGTGTTAAATAGGTTGTTACTTCAGAGGTGGATTCATGAAAATTTGGAAGAAAAAGGGAAAAACCTCTAAGGGTGAAGTTATGTGACGATAAAGCAAAAACTAACAACTATTCTGTACTTAGTTTGAAGTTTTTAATGTAACTATTTTGACGACATTTAAGACTTTTATATTCCTTAGAGAGTCATAAAATTAGACTTAATTAAAAGGTAAAACTGGCTGCAAAACCAAAAAATTAATAATAATAATTTTAACTTTCTTTTTTTTTGAAGTCGGATTTTACTTTTTTACTAAAAGTTAAATTTTTTTCCCATTTGACTAGATTTTCCATCTTATTGGTTACGTTAAAAACTTATCCTTTGTTTTGCCACTTTAAACCTTATTAATAAGGATCATCAAAAGCGGGTCACAGATAACTAAGATATAGTGTATAAAAAAAAAAAGAAAAAAAACATACAGTTAAATTGTAAGCCCTAAAAATCGGAAAAAAATTCCTTTCATTAACAGGCTTCGAAATATTTCTCATTACGCGCTTACAGATTGTAAGGTTACCATTTAAAATATTTAAATAATGACTAGAAATAGAAACTACACCCCAAATTTAGCATAAGCCACCATAGTGTTTTATACAAAGAGTTTCAAGATAATGAGAAAATGAAAAATGTATGTAACTAAATACGAATTTTTCTACGAATTATTTGCAGGATCTGTACGAACTTGTATCGTTTTACACTACTCTACGTTAGGTAGAGTTTTGGCGGGAGCTTGGCCGTCGAGGGATAGTTGCTCTTGTTTTATCGCTTAAATAATAGTCTGAAGTAGATTTTGATTCGTAAAAGTGATGCGATTTTGTGAATTAAGTGTCTGCGTGTGTAAACTATTAGAGAAAACGACGAAACAAGTGCTTCGATGTTGATATAAACCTCAAGTTATTTTGATCGCTTAGGCGCTTTATGAACTTGAGTGACTATCGTCATCAGCTATCAGCTGGGTTGAGCTATCGTCAAAATCTCCCAAAAACTTCATAATGTGGTGCATCAGCATATTGTGAAGAAAAAATCTATAAAAGTCACGATCCCGAAAGAAACGATATGCTCAGAAGGGCTAGAACCCAGAGCCGTAAAGCCGGTTAAATAATATATATATATATATATATATATATATATATATATATATATATATATATATATAATATAAAAAAATAAGGATATATATTATGCTTCGAATATTTAACGCAAATCCAAAAAAAATATCGAAGTGTACCCAGTTAATCCAAATTGATCCAGAATCGAAAACGATGGAAAGTCGACTGTAAACAACAACTTTTTATACACAAATCAAAACTAGATCAAGGAAGCTAAAAGGATAACGGACTACTTTGTTTTTGTATTGAGATAAAATGTTACTGTAAAAAAGACGAGTTGTTTTGCAAATTACTTCTGGTGCTATAAAGCAAAAACTAACAACTATTCTGTACTTAGTTCGAGTACAGATCTTAATAAAACTAGTCAAAAATTAATTAGTGTGTTCCACAAATACTGACGACTGACTGATATATGAATTTATTTCATTTCGTTGCATTAAAAGTTGTGTTTCGCTTCACTTTAACAAAAAAAAACTTTAGTCACGAAATAAGCAAGCTCAATGAGCCCTGAATCATAACCTAATAAATGAGTAAATAAATAATATCCAAAATTCGGTGTCGTAACTGCTCAACATTTTAATATAGGTAATTTCTTACACTAAATACGTACCTAATAATAAACGGGCGTCCACCCATGCATCCATCCATTGCAGCCTATAAAAGTCCACAAGTGAACATACGCCTCCCCCATAGATTTCGCCATCGTTGCCACACTTAGCTGGCGTATTGGCAAGCCAATTTTTGAAAATTTTGCGCAGTTTTCGAATAATCTGCCCACCTTCTGTTTCAGTTTTCCGCTATCACCTGTGATGACATTCACTGGATATAATGGGACGAACGTCTAATACTGATCCGTAGGTGTCATGGCACGATAAGCGAACGTGTGAATCTTATTCTTTTCCTATAACAAACAATATTTTGGATTTCATTGAAAAACAAGAGTAGCGGAACGTAACCGATTTCTACGTGATTCCCATACTGATTATTCATAACACTAAATATTTATTATAATTTTCTTAAACTACGTCAGTACTTGGTAAAATATACGACTGTAGGTATTTTACTTAAGAACCTTTCCAACGGTTTGCAAGTACTTTGCTCAGCTATTAGCTAAGTGGGTCGTCAAAAGCTAACGAAATGGGTAAAAGCTCATTGTATGAAACACGTATTGTGCTTTGAGTACGTACACAATTATGTGATTTTCAGTGTAGTTTTCAGAACTTTTATTATTGTTTATATAGATTCTGTTGTCAATTATCTTAAAAAAGTTTTTTTTAATAACTTTGAAATTTCTGTTTGAATATTTTTTGATATAATGAGTTAACTATTAGTTTGTAAAATATTTGTCGAGCGTTTTAAGATCGAACATAGCGTGAAGTTCTAGGGATGGTCCGCAGGGTTAACAATTTTTTTTACAGAAGAGTGAGATAAGCTACAGCTGATGGTAAGTGTCGACCACCGCCCATAAACAACCGTAACACCAAGGAAATAACAGGTCTTTTAAAAATGAGTAAACTCGTTTCATGAAGGTCCCAAAGTGTTAGCAGCCCGTAAATATAAGACTATAGTATATAAAGTAAACGCGATGCATAGGTAAAGGCAGAAACTCTTCATTTGAAGTAAATTTCAGTAGTATAATTCTTATAACATTTAAAAAGAATTTTTCTGAGCATTCTTATTTATGGTTCCCAGTGAACGTAGTAAGTATATACTCTTTGGTTCTGAGGCTTTCCTTCTAAATATTACCATACTTTTTGGAGGGTTCAAAACATTTTTTAATTGCTATCCTCATATTATATAAAGCTAGTTTTCAACAAATTAATATGTAATCCAACAAAAACATCAAATCAAATGTCAAACATCTGAGTCAACGTTAGAACAAAACGCAACCGCTGACGATAAACACAGACCATAGATTAAACGCGGTCTATAATCTATCGAAATATACTCTGGATGATGCAACAATTAGAGTGTTATTTCAAAGATTGGATTTTACAATAAAACCGCGAAGATTACCGTACGAAGAAATTATCTGCAGTTTCAAGGACTGCTTATATAAAAACAATATGCAGAAAGAAAATTTCGAGGCGATACGTAAAGACATTTCGTCTATGTTACGTCGAAGTTCAATGCAGAATCCGAAACCGAATCTTCCCAAAGACGAATTTGTAGCGTTAAATAACTTAATTTACCAGACAATTGACCAGAACTTACAATTCTCTGAGCAAATAAGGGCAATGCCGCAATAGGCATGAAAACGTTCGATAATAATTTTTTAAAAAAAAGTACTTTTGTCGGATGTAAGCACATATAAAAAGTTTAAAAACGATCCCACAAATAACACACTTAAAATAACTAGTGACATCATAAAGAAACCCTCCGAAAATTTAAATCTGGACGTAAAATCGATAATACGAGAATACCGAGCATCTTTTTTTTAAATAAATTAATAGTATTCGATTTTTAAAACCAAGGAGTTTTCAATTAAAAAGATTTTAATATGACAGGAACAGTGGAAATATTCCATTCCCGAAACTTTTAGTGCAGCCTAGGTACCTACATGTGCTTAACCACCGAAGTTGTATGGGTTACCAAAAGTACGCAAGCTTAATGCTCCACAACACCCCATAGTGAGCCAAATCGAGTCACCAACTCATAGATTTGCTCAGCACTTAGCGCAAAACTCAATACTTAGCAATCGAATTATCGGAATCAACGTTAAAACTTAACAAATTTGAAACGTTATTAAATAAATTTGATGACTGGCAAATTCGGATAGGATTGTTAAACTCGATTAACTTAGATAGCGACATTGCTGAACGAGACAATATTAAACAATTGTTTTCTTCGAACAGTGCTCGCTCAAAATATTATAAAAGGGTTTCAATCGAAAATTTTTGCTAACGAGTACAATAACGGACCTAATTTTGGTAGCTGTTCTTCAGTTGGTTGTAATGAACATAGCGAGATTAAAAAATGAAAATTATTTTTAAATTTGAATAAAAATCATTATGATAATAGAGTTGTGGACTAAAATCCTATATATTAAAGACATATAATAGTTAGGTCTATGAAATAAAGCAAGGTCTCAAATATGTAAAATAATCTTAACAGAAATAGGACTTAAAAAGAATTATTATAATGGCATGTAGGCTGCTTCACGAACGTCCGAGACCGAGCTTAACTTGGACTCGCTGACCGATGTGTCCTTGACATATCATCTAAGTGTCGGTGGTAAGCGAAAATTGTTTCCTGGTCAAAACGGCGCACCACGAGTAGCCAATGTCAATACCACCAAGGGATGTGTTCCCCGTCGTTCGTCTATACGCTCTAGCCATTGCAGAAGACTTCAGGTATTAGGAGTTTTAATGTCATCGAGCATTCATCTTTCATCGGAGGGAAGATGTCTGCGCCTAACGCTTTAATTAAGCAATACATCGGGCTCACTATTCGAAATAGTTTTACTCTTTAAAGCATTACGTCAAGTGTCATTTTTTGTTCCCCACCTCAACACACAAAAAATTCATTCATCTTCCAACGAAATCTTGAACTCTCACACCTATTTTATGAATTAAAATTGTAAATCTGCCAATATATTTAATATTTAATCAGACTCCGTGTTTGCAGTTATGTCCAATACGAGACACCTTCATATATTAAATCAAGTCTAACCAATATCGCGATAAATTACTTTCATGGAGTTTGTTTACCGACCATCTCACAGCGCATATGTGCGACTGAGGACAATATAATATTTATTACAGATATTTTATCGTTCACACGTCTTTCGCAATAGAGTGATAAGTATCACTTTTGTATTATTGTTACCAACTTGGGTATTTATTAGTTATTTTAAGTTATTTTCTCTATCATTTATATAGACTAAAATACTGCTTGACCCTGCAGGCTATCCCTGTAACTTCCCGCTAATTTCAATATCATAACGCTCCAAATTTCACTTATTATGACGTTCGTCATAATTTTGGAAAACCAGGTTTTTTATTTTTATTTTTTCAAAATTGAATATTTCACGAACCGATCAACCGATTTTGATGTGATTTACGGCATACGACGTAATTTGTTTAGCTTAACAAAAAGCCTATTACAAAAAATTTTATTTCATGGAAAGTTTTCAAGTTATTTTGAAAAAACATTTTTGAAGATTTCTTTCGTCAACGATATCTCGGGAACGAATCTAACGATTTTGATGCAGTTTACGGCAATTGACGTCGTTTTTTGAGTAAATGAGAATATTACATTATAGAATAGACCAGTGTTATGCATAAGAGATGTTCTCATGCGCTCAAGACTTTTCTCTCGTAAACATAACTATGAAATTTTTATAGGATAGGGTGACAAACGAACACAGAGTCCACCTGTTCGTAAGTGGTTGCTGTGGCCAATAGTCGTCTACATCTATCCTCGACTACGAATCAAAATGCAGATGCGTTATCATCCGTGAGGACTAAGATAAAATGCCTCGTTTCCAGTGAAAAGGGTCTCCGGTTCTCTACACTCACTATACGAAATACAGCAGTATTAAGCTATTATTATCTGGTATTCTGTGAGAGCCTGAGTAGACCCATTCGTGCTACAACTTTACTACTAATATAACTGCAGCATGGCTCTACCACGTAGAAAAAAGTAAAGTTACAAGTAAATAAAACAAATTCCTTTGATTTAACACATCATTGTGTTAATTTTTAAAACCCGATTTTGATAACCAGAGTTCGAAACCTATCCAACTGCAGAGAGGTAAGACAGGGTGACGTTATATCCCCGAAACTCTTCACCGCTGCTTTGGAAGACATTTTAAGCTACTGGACTGGAAAGGATACGGTATTAACATCAATGGCGAGTACATCACTCACCTTCGATTTGCCGACGATATAGTCCTTATGGCACAATCGCTGGAAGACCTAACCACTATGCTCAATGACCTCAATGGTGTCTCCCAACGGATAGGTCTTAAGATGAACATGGACAAAACAAAGATCATGTCTAATGTCCATGTCACACCTATGCCGGTAGTTGTAGGGAGCACTATGCTCGAAGTTGTTGACGAATACGTTTACCTGGGACCAATAGTCCGACTATGTAAGTCCAACTTCGACCGAGAGGTCAATCGACGGCTTCAACTCGGCTGGGCAGCGTTCGGGAAATTACGACACATCTTCTCGTCAGGTATACCTCAATCTCTGAAAACTAAAGTGTACAACCAGTGCGTGTTGTCAGTGATAACTTACGGATCTGAGACGTGGTCCTTCACTGCTAGCCGTATGAGGACGCTCAAGGTCGCTCAGCGAGCTATGGAGAGGGCTATGCTCGGAGTTTCTCTGCGTGATAGACTCAGAAATGAGGATATCCGCAGTAAAACCAGAGTGACCGACATAGCCCAACGGATTAGTAAGCTGAAGTGGCAATGGGCCGGCCATATATCTCGAAGAACCGATAACCGATGGGGAAGAAAGGTTCTCGAGTGGCAGCGTCGTACCGGTAGGCGTAGTGACGCGACCCCCACTAAATAGAGTGAAGACCTGGTAAGATATGCAGGAAGTCGATAGATGCAGGTGGATTAGGACCGTGCTTTATGGCATTACTTTGGGTAGGCCTATGTACAGCAGTGGACTTGTGAAGGGCTGTAATGATGATGATGATTCTGATAACGCTATCGATTGATGTAATATATATTTTTATATTATTTCTTTTCTCAGCATAAATATTATTCAATTCTATGTTATTATGAATGATTTTTTATTCGATAACAAAAGCCCATTTCGCACAACTGAACTAATTCCGAACAGGTAACATATGGGATTAAATGCCATAACAGTTCACGATGCTACGGGTTGACTGGCAATGAATGCTGACAGGCATTAAGGCCTCCAATTATTACCTCTGTTGTAAGGTGTTACAATGAAGAATAAATAAAAAAAGAACTCATTTTTGAATTACATAATAATCATATTCGTAAGAGGTTCCACTACATCATATCATCATTCGTCGGAGACAACACAAAGAGACGGGTAGTGAAATATTTAGTTTGAATTGTTGTTTTTTTTTTTAATTGCCTCTCTGTAGAATTTTCTCCTGTATCATTGGGGCAGTTTACATATATAAATTTCACAAAGATGAACATTCAAACCCGGAACAGTTATCTGAAAGCCATAAAATACTTGTTCCGTGCGGGAATCGAACCCGCTGCTCTCATCGCTAAGCTCTGCGCCACTGGTCCGTCCAATTAATTTATTTCTGAGAGCAGTTCAAAATAAATAATTCTAAATTAATAATGAAAGGCTGCCCACAAGTCTGCTCGTCTAAAGAGTGATGCAAATTCCTCTTCCTTCCCCATACATTGCCCTCAATGAGATATTGTAGCTCTATATTATCTATGGGGGAGGCCTTTTTATTGATTTGCTGCTATGAATTAATGTAAAAGGTATAACCGTAGTTGTAATTATTAATTAAAAATTATTTAACGGTTGATGACATAAAAATATTTAAAATCAAATCTGTAGTTTTTATAGAAAACAATCGAACGTATAATTTACCAACATTGAAATTCATCAATAATTTTAATATATTTCAAACCACCAGCCAATCTATGTCTAGTCTATGTTTAGCAGTGTTCATTCGATTTGCTCGAATAAATTAATTAATATCACATTTGTATTCTAAAACCACACCATTACGTAAATAGTTATATCGAATCAATATATCATTACACAAGCGTATCGATGTAGGCAATACCACATTGCGGTCGAATTTTCAAAACCCAATATCAAAGCGAATATTTTGCGGGCATACTAGATTGAACATGTATAAACATTAAATTAATGGTTATTCTGATAACAATAAAATTATGGATCAATTTTAAAGCTATTATAGAGGATTCTATTTTCATACGTTTCTGATTAGCTATGTCCACACTGTGCTCTTTTTTGTGTATCAAGGGTGTGCGTCACGGCGCAGTTAACAACTTACGCGAGGCACGCCCACAGAACGATAGTTTTGGTCTTAACTGACCTATAGCATATTTATGCACTGAACACAATTACTCTCTACCACTGACCTCTATATATAAAAGTACGCTAGACTGGCTATACATCGTAACATGATGAAGCGATTTGATTTGCTCCATTTTGGCGCTGACAGCAGAAGTGAACGTCCACGAAACTAATAATAGGATAAGTCAATGACAAAATATATCGATAAAAATTCGATACCCTGCTTATACATAAATCAATAGAATGAACGCTATGGATAAATGACCTCTACCCTCTAGCCGTAACCAGAGGCGAAGCTTCCATATAAGCCAAACAGCCAGGCTTGCCCTTTCAAACTACGCAATCAATAATATCAACTAAAAAATTACTCGTAAGCTGTTTCAATCTATTTCAAATTTCTCGCGCGCTCCTCTGTTCTACACAGTTCATGACTTCGTAGCCTTATTATGTAACAGCTACACTTGGCAGTTTGCTTTCAATTCGAAATACATGATTTCGTGTTCTCTTTGTCTTAAAGCGAACACGCAATGGACTCTTAAAATTAATGAAAGCAAGAAGTTTATTTGAGCAATTAGTCGTCTCTCTCGCACGCATGGGCTTTTTACCGGATCGCTTCCTATCTAACCTGTGGCCAAATGTTCTATAGTGAAATACAACTACGAAATGTTAATATAGCAAATTAGTATGCACCAAAAAGCCCAGCTTTCGTCTGAAGTTGTTTCCGAGTGCGGGGGCGCGCGGGCGATACGTTTGCAAGTTCACTTCACATTTCAATATTTACTCCATTTGTTTTTGTTGTGTCTGTTGAAAATGTAAGCTTTTTTTAAAGATTTACAGTGAAAATGGAGAATAATAGTGTTCCTTGCGGATGAATTGAATTGTGTTAAACTGCAAATCAGCGAGGAAAAGGTAAAATCTTTAAACTTTGTTGAGAAAATACACAAGGTCAAGAGCGTCTTTTCGAGTTATCAATTATCGCAATTGAAAAACAGATACAGTTAAAATGTCCACCAAAATTTTACGCGGATGTAATTTATTTATTTACACTTTATTGTACTAATGGTACAAACAGCGGACTTAATGCCATATGTCATTTTCTACCAGCCAACCGGAAAGTTATTGGGAGATGTATGTACTGCAGTGGGCTAGAATGAAACCTAAAAATTGATAAATTTCACATACACATACACCCTCACCCCCCCCCCACACAACAAACACACACACATACACACTCATAGCTAAAACTTAATTAAATATATATAAGGATCTAATAGATTAAATGTTATAGATTATTTATATATTTATGTGTCAGATGAACCCAAATAATGTTCCTTTACCTTTGTTTAAAAAATCCACTTATTGGGGGATTTTCTTATTGCTAGGGGAAGCGCATTCCAGAGTCTTACAGCTGTAACAGCGAAAGAGTTTGAGAGGAAACCAGTACGGTGAGAGGTGAGGAGTATGGAGCACGAGATTGTTACGAGAGCGAAGATTGCAATCATGGGAAGAACCCAGGTATTGAAACTTACATTTGAAATACTCTGAGGCCAATGGATCGTTAAGAATATTGAACAGAGTGCTAAGGCTCCTGCGTTGTGGGATATTTAACCATTTAAGTTGAAAGCGATAGAAAGAGACGTGGTCATACTTTCGTAGACCGTAAATGAAACGGATACAGTTGTTGAGAAGCCAATCCAATTTATTGACCTAGTATTTGTCTGCATCTAAGTAACACAATCAGCGTAATCAAACATAGGAAGAATTAGTGATTGAATTAGAATTTTCTTCGTACAAGGCGGTAAGATATTTTTATATCTGTACAATTATCTCAAAGTAGTACAAACTTTACGGCTAATTTCCTCGACATGACTGCGCCAAGTAAGTGAACAATCCAAGGTTAATCCCAAGTCCCTAACATGAGAGCTGTAAGGAATTACCTCGCCATTATAAATCAGAGGATCGAACGATGTATGATTAAGTTTACCTAATTGACGTGCACTGCCTAAGACTTTAGCTTGGCATTTGCTTGGATTAACAGCGACCCCATACCTTCTTGACCAATTAAGAATCCAGTTAAGATCGGAGTTAATCACGGTTACAGCATTATTTATGGAAGTAGCATCGGCATGAGCATACAGTTGCAAGTCGTCGGCATACATATGGTAGGAAGCACGAAAATTACAAGTAATCATGTTAACAAATATAGAGAAAAGTAAAGGAGAGAGAATTCCACTTTGCGGAACACCAGTGGTTAATTCACCCCAATCGGACACCATACCAGCGACCCAAATCGCCTGCTGGCGACCACGAAGATAGGAGGAGACCCAATTCCATGCTGACAAGGAAAAACCTATGTAAGACAAGATGGCGATGAGAATATCATGGTCAACGGTATTAAAGGCGTTAGAAAAATCTATTAAAACTAACACCGTCAACTTTCCAAACTCCATGCCATCACGCACATCCTCTGTTATTTTGCCGTTGTGGTGCTATGTCCAGGCTGAAATCCTGGACATAGCACCACAACGTAATCAAATATTTCCTTAAGAAAGAGAGACCATTCAATTTAGTATATAAATAATTTTATTTTTAATTTTGTACATAGTTTGTTTGTACTTTGTTCATGCATAGTATTGTATGTAAATATCTTTTTCTTTCGCTCAAGCAAACGCAAATGGCTGTTTTCAAAGCCAACGAAGGTATACAATTGCTGATATGTCATACAATCTATCTAGCCTTCTATGTGCTTTGTTAAACACGTCCTCGACAGCACTGAATATGAAACTGAAGAGTGGAGACAGATCAAGATTGGTGTATTTTTATCAAACTGCCAAAAACAACAAAACCATATCTTGGGCTGGCCCTAGTTTGAAGCCCTAGCTTCACCACTACCCGTAACGTCTATTCTATTTATGTATCATATTAATATAAAATGCCACTATCACTCATCATCATTAAGGCCCTTCACAAGTCCACGGCTGAACATAGGCCTCCCCCAAGGAATGCCACAAAGCACGGTCCTAAGCCACTTGCATCCATCAATTTTCTGCATGTGTTATCAGATTGTTACTCCATTCAGTGGTGGGACGTCCTACACTGCACCTGCCGGTACGAGGCTGCCACTCGAGAACATTTATCTGACCCCATTAGTTATCGGTTCTTCGGGCTATACGGCCAGCCCATAAGTGATGCAGCCTCACCAAAGGCGCAGAGGATAATCAAGTGGCGCATCGCCAATCGTATACCAACACTTCTCTACCCATACGACTCCACCTCGACTACAGATGTACAAGGAGAGGAAACTCCTCTAGCCGCAGCCAATTAACACACATCCAACGTGGCTCGACATCATCAAGCGACCTTTCTACACTTGGCTATGGCCCTTGAGTTTGGGGGAAAATGAGAAGAGAAGAAAAAAAACAAAACATTCGAAATAATATTCTAATACTTTTATACTTACTGGTACTTTTATACTTTACAAAATAGTGCAGTTCTTATGTCTAATAAAACAGTCGGCAGTGAAATTTTTAGAGCAAAGATGATCATTTTGTTTCGGACGCCAATACACAATATTTATGCTATTAAGGCATAATTTTGGTGTAGGTTCAGTTGGAAACCTGTTAATTAATAAACGTTCGATAATTATCTGTTGTTGGCGACTTTGTTTCTTAACAGATATGGGTAAGAAAGAACATCGATAAGTATTATAGACAAGGAACTCTACAACCCTATTTAATTTTATTGTTTATCAAAAATCTGTAATATACAGCCAAACATGTTGGTAATTATGATATTAAGATGAGTAACAAAATTTTTAGTACATATATTATCAAATAGTTTTAATTTGATTAATATTAGCAGCAAATTCACTTAATTGTGAGTTTTACAGATTACGCAAACTCTCATTATGATTAAAAATAATTTTTATTATGTAACTGTAAATAACATAAATAACTATCGATTCTAGTTTAAAAGTTCAAAATACAGATTTTTTTAAATAAGACGACAAACTTTGACATATTATGTCAATTTTAGTTCTTACGACGACCTATAGTGGCGCTCCAAATTGGCACAGACATTTTGTATTGTATAGCCAGTCCAGCGTACTTGTATATATAGAGGTTCGTGCTCTCTACCGAGAAGGTATGCTCTTGACGCATGCGCTATGACAGTGAAAGCGTAGCGCGCACTGTGACACTCGTCTTTCTGCATCGAGTGGATTTCTATGCTACGAAGCGTTAAACAATAAAATGGCGGACGAAGAAAAAGAAATAACATTGAAGTTTATTAAAGATAACAGAAGCGTTCCATAATTTTGGGATCCAAATAATAAACTTTACACAAATAATGTAGATGTCTATGGGCCTCGCATTCCACTTACCATTAGGTTTTGGCTACTAAATATGATATGAACATCGGTGAAGTTTAAAAAATATAAAAAGTCTTCGCTTATATTTTTCCAAGGAGCATCAGAAAGTTAAAGTCAAAGACACCAAGAAAAAGAGTGGTGCTGGATCCGATGAGTTATATCATTCAACGTTGCTCGCTTATAAATATCTCTTACTCACTGCTGGTAATGACGGCACGGGAAACTATAGAAACTAGAACTGAGGAAGAAAAGTTATTTCAAAATTTTATCAATTTTAAGTTATTTCTTAGTCAAATCAATTTACGGTATTTCTCTAATATCTGACATGAAATAATTCATAAATTACTCCCGTATTTGGTTCGCTATATTTGACTACCTACGAAGAATTCTTTGAAGTGCCCTGTAACCAAATAATATCTTCAGTGCGTACATCCTTATTATCAAAACAACCAGGAGGACAATAATGTGAATGTAATGACGTGTAAATTCTGTCTGTAATCTTAGAAAATTATGTATGTATACACTACTCAAAACAATATCAATTACAGTACTGTCGACTTTTAATTCAATGGGCTTACGAAATATTTTGAATACAGATACAAGCAGCCCAAATGCATTTTCAACGATAAGCCTTGCCCTTGATAACCTACAATTATACAATTATATACCCTTTATGCAGACCCCATATTTAAATCTGTTGAATACGGTTTAATATTATAGGTAGATAAAGCAAATGCACCGTCAGCAATTAAGACATAAGGTACTGACATCGTTTAGTAGCAATGGTTCATTACTTGGTAATTTTAGTTTATGTTTTTCAATTTTCTTATAAAACATTGTGGATTTAAAAACACCACCGTCCGAAATATGGCCCTGGCTACCAGTGTTAACATATGTAAACAATAGTTTGCATTTACAATTGCGAACAATACTGTATGCTATTCTATGGGACTATTACAGTGGGGCACTATATTCCTGTTCTTCGCAGATGGCTAGTCTCCGTTGAGACCAACTTTCGTTACCTACCTTAGTTTGAAAATTGTCTTAAAGGTCGTGTCGTTACATTAAAATTTCTTTCCCTATTTTTCACTTTTAGTAGTAAATTTTTGAACCCCTGAAGTATGCCCTATATAATAAAAAATAATCACAAAACAACGGTTCACAATCGAGGAAGATATTGCACAACGCACATAAGAACCTATAGTAGAATTGCATACCTTCTCCTTTTTATTAAGTCGGATAATCTGGAATAGTATGTATTAGATCCTTGCATATGAAATTAGCGTTTTGTCGTACTGACCAATTTGATCAAAAATATCTCCTCTTTCATTTTCATTTACATTTTTAAATGTAAATATGTAAGAAAAAATTAATAAAACACTAGCTTTTGTCTCGTTTACATACAAAAGAAACTGCAATATTTAATTACACATGCAGTATTAAGATTTTATTAAGAGGCCGTGTGCCCGTGTGTGTCGTAAGAGGCGAAAGAGGGAGGCAGGCAAGAGATGGACAGTAGCATGTCCCTGATATCAACAACTATGTGTGGCAATTATGGCAAATATCCTCCGATGAGGAACGACACAAACAAACGGCCCCTAGTATTCGGCGGCCCCGCTATTTCTGGCTACGGTGGCAATCGTGGTAACGGCGGGGCAGGGGGCGCTAAGAATCTCCGGTGGAGGTTGGGTTGCCACCTACAATGACTCGACCTGGTGCCATATACAACGCACGCACCCTGAGGACTGACGAGAAGATACTGAAGCTGGAAGAAAAGATGGACAAGTTGCGCTGGCGTGGCGTGGCAAGACCACACACTGAACAAAAAACAACCACTGAGTTAGATGAGCTACAATTGGAATGTCTGCGGTATACACCGTACTTCCCGGACTTTGCTCCAACAGATTACCATTTTTTCCGGAATAGGGACAACATCTTACAAGGAAAAAAATTCAACTCTGATGCGCCAGTCCAAACCGCCCTGAAAGAGTTTATCAATGAACTACCTGTGAGATGACATAAGTGCATGGATAACAACGGTGCATACTTTGATTTATTAAATATATTTTACAAAAAAATAATGAGAGTGTATCTAATACAGGCTTTGAATATTTACAAAGAAAAAATATGTAAAAAAAAAGTCATCAAAAACAGCAAAGAGCGATTTTAAAATGAGTTTCTCTGAAAACGAAAGTACCAATTTTATATTATACGCACACTCAAGATATGAGGCGTGTTGAAATCAAATACGCAATTTTCTCTTTAACGATTCATCATTTTCAAATGTCTGACGAAGCTCAAATTTTGTCACACGATTTATTGTAAAAGACAAATCGTGTATAAACATGTATGCGATAATAAAATATTATCATATGTATAAAATATATATTGAGTACATACGATACTGTATAAAATATGTCATGTAAATAATAAATAAATATTGGTCCTTAAACTTGGAGTATGAAACAATTAATCCTTCGTGCTGCAGCGGTGTGAGTTGACAGATTTCACATGCTTTCGAAATATTTTTTTAAACCACAGAGACTGAACTTTGGTTACTGTTATAACTGTATAAAATGATCCTTTTAAAATTAGAGCTCTTGTTATTAAAGAAATAAGAGAGCCCATGTTATAATATTAAATGTGCTGGTGGGTGTCCAAATGATACCAAGAATTTCGTTTCAATTTTGCAACTATAAAAATGTATTGTGCTTACTGCCTATTTTAAAAAATTTAAATTAAATATGATTATTTCAAAAACTTAAGGATAATGGCGCTGTTAAAATACATAGATTTAGTTTGACTAATAAAAATAACTATTTAATCAAAGATATAAGATACTATATTTTACAATCATCATTATCGTCATCATTAGAGCCTATCAAAAGTTCAATACTAACTACATGCCTTCCTGTAGATTGCCTTATGTCGCCTCTACACGTTGGC
This sequence comes from Parnassius apollo, assembly GCA_907164705.1. Classification (NCBI taxonomy): domain Eukaryota; kingdom Metazoa; phylum Arthropoda; class Insecta; order Lepidoptera; family Papilionidae; genus Parnassius; species Parnassius apollo. Next base: position 6,046,888 of record CAJQZP010001697.1, read on the forward strand.
CAATACAGTGGCGAAAGTAGTGGCGATATATTGGCCGAGAGTTGGTGACGGCGTCCACACGTTGGAAGGTCGTTCAGTTTACTTCGGTTCGGGCCAATGTGCGGACGAATTTATTTTATTTTAGACGTCGGCTCCGTGGCGCAGTGGCTTGGCAATGAGTGGCTGTGCCAGGGGTCGCGGGTTTGAATCCCGCACGGAACAAGTATTTGTATATCCTACAAATAATTGTTTCGGATCTGGATGTGTGTCCTTGTGCAATTTATGTTTGTAAGTAGCCTCCGCGACACAGGAGAAAATCCAAGTGTGGGGGGTAACGTTTTTATAAAATAATTATAAAAGAATAGTGAATATTAATAAGGTTGTAAATAGATATACGATATACGATTAGCTTTATTTATTCTTTACATGCATCAGAAACTGGAATAAATACCATTAATTAGAACTTAAGTTATTTTAAAGTTAAAGGAGTTATAATCGATGTCTATGTTTTAAAATTGGGTTTTGCTTTTAAAGTTTAGCAAAACATGTACTTGCTTTTCTATCAGACATTTGATGTATATATAAAAAAACACCTTATAATTTATTTGGTAATTTAATTATTTTTTGAGAAAGACAAAAACAATAGCAATAAATATAATTAACACTGACTTAATAATAGGTACTAATTATAACAAGGAAAGTGGCTCAGGACCATGCTTTGCGGCATTCTTTGGAGGAGGATGTTCAGTAGTGGACTTGTGAAGAGCTGTAATGATGATGATGATTCGAAAACTTGCACGATTAAATTATAAGAAATCGACGCTTTTTATATAGGATAGGGTGATAAATGAGCACACTGTTCACCTGATGGTAAGTGGTTGCTGTGGCCCACAGACATCTACATCTAATAAGTCTAATAAATCAAAATGCAGATACGTTGTCACCCGTGAGGACTAAGATGAAATGCCTCGTTTCCTTTAAAAAGTGTCTCTGGTTCTCTACACTCACTATACGAAACACAGCATCATTAAGCTACTATTTTACATTGATATTCTGTGAGAGCGTGGTCCTTCCCCGGTCGAACCGACCCATTCGTGCTACAACTATACTTCTAATATAACTGCATGGTTCTATCACGTATAAACGCCGTGCTTCATTTTTTTTTCATTTTAAAATTGTTCTCGTAATAATCTGATTGTTAATAAATGTTCATTATTTTTTTTTATAAATAGCTTATCGAATAAAACAATAGTTTAAAAATAATTAAATCGCGCTAATTAAAGTAGTATGAATGTTTAAAGTTGAAATTGGCACTAAAAGGCTGGTAATTGGGTCATCCACCCTACAAAGCGTGAATATAAAATTTTAATCAGATGCGTGTAATCACTCTGGGAGCTTGTAGCAAACTAAACTCGCGGCCAACGTGTGGACGCGGCGACCAAACTCTGCCAACAATTCTTTGATCTTTTGTAAAAAACCGACACCACACGGATCTCGCGCCAACTTGCGGGCCATCGTTCCAATACATACCAATGAAGCCCAAACACCCCGTCTACACGTTGGCCAATGCTATTAGCCACTACATTCGCCACTGTGTTGGCCAACGTGTAGAGGCGCCGTTATACTCATAGTTTTTAACAAAGTAGCAATTTCCATATAACAACTAAAAATAATAGAACACTGCGGTTACCAAGCCACATAGCAAGCGTGGCAACTATGCAAAATCCTCTCTATGAGGTAATGTATGGTTGGGGCTTCTGTTCAGCAATAAACTTTTATACGCTGTAATAGAATAATTTTAAGTGCTGATTTACCAGGTAATTACTTATAAATACTATATAAGGAAGACATAGAAACTTGCTCACATATAGCAAATTAAAAAATCGTTCGCCATCACGCATATCCCAATGGTAGCTCGGTGGACACTTTCTTACCCTAAAACTTCTTAGTAATGAGGGAAGGCACGCATGCACGCACGCGAGCACGAACACATATACGGATATAATCGCAAAAACAGACAAAATAGCTTCCTAGGACCTCGAAATGTCAAGATTTGATAAGAACTCGATTTTCGAAAACCGGGGTGAAAACAATAACTTCCCAATTATTTTAAATCATTGATTTTCATAGCTTGAAGTAAAAAAGTTACTTTCATATTATATTATTTTTTATTATTTATTATATTTATTACATTCAATATATTGTGTACAAGCGATTCGCTCTGGCTTCACACGGGTGGTTTCTGGATCTCGACAACAGCGCCACCTAAAGGGTCCAATTGTGCATTTTAATCATTCAGAGACCCACTCAAACGCAAGGAAACAATTTCATCAAAATCGTTCGAGCCGTTTTCAAGTATCACTGACATTAACGGACCTCAATAGATTTTTACATATACAGGTTTAAAATTCTTACGAGACAGGTATTACATGATTTATGATAGATCGTCTCGCACAAAAATCTGACTTTCCAAGAAAAAAAGCCCACGGTTGGAAGAAATACTGATAACTATTACCTGACCCTAGAAACGTTTAGATTTCTCATTTGTGAAGGTCAGTTTTATTACATACGAAGTACATTAAACAAACAGTTTTTATTACAAATTGTTTGTTCGGTAACTTAATATGACTCTAAATGAACATCTTTATTCGTAAGTTATTGAGTCAATATTTTGTTCCAAAATTATTTACAGTCAAAAAGCTCGTAAAAGAAAACGTAAGTATTTGGTTTAGTGGGCGTTATTATGAGATGGTGGATTATTGCGCCTCGTATTATATTAGGTAATATCGCCCTAGAGCTAGCATTCTTAATGAGAGTTGCTTCACAAAGTAATATTTTTGATAATCAAAATGAGATCAGGTGATTAGTACAGTTACTTACAAAATAGAAAACAACTGTCAATTGCAAATAAACCATTTTCTAAACTATGGTATGATACAATATCAACCAGTCTGTGAATATCAAACCAATCAGTTAACTTGCTTTATCTTAAAGTCATTAAATAGTATAAACTAGATTAACACTCTGAACAAATAAATTCTTTATCACATTTTGATAGTCCCACACACTCTTCGTGTTACCATCTTTTACAAATTCCACATTGACCCATATCTAACTTCTTGTTTTCAAAACATGCATAGCAGTACCACTCTTCGGTATCATCTTTTACTTCATTTATTTGCTTCTTTTTTCTTTGTTGTTTTTTCGTTATATCTTTACACCTTAAAACTTCTTCTCAGTGTTTACTTCTTTGGTGTTAGGATTATTCTTATCTAATGTATTCTTCTTCTGTTGTTTATTAGTTTTGGCATTAACCTTGCTATTTTTTTTTGTTTGTTTTTTGTTGTTTATCACTTTTGTCTGAAAATAGATCCTTAGTTATTCTTTGTCCTTTATAATTCATCGCTTTCTTACACTGTCTTTTTGTTTTAACTTGTGCATAATTGGGAGTTGGCAAAAAATTTGGAATGGTGTCTTATTACTTTGTTTATTTAAATTAATATTAATAATATTCTCCACCCGAGGCACTAAAGTTCTCATCATTTGTTTTGTACATTTCATGTTACGAAGTAATAATAATTTTCTTAGGTGTGACTTGCCCTTTAGGGATAAAATAGTCAGTATTTTCATCATCTTCGGCTGACGAGTAACTATATATGTCTTCAGCCGTGCATTTTTTAAAGAGTCAGAACTAGAGCTTGGACAAATAGGTTTATGTAATCCAGAACAACTTGGAACTCCCAAATCTATTTTGTAAGTATTCTTATTGCTTAGAAGTGGTTCGTCATTGGCACTTACCAATAAAACATCATTTTCTAGAATTAAAGAAGGTGAAACACAGTGTTCTTCCACCTGTCTTGCTGGCCTATGAGGATGTTCTACCATTTCTACGTCAGAAACATCGGGAGATGAGCTATAGTCAACGAGACGGCATTTAACTATTGAAGAGTTTTCAGTTCTTGAAGTTACGTACCAAATCGCTTTCGGTCGGTTTATTAAGAACAGGGTATTCATCTGTCTCTAATACATTAGATGTAGAGTTCTGCAGGAGCTTATCACATATCGATAGATCGTCATCAGTGTCATCGTTCAATATGACGTCAGATAAAGGACTTTGTATGGGCTCCACGCTAATTTGTGGGCATGCAATTTCAGACAAAACTGATGGGGCATATACCCATATATTCTCAGGTATAGCTTCAGGATTAAACGGGAATAATCCTGTTGCCGCAAATCCATTAACAATGTTGCTATGCGTCATGCATTTGGGCCAGACTTGACTAAATATCCTATTGTTGCGTGAATAAGTCAACGTCATACACTAGCGCCATCTAGTGTCAGGAACGAGAGCGAGGGGAGCTTTGCAGAAAATGACATCACAAATTTTTCAACCGACAGAGCCATCCGAAGAACTAAGTTTCTAGAAAATCTACACTCGAACATTCGTCGCTTTGCGCGCATTTACTTGAATATTAGGCGCTGCAAGATGCGATCGGAGTAGTATTGGATTTGGCGAGACAAGCGAAGCTTCGGAGCGGAATAAAGTGAATTAGTGTGTTTAATTATTAATGTTTTAAGTTTTAATTTGTGTAAAGTAAATTAAAGTGTTAATTTTGGTAATTTTATCGGCAATTTTTATTGTCACGAACCTCAAGCTCGTAACAATTGGTGTCAGAAGTGAGATAAAGTCATGCCGATTTTACCAAAGGAGGAATCAGAGGGTGTCCGTACCCGAAGTCAACGCCAGCAGGAGACGGACCAGAGGAGATTCGGTGGTGCAACGCCGCAGACGTCGGAAGGCCAGCCACCGGCTGCAGGCCCGTCGGTAGCTCCTACATAAGCAGCACCTGACTTAGGTGCTCTGATGGTGATGCTGCAGGAGCAGGCTCGCCGACAGGAGGAGCAGGTCCGTCGGTTGAAAGAGCAGCTGCGGGGCGGACAGGAGGAACAGGCCCGCCGACAGGAAGACCAGGTTCGTCGTTTGGAGGAGCAGCTGCGGGGCGGACAAGAGGAACAGGCCCGCCGACAGGAGGAGCAGGCCCGTCGGTCGGAAGAGCAGATGCTCCTCGTTAAGGACCTTCATGCTACCTTTGGGAAAGAGATAAAGGAGGTGAAGGATAGGGTTGCTCAACATGACAACCGCCTGTCGGAAGCTGAAACCCAAATCAAGGAAGCTAAAACCCAAATCGACCAAGTGAACAATCGGGTTGATTACGTGATGGCTGACGTTAAGAAAACGCTGGACGACCTCAAACTGGGTGATGGAACTACAGCTCCCGTAGTAGCTACTACACCTTCGCTACGTGGGTTCAAAGTGCCACCGTTAGACGGGACTTCTAAGCCTACAAAATCCAGTTCGAGGCTGTTATGAAGGCGAACGGCTGGAATAAAAGTCAGGCCATGACTGCTCTAACACTAGGCCTGCGCGACCAGGCCTTATCAGTTCTGGAAGCTCTCGGTGAGGAAGTGACTTATGAGCAACTCCTTGAGGCATTGGAGGCGAGATATGGCGACGCTCACCTGGAACACGTCTTTCGTGCGCAGCTTAAAGATCGCGTGCAGCGCATCAACGAAAACCTGCAGCAGTGGGCTCTAGAAGTGGAGAAGCTGGTGCGAAAAGCATACCGGTCTGTACCTGCGCTCATTGAAGGGAACCTGGTGCAGACATTCATCGACGGCATCCGCGACCTGGAAGTCAGAGCTGCTGTGAGGCTCGGGCACCACGAGACGCTTAAGGACGCTTTGGCCCATGCACTGGAAGTGGAAGCCGTGCGGCAGGATCATCGTTCCCATCGCGTCAGGGAGGTCGCAGCAGCTACAGTCCGTGACCGCAGCAAAGGATACGGCCCTAGGTGCTATGGCTGTGGGGAAAAGGGCCATCTTGCAGCCCATCTTGGGCCCAGTGGGACAACTTGCTGCTTCAGGATGGAGTCCTGTGCCGTAAATAGGACAATGGTCGAGGAGAAAGCTGTCGTCTGCAAATGGTTGTCCCTAAAGCTAAAGTGCCGAATGTTCTACAGCTGTGCCATAATGGTCGTTCAAGAGTCCATCTGGGAGTTAAACGAACTCTACTGAAAATCCGAGAACGGTTTTATTGGTTCCACTGTCGAAACGATGTCGAGGACTGGTGTCGCAAATGTACAAGTTATGCGGCTGTAAAGGGACCTCAGAGTAGTAGTAGAGGTGCATTGAAGTTGTACAATGTTGGTGCACCATGGGAGAGAATAGCCATTGACGTGGCGGGGCCGTTTCCGGAGAGTGAAAGCGGTAACAAGTATTTCATGGTTGTGATGGATTACTTCACAAAGTGGCCAGAAGTTTTCGCTGTTCCAAATCAAGAAGCTTCAACAGTTGCAGATAAACTAGTTCATGAAGTCTTCTGTCGTTTTGGAGTACCTTTAGAGATTCACAACGATCAAGGAAGGAATTTTGAGTCTCAAATATTCCAGGAAACTTGCCGAGTTATGGGTACTCATAAAACAAGAACGACTTCTTATCACCCGCAATCTGATGGAATGGTGGAACGATTTAATCAGACATTGGAGAGGTACCTAGTAAAAGTTGTAGACAATCTGCAACGAGATTGGGACAAGCACATACAACCGTTTTTGTTGTCATATCGAAGTTCTGTTTACGAAAGTACAGCAGTGACACCAGCTTTCGCAAACTTTGAAAGAGAATTACGGCTGCCTGCAGACCTGATCACCGGGATACCACCTGATGCTCTACGCAGTATAACCGATTATGCAAATGACTTGCGGAACAAAATGAATGACATTTATGAGCACGTCAGACAATCAGGCCAGCAAATGTCTGAGAAAATAAAAACCCGGTACGACCGCAAAATGAACAATAAAGGGTTCAACGAAGGTTCATTAGTGTGGTTGCACAATCCAGTCCGCAGCAAAGGGAAATCTCCTAAGCTTCAAGCTAAATGGGACGGCCCGTACCGGATTGTAACCAGGATCAACGATGTGACCTACCGGATACAGAAAGGCGCAAGAGGGACTCCTAAGATCGTCCATGTGGATCGCTTGGCGCGTTATTATGGGACCGATAATGCTCGGGACGAGCATGTCTTAGGAGGGGGCAGTGTTGCGTGAATAAGTCAACGTCATACACTAGCGCCATCTAGTGTCAGGAACGAGAGCGAGGGGGAGCTTTGCAGAAAATGACATCACAAATCTTTCAACCGACAGCGCCATCCAAAGAACTAAGTTTCTAGAAAATCTACACTCGAACACTTGTCGCTTTGCGCACATTTACTTGAATATTCCGGATGCTTCATTGCTAATTTGTATATATTGGCGCTGCAAGATGCGATCGGAGTAGTATTGGATTTGGCGAGACAAGCGAAGCTCGGAGCGGAATAAAGTGAATTAGTGTGTTTAATTATTAGTGTTTTAAGTTTTAATTTGTGTAAAGTAAATTATAGTGTTAATTTTGGTAATTTTATCGGCAATTTTTATTGTCACGAACCTCAAGCTCGTAACACTATTAAACGTGGCTTTTGACATTATTCTGTCGGGGTGTGTGTATAAGAAGTTCAGAACTGCTTCATCCGAGTGGTGTTCATACGACTTACTGACTGACTCGTCTAAGGGCTGAAGCTCGTGCGTTGTGTTGGAAGGGAGGCAATACAAAACTATGTCGTTTTATCAGCTTCATCTAAAACTTCTATTGACAAGTGACATTTGGCACCATAAAATATAAGTAAACATTTTCCAGCAACCTTATATTTCGCTAGGTGCTTAATAAACTCTACAAACAAATCAGCAGTCATACTGCCTTTCGGTGCCATCCTGACTAATGTTCCTGCTGGTAAGTTATCACATAGATCAGGTCTCTGTCTTTTTCCTTCAAAGAGGATCATAGGTGGTATCGCAGTACCAATGGTATTCACGCACATTGCTATTGTAACATTTTCCGCGTGTTCAGGGGCAATGAGATGAACTCTTTTGCTTCCTTTCTCTGCTAGAACTGTGTTCTGCTTGTGTACAGTTATCCGATATCCCTTTTCATCCATATTGTACAATTTTTTCTGGATGTTGTAGGATATCCATCTCATTGTACAATTTTTGCACATCTCACTGTAAAATGTTGCTGAAAAATTGATTTATTTAATTTTTGTGCTTGAGCTGGATTCATTATTTGCGGCTTTCGTTTGCTAATTGAGGGATTCCGCTTTAAAAAGTATCTCAACCAATCAGTGTCAGCAATTCTTTCGGATTTATTGAAATTATTTTTTATTTCGTATGTTTTACAAAACATATATGCTTGTTTTCTTATAAATTTTCCGTGAAGGGTACACCAATTTTAGCAAATCTTTTTATTCGTTCAACGAGGTCATTTTCTTGATGTTCTGTAAAAATTGGTTTTCTTCTCAAACGCTTAACGATGCCCATTTTTAAACGATCCCTCAATATTCTTCGCGGAATTTTATGCCTGGAAGCTGCAACACGCTGAGACAATTAGCCTCTTTGAACAGCATTCATAACTGCTTTGAAGCCTTCTTCAGCCACCCCTTTTTTCACCCCTACCTGTCAGAGCCATTACTAACCTGCGTAGGTAATAATTAATATACTAAATAATAAACTAAGTTTTATTTTCGATTTAGCTTGGTTGCGTGCAGCTTAAGTTTTTTTAGACATGATTAAGCAAACTTTTATATTGAAATAACATCATAAGTTCATTAGGCCTATAACGCCCATTTGTCAGGTTAATACCGCCCAACTGTTTTTTATTGGGCGTTGTTACCCGAAAGGGAATTGTTATTAAATCCACGTATTTTAATACAATATTACAGAAATAAACTCAAAATATTATAGCATAGTCTATAAAAGTTGGTAAACTGGTAAATATTACGAGAAATACATGCGGTAAAACAAATAAAAACTTACAATTTGCTGAAGCAATTTTTATAATAACGGCGTTCACAACTGACGTTCGACATGCGAAGCGCGTCACTGCCAAGATGGCGGCGCGAGAGCATTGTCGTCGTACTCGTGCATTCGTATGGGTATATTTTATGTTTTTGTGAGGTGTAACACAAATCATAATAAATTAATAACGTTTTTATAAGACTGTGCGTTATTAAACCACGGGCGTTAATTGCCATACCTACCTTAGTGTTTTATAAATTCCTGTATCTACCAGCATAGAATATTATAAAATCAACGGGTCCCAGCAAGGGAGTACACAACAACAAAGTTCACTGTAAAACATAGGCCTCTCCAATGATTGCTTGTCAATTGAGAATACTTGCCATAGTTACCACGCTTAGCAGGCGGGTGGGCAACAGATTTTTTTTCATTTTCTAGTTGTGATTAGAAAGATGCTGCTGCTCATCTCCCGGTGTGTTTCCTTCTGTCGCCTCTTACGACACTCACGGGACGATTTGGGGTAATGGATAATCTTACACTGCCACTACACAGTACATTTATAATATTAGTTATTGAACTAGTAGAATAAAATTTTATAAGTAAATTTTCAGCATCATGATGAATAAATTGTGTATTCGTCTGGATTCTATATCCTATTCTGGCTTGTAATCCAAGTTCGCTAGGTGGCATTTTGCAGTACCAGCCCATATATGGCAGTAATTCTCCATGCACGACCGGACTTGCGCTTTATATATAAAAATAAGCATTTGTCCCGGCGTGAAGCATCGCCGCACGTTTCACGCAAGCAACAACCAACCAAGCACCAAACCAAGCACGCAATGATTCCTAGCCTCCTTGCAGCCGCTTTGGTCTATAGGGTCTATAGACATTTACATCTTACCTCGATTAATAATCAAAAAGCGTGAGGACTAAAGTGGAATGTATCTTTTCCAGTAAAAATATTCTCCGGTTCTTTACACTCAAGATACGAAACACAGTAGCGTTACGAGTATGTTGCTATCACAATATAATAGGTCGTATTGTCAAGTCTCATGAACATGCGTTCATTAGTTTTTACATAATTGAGCCATAATACTCCAAACAACTAAACATTCAAACAAACTTTCGAACTCAATTATAGTATTATTAGGATTTGTAGGATACTAACAGAATTATTTCGAAGTGGGACATTGCGTAAAATTGTTTATAATGTTAGAAATGTAATTTGTTTCAATTCAAAAAATAAGGTGTTCTCATCATTAATGCTAACAGTTCCAGAGGGCCGCCCTAAACTTTAATTACGGCTACGAGGCTGCCACTCGAGAGTCGTCATTCCTCATAGGTCATCATTTTTCATTTATTTTGATAACAAATAGTTATATACATTTATTTTATTTAAAACTCTATATTATACACACGTGGTATATAGGCAGACTTATAGTGCAGCCAACGAAATAATGCGATCCTGACGTCTGTCAGCTAGTCATGACTACTGATGAGAAATAATTAACAATATTATTTAATTTTTAACTGATCCAATCAAAAGTCGCCTCAGTTTCATTACCCTACTTATTCGTCTGTATTCTAATTTCAGAATATAACTAAAGTAATAAAGAAAATAAAAACGCGATAATAATATTCAGCGATATTAACTAAGAAATATTACTATATCTTGAAATAGAGTTGCGACTGATAAATAAATTGAATTCAATTCCTATTCGCTTGAGGAGTTGTCTTTGTCATCACTTTTGCCTACATGTATAATTATATTATTATCAATGATGGTAAGTAAGATATCCCACCAGTCAACGCCAGCAAGGAACACAACGAGGTTACAGCAGAGGTGGAGTTCATCGAGGTCGTGACCGAGGCAGAGTTCAAGGTCATCCCAGAGGTGAGTCATTCAGCACTCAGCGTGATGAATCTGCGGCAGAGTAATGGACTACTCAGGTATGTAGTTCGGAGGTAAATCAAGTAACAGGATGTAGTGTTGTGGAATATGATAATAACAGTGAAATTCATTGGTTGTTAGATAGTGGGTGTTCAGATTATTATATGAATTATGATACATGCTTCTATAATTATGTAGATTTGAAAATTCCCATTTATGTGAAACTGCCAGATGATAAAGTGTTAAAAGCAACCAAAATAAAAGTAGGTACTGTTAAAATCTATTCCAAAAATTATTATAATGAAAATTACATCGATCTAAAAAATCTATATTTTGTTAAGCGATTCAAAAATAACGAAAAAGTACACAATAGTAGTAAGCAATGAAAATGTAAAAAATTATAATCAATCAAGAGAATTAATTAATAGTTGTTGCTAACAAAATAGATAATTTGTTTTGTATAAAAAGTTTTGTTTCAAAACTAATACGCATAATGATAAAATTTACGTAAATTCAGTAAAATTAATCATTTATAAATTACTCATCAACCTCGAATTCTTAACTTCCTCTTCTTATTTTGAGTATTCACAGTAGATGATGTTATATTTAGTTCATTTTTACCCTGAGTTTTTTTTTTCTGCATTCGTTTCTGCTCTATCAATTTTTCCGCTTTTTTTTCTTTATCGTATTCCGTTAGCTCAAATATCTTTTTAGTTTTATTTTTTACTGGTGCTGCATGTTTTTTCTTGACTTCTTCGTATTTTTGTTGATATGCTTTCAACTTCTCCCTATATGTTTTCATGCGTTTCGCAGGAGTGAGCGCCATTTTGACACCTAATAAACCAATATAAATGATTAAACCCTACTGATATAATAAATACGAAAGTATGAATATTTGTTTGTTACTCAATCACGCTGAAACGGTTAAAAGGCAAAGACGCAATTTGCTGCTTGATTAAAATAAAATTCAAATTACTGTCTAGCAAACGCCTGCTGGTTGAAAGTACGTACATAATACAAAAATTACATTACGGGTAGCGTTATAAGTATTACTTAGTCTTTCAATACATAAACACTCATGTCACCCAGAGGGATAGGTGGGGACTACGGACTTCCATTTGGCATGATCCTGACATACCTCTCTCGCCTCCTTTACATCCATATATCTACGCATACACGCTCGTCGGTTAAGCATAGCAACTTCGCGTGTATAGAAACAATTTGGCCTCGACTGGTGCGTAGGCTGTATAAAAAGATACAGAACAAAATTACGTTCAAATATAATTAATATGAAATTATTTTACTAGTTATTTAATAAAAACCCATAATGAAAACGAGAGTTTACGTTCCACTGAGTTACGACTACCTATCCACTGAGTGAATGTTTCTCAGTTGACGTAACAGATTTTAAGTTTGATTATTTTTTTATAAAATTTTCTTCAAAAGACACGTTTAATTTAGTCAATATTAAATTATACGTGTAATAAATTTATTTTTACGTGGTAGAGTCATGCTGCAGCTATATCAATTGTATAGTTGTAGCACGAATGGGTCGGCTCGACCGGGAAAGGACCACGCTCTCACTTAATAGCAGCGTCAAATAGTAGCTTAATGCTGCTGTGTTTCCTATGGTGAGTGTAGAGAACCGGAGACTCTTTTTACTGGAAAAGAGGCATTCAATTTTAGTCCTCAAGGTTGACAATGCATCTTCATTTTGTTTCGCAGACGAGGATAGATGTAGACGTTTATGGGCCACAGAAATCACTTACCATCAGGTGGACTGTGTGCTCGCTTGTCAGCCTTTTCCTACAAAAAAAAACTTTTTAAACCGGTAAAACAAGCCTACTTACTATGAAATCTTCGTAAATCAGCTGCATTTTAAACCGCACTAACCGGTACTGTACCAAGTCCTAACTTTCCGTATATACACTCTTATCTACGGTCCTAACGATGTTATATTCGAACTGTGCAATTCCAAATGGCTGACTTGTTGTGAACTAACCATAGTAGAGTTGCTAGTTTATGAAAATAACACTATTGTAGTAGCTTTCGATACTCTCCTGGAAATATTTGCGTGACTCAGCTGAATTTTCCACCATGCTCAATTTTTATACTATTCACTAAACTATTTATTTTATTATATTTTAAAATATTGATTAAAAATACGTTAGTTGATACAGAAAGTGAGCTTTGCGTTTTTTTGTATGACACTATAACTGAAGAAATATCGTGCTTATACATGAAACAGCGATGCAAAATGTCTAACATGAACAAGATGGGACAGTGATAAAAAATTGGAATTGTTAAACCAATTTTAATTTTTGCTTATAATTTATGGTAAAATTATAATTAAATACGGTCATTTGAAATGCCTAATATTCCAATTTCTTTGTACTTAAAGACTTAACCAGAGAGCGAGCTTCAGTTTTAGGTAAGAAAAAATTAATGATAGTGGAGAACTTGAAAATACCCACTACAAACAAATAAAAAAAATACCCAAACCTCATCTCGTGATTTAGCTGCAAACAACAGGGCTGTGTCATCCGCATACGATTATGACACTATTATTAAGTTGAAGATTGCTAAATTCATTTATATCAATTAGGAAAAGGTTAGGTTAAAACAGCGATAGTTTTCGCGATAAAACATATCCCGTTCATTTGCGCAATTAAACGATTTTATTGAATTAGCAGGGATTAGCGACATGATAAATAAACTAATTTCATTTAAATGTATATTTGAGTTTCAACAAGCTTGTATATTCACCATCCGACAAACTATTACTTGTATATCTACAAAACAAAATAGGTATTCGTATTTTTATAAATTTTATAGTATATGCGTTCAAGAGAAAAGATTATAATATACTTGTAATATGACTCTCAATAGTTCTCTGTATAGTTAAAAGCATAAACATCATGCCCTGAACATTGATATGTGTTGATTCTAATCATTATGTCATAGTGATGAAATTATTGTATCGTCATCGTTTTTTGCACAGATTATTTTTTGATGTCTGTACAAGAGTAGGTGAAAATAAAATAATAAATTCCAATACATTCATAAATACATACAGGACTGGCTTATAAATAAGTATATCAATAACTTTTATAATTAAACTTTTATAATATTCAGTTGACAAAATATTTATGCGACTAAAATTTTTTTGTGTGTTCAGTAGTTACTTTCTAGTAAAATAATATCCAATATACGACCTGCTGCTGGGCACAGGTATTCTCTCATTCCTAAGAGCGTAATGAGGTACTTTCATCCGCTACTCTGCTCCAGTACGTTTTGGCTCCACATATCTTCGATTTATCCTTATCACTCGAATATGAAAGTTTTCTTACAATATTTTACTTTGATACCCTACGCAGAAGACGTTTTTGCTGTAATTTGCCTATTTCAGCAAGACAACGACCTTAAGTACACTGCACGCTCAGTAACAGAATTCCTCGGCTCATAATCTGCTACTGTATTGGACTGGTCAGTTAACAGCCAGATTTAAACCCGAACATCTTCGGTGCTGTATTTCGGTGTTGTAGTGTGAGAGAGCTTTACGATGCATTTTTACAAGAATTGAACTCGGTTTCTCTTAAAAAAATTCAAAAGTTGATTGAATCAATACCTCGCCGATGCAAGGCAGTAACTAAGAGCTGTGGACATACTACTCAATATTAATTTTAGCCTAAATAAATATGGACTGATTTGCCTTTTTATTGTTTAGTCTCGTGGTTTGATATAAATTTATTGCCTAACAGTTGTTTTCTGACTGATCTCTTTAATTAAATAGTTTATTGATCGTTCTTTATTTTTTTAAATTTGAATTTTGATGTTTAAGTATTAAAATTCAAAACAAATAATGTTTATATTAAAAATCTGTGTTAACTTTTACTATCTATATTTTTTTAATTATCTTTCATACAAAAAATTTCTTATGAGAAGAAACACGAAAAAGTATGCCATGTTTTAATATTTTGTTTATTAAACATAAATTAATTCTTTTTGTTTTTCTTTTAAATTTTAAGATAAGCTAGGCAGGTCTGTTTTCAATATATTATTAGATTAAATTTAATTTAATGATTGTGAAATAAATGAGCATTACAAACCAGTGAGCTAAAACATTTTTACGTGGTAGAGCCATGCTGCAGCTATATCAATTATATAATTCTAGCACGAATGGGTTGGCTCGACCGGGGAAGGACCACGCTCTCACTTAATAGCAGCGTCAAATAGCAGCTTAATGCTGCTGTGTTTCCTATGGTGAGTGTAGAGAACCGGAGACCCTTTTTACTAGAAAAGAGGCATTCCATCTTAGTCCTCAAGGCTGATAACGCTTCATTTTTATTTGAATCTTCATTTTGTTTCGCAAACGAGGATAGATGTAGATATCTATGGGCCACAGCAACCACTTACCATCAGGTGGACTGTGTGCTCGCTTGTCACCCTTTTCCTATATAAAAACACGCCAATGGGTTATAACCAGAATAAACTGAAATCCGATAAAACAGTTATGATTGATGATGAGAATAATTACAACAAAATTGACATCTTTGTAAAAAAACATATTTCCGTAATATCTAATTACGTATAAATAAAATTGATGTCTCTATTTGTAATAACTGTGTATTGTCTGTACTATGCTTATAAGATAATTTTCGAGCTATGCCATGAGTAACCATTTTTAAAAAGTCTAACTGTCCGTCTGTCCGTCTGAGCTAATTTTCGAAATGGCTGAACCGATCGTGATCAAAATTTGCGAACAGATGTAACAATGCCAGGAGTTACTTACATTTTATTTTATCGGAAAAGCTTTAATTCTTGGTAAATACTAAATGGTTTTGATGATTATCGTAAATCTCATAGAATACTATAATACACAATAGAATGGCTGTCAATTTTATTTTATACGAGAATTGGCGTCGCTGTGTTGACAAACTGAGTAAATTTAAACATTTTAGACTTTTGATTAATGTTCAAGATCATCATTAAATTTTAATACATATTTATTTCTAAATAGGGTGCAATTTGGCATTTTCTAAATAATTTTTATATTTCTAAGAAATTTGGAAACGATTGTAAAGTCAAAACACATTTCGTGTTGACATTTATACGTATGAATTGACGTGTTAGTGACATTTTAGTGGCTACGCGGGCTCCGCCCACTTCCCTGTTCTATTATGTATGTATTATAGTATTCTATGGTAAATCTAAATGACGCCATTATTAGATCCCACCCAGTTAAAACCGGGGTGGATGGCTCGTATACAATAAAATCCAATCTTCAGAATAAATTTAAAAGTTTGTCTATTTTTATAAGAAAATATTTCTAAGACTATTTAAAAATTGAAGTAAACTTGAAGTACTTAGTCGAAAAAATATACATTGAATAGAGAACGTTTTCGTTGCAACGGACCACTTTAACACTTACAACAATGTTCACTTATCGCACACTGAAAATATCACGAAAGTATTTTATTGAAGTTGGAACAAAATAAAAACAAAGCAACTGAAAGTGGCATACATTCTAGTGAAATCTACTCTTATAACTTTTTTTTGGTTTTTAAAGGGAAAAAAATCTGCACCTCAAATTCAAATACTTCTGATATAAAATCTTCATCACTTTTGTTCGGTCGCGGCAACAGCCCCTCGAAATAAATTGATATTATATGTCTTGCAGCCGATAAAAATCGCTCCCTAACTAGATTTAACCCGTATTCCAATTTTCTACAGAGTTCTGTTGAAGGCTGACCCTTGTTTACATTACGAATCTTATTTAACGAGAAACATATCATCAAAATCTTACACCAAAAGTTACTTTGAATTTTAATTCCCAGTTTAGAAGATATTTAGAAAAAAACTATGTGTCAAATATAAAACTAATTAAGTTATATTAGGGGTCTTGGACATGTACTTTTATAATAATAATATTTCTAATTATTACGAATATTTAACGGCCTTCTGTGAGTTCACTCAGTGTAATGTTGTACCTAATTGTAACAATAGGCAGTTGGAGTGCATCGGCATCTCGGTGAGTGCGGCGGATGAGGGCCTGCAGCCTCCCCCCGTAACTACTATACCTTCTGGATCGCCGTGTATACGATTTGTGCTCTTATCCCAAATAACTCGGAAATTATGGAATTTTAATAAAGCCGACTTTATTCAATAACACAATTTATTTACAAAATTAACCAGGAATGAAATATACTATATACACGACCCGGACGATGTTCTAAATTTATTTTATTATGATTGATGATTGTTTTATTGATGAATTTTTGACAAGTATGTTCCTCCAAAAAATATAAAAACTCAGTAAATAGGAGATATGCTTATCCGGTGTGATACACGGCTAAAATAAATAAGTATATAAAGCTGAAATATAAATTACATGAAAAATATAAATCTAGTAAAGCGGGCAATGATTATGAGGAGTTCTCACGATGTAGGGCAAGAGTTAAAGTCGCGACTACACGAGCACATGACCAGTACCGCGACCGCGTGCAGGAACATTTGGCAAAGGATCCGCGAACGTTTTCAGGGTACATAAGATCTAGGAAATGCGATTCGAATCATCGGAGCTTAATCAATAACAGGCAGGTTTACACTCCGAAGCCTCCTAAGCTGAGCGTTACGGCAGCAAGCGCGGGTGCGGTGACGAGCGCGTGAGCGTACTCGTAAATCGCGTGCTTACGCCCCGCTGACGTGCGACGCGCACGTTAGCATTTACCGCCTAAGTCTTCGGTGGGGCCCGATGATATTCCGTTATTTATTTATAAGGATTGTCATGCACTGTTAGTAGAGCCGTTGCTACACATATTCAATTCTTGTATTAAGGCTACAAGATTTCCTGATAGTTGGAAACTCACTCGGACGGTACCCGTGCCGAAAGGTAGCGAAGATTAAGCACCTAGTAATTATCGACCCGTGGCATTATTATGCGCTCCAGCTAAAGTTTTTGAGTAAACACGATACCTTTCAAAATATCTATTGTTCAACTCAACCCATTTTTTAACCTATTCATCTTTCATGTGGGAAGCCATGGAATGTAAATGGCTGTTTAATTTTATTTTGTTTGGTAATAATTAATTTTCGGTTAAGAATATTCGATATTTTCGGTGCTTGAGCTGCCTTGTAAATATATATTTTACTAAAAACAGATAAACTTTGACTCACTGCGGCTTCGGCCGCCGTCGTGAGTGGGTTACTGTATCGTTTGATTACAGCGGCACGTGATGAAAAACATCTAGGCTATGGTATTGCTTTCATTACAGTCTCCGTGTTGTTTTGAATGGAACTGGAGTCGTGAACTACTTCTTGCAAAAGAGTTCTAAATTTTGCCAGAGTCGTTAGCGGTAGTATTGGTATTAGTAGTGGCAATACATTTCTAGATTTCTTAAATTAAGTTTCTCACCAAGCAGACTGTTCATATATAAGGTGTCGTTTTTTTCTTTTTACTAGGTTGATCAAAATTTTTCGTAATAGCACACATATCAATGGTTTAATAGACACGCGTTCTATTCTTTCTAAGCTTAAACTCGTTAGTAGCAAAGGCCAGAGGAAGCTAAATTGGAAACTATACCCAATATTTTTTTCAAAATTCACATTTGGCGGGAATTTTACTCTGGAAAATGGGGACACTTGAACTTTGTATGCTTCATGTGGTGACCAAACTACAGCATTGCATTCTAAATGACTTTTACAAGTGCCTCGTTTGATGCTCTCAGAGCACCGATGTTCATGAATCGGTTCGCTGGCAGTAAGACCATTCCTTAGTTGCGTTATGCTTTTTTACAAACATTAGTAATGTGTTTTCGAAATTGTATGTCAGTAGTGAATTGTACGCCTAAATCATTAATCTCATAAACACGCTGCAGAGGGGTTCCATCCACGTAATATTGATGATGACTCAGGTTATGTGCACGGCTGAACATATAATAGAACATTTCGCCACGTTAAAATATCATTTACTTTCCAAACTCCACTTTACGACCTTAGTTACATCCTACTGTAGTATGTCATGATCCACCCTCTGCTTTATTTTAAAAACTAATTTCAGGTCATCAGCAAATAACAAGGGTGTTGACTTATTGACTACTTCAGGCAAATTGCTGATCGTCAAATTGAAGAGAAGAGGCCCTAAATTACCGCCCTGACTGACATGTGATCTTGTAAAGTAGGGTTCGGAAAGTCGTCCTCTGCAGTCAACATACTGACAGCGGTCTCGTAAATAACAGGCGAAAAATGATAATGTGTGCGGTGTACAGCCTACGCTAGCCAACTTCGTGTCCACCAAGTACGTCATTGTCTACTGTGTCGAAGGCCTTTCTAAAATCAATATAGGCAACATCCACTTATTGACCAGCATCCACCGTTGGTACTGTGTGTGTCATAAGCTCTAGCAAGTTCCTCGTTGTCCCCCGCCCGGGACGGAAGCTGTTCTGTGCGTCGGACGACAGAGCACTTATTTGTGGGTAGAGACTACTGTGAATGGCTGACTTTAAAACTTTAGCTGAAGCGCATAATACTGCCACGGGTCAATAATCACTAGGTGCTTAATCTCCGCTACCTTTCGGCACGGGTACCGTCCAAGTGAGTTTCCAACTGTCAGGAAATTTTATAGCCTTAATTACAAACATTGAATATGTGTAGCAACGGCTCTACTAACACTGCATGACAATCCTTAAAAATAAATAACGGAATATCATCGGGCCCCACCGAAGACTTAGGCGGTAAATGCTAACGTGCGCGCCGCACGTCAGCGGGGCGTAAGCACGCGATTTACGAGTACGCCCACGCGCTCGTCACCGCACCCGCGCTTGCTGCCGTCACGCTCAGCTTAGGAGGCTTCGGAGTGTAAACCTGCCTGTTATTGATTAAGCTCCGATGATTCGAATCGCATTTCCTAGATCTTATGTACCCCCAAAACGCTCACGAATACTTTAATATCAATTTAAAAAAAAAGTTCAACAATCATTTATCTTTCTGACAATGTGCTTTATATATCATTTATTTGTTTAATATGTTTGTTAGATACGATTTCATGCGACAAAACGTTAGATTCTTGATTTTTAGGTGATAGTAGAATATACCTACGCACTTTGCACTTAAGGCATGCAATTGTCTTCTTTTTTATCAAACTACCACAACACATAAATTGAAATGTTGTACGCACTAAGCTAGACCTTGAAAGTGTTACTTAAACTACGGTTTTAAGTATTTTATCAAGTTTATATCTTAAAAATACTACTGCTGTCGTATCAAGAACAGACATCCTAATACTGACCAGGGTTATAAAATTATAGGCGTGCTAGGGATACGTAATAATACCCTATTGTTGTGTGACCTATCTACACAATCACTTTAGATTAGCTTTTATCCGCGACTTCCTTGGTATAAAATTTATATTTATAGTAAGGGTTATGTGTTAGCTGTAAACTTCACAGTACGCGTGCAAACTGGGTTCGATCCTTGCCGGCATGAATGAAAATATTAATTGCAATTTTAAGTACTGATTTACCACGTGCTCGGCGTTGAAGGAAAATTTCGTAAGGAGACCTGCGGATGGATGGATATTTGTGTAATAAGAAAAAAATATTTCGAAGATATGTGTAGTTCGCGAACACATTAGAACAGCGCGGCGGACTTCTCCCTGCCCTAAAACATGCTTTGAAATTCATAAAAGAGAGGAGACTTGTGCCCAGCAGTGGGACGGTTATGCGACGTGATGCGAGGTTGTAACTTTATTTTTATAAGCCTGCAGTAATTCACTCTATTATATATACCTCGCCATAGTATCACGGACTTAGCTTATTTCTTTATTTTTTTTTAGGATAAACGTGACAAGCGAGCACTCGGTCCACCTGATTATAAGTGGATGCTGTGGCCCATAGACATTCTTCATTTATCCTCGATAATCAAAACGCAGTAGCGTTGTCACTCCTGAGGATTAAGATGAAATGCCTCGTTTCCAGTAAAAAAGGGTCTCCAGATCTCTACACTCACCATACGAAACACATCAGTATGAAGCTGCTATTTTACGCTGGTGTTCTGTCTGAGTGTAGTCCTTCCCCGGTTGAGCCAACCCATTCGTGTTACAACCATTATATAGCTGCAGCGTGGCTCTACCACGTATCATCATACCGTAGGCTAGTGCCCCACATGATTAACCATAAGTGGTGATGCAGCATAAAATTGTAAAGCACATTGACTTAGCTTAACAAAAGCTTATTCACTCTTGCCTTGAAGACATTATAATCGGAATGAAATACAAATGCAGGCAAAATATTCCAATCATTTGCTGTATGCATTACGAACGACGAAGAAAATCGTTTGGTTTGAAAAATTCTGGTGATTTGTGATGAATGGATGTTTTTTTATTATTTTGAGTTGTAATCGAAAAATTATACTGCAATCTTCTGACTCAAATCCCTCTGTCACCTCTTATGACACCCACGGGAAGATATGGAGTAGAGGATTCTTTTACGCTGCCACAACTGATTTAACCATAAATACTATTGTTAGTAAAACTATAAATACTATTGTAATAAAAAATATACAGAAAATACAGAGAAAATAAAAAGGTTTTATGCGCGACCAATCATAATATTCGATTTCTCATAAAAGAAGTTTCGAAATTACATTAATTTAGCCGCATTACATAAATTTGCACGCTATCTACGCTTACGCGGCTCATGAATTTTGGTTGTTATGTACGAAGTTTTAATGGAAATACATTTGGGCCATTTTCACTTTCGTGCAAATAATATTTTATTATTTGGAATATGATCATCATAATTACAGCCTATGAAAGTCCACTTTATAAAAAACAAAAGCATATTTTCCATAGATGGTCCACGCGGGTGGTTGTTTACTATAAAGACCCTGCTGCGTACTTTCTGGCTTATTTCCAGGTGTCGCCTATTACGACTCCGATACGACTACGATTTTTACGCCGCTACTACACGATTCAGTTTTTTTATATTTGAAATATAATTATACTATATTATTATAAATACCAGGGTGGTCTGAAAAGTTTCCAAATCCAACGTGAAGATGGCAGCACTTGACAATAAAAGCTAGTGAATGCAGTTGTCTCAGAGTAATTACATACATTTGTATGCGTAGTTATGCATATTTTGACAGTTAAGCACCAAAATTTTATCCATTTTGGACAGTTAGTTTTTATTTGACAATCGTTTGAGTGTGTTTTTGTGAAAATTGAAAAGTCTAGTATCAAGCTCTCATTAAATTTTTATTTTTGAAAGGCAATACGCCTACGCAAATCAAAGATGAGTTAGACTCTGTATATGTGGACTCTGCACCATCATTTACCACAAAGAAATTTTGGGCAGCTAAATTTAAACGTAACCGTGAGAGCTTGAGAGACGAGCAAAAACTGCAACTCCTGACGATAACATCGCTAAAGTTCACCAAATGGCGATTTACAACCGCCGATTTAAGGTGAGAGAGATAGCAAAGGTTATGAAAATGTCCAAGGAATATGTTTGTCGTTTATTAAATCAAGATTTAGGGATGAAAAAGCTGTCAGCGCATTAGTTGCCTTTGACCTTTGTTCACGTTGGACCAAAAACGTTATCGAATGAACAATTCCAACGCTCTGTTGGCTCAGTTTAGGCTCTATAATAAGTCTGAGTTTTGGCGCCGTTTAATTACTGTGGATGAAACTTGGATACACCATAATACGTCCCAAACAAAAATACTGTCAAAACAGTGGACTACAAAGGGGGAACCGGCTCGAAGAAAAGCAAAACCTGTTTTATCGGCTGGAAAAGTGATGGCGACTGTTTTTTGGGATAGTTGTGGAGTGGTCTTAAGCGATTATCTTCAAAAAGGAAAAACCATTACAGAAGCGTACTACGCATCATTACTTGAAAAACTGAAGGCAAACGACAACAATTGTGGAAAACGGCCACATTTGCAGAAAAAGAAAATTCTGGTTCACCAGAACAATGCGCCGCCTTATACCTCAGCAGTTGCCATGGTGAAAATCCACGAATTACGCCTTACTTACCAGATCTAGCACCAAGCAACTTATTTTTGTTTCCTCATCCAAAAATTGCGCTAGGAGGACAGAGATTTTCATCAAATGAGGATGCTTCCTTCATGAACAATTATTTTGCAGAGAAAATCGCGGAGTCCTATTTCAACGGGTTGGAGAGATGGGAGCATCGCTGGTATAAACTGTGACTGTGTGACTATGTAAGAAAATAAAAATAAATTTATAAAAAAAAATTGTGTATCTTTGTTAGGTCGTAAACTTTTCAGACCACCCATGTAGGTCTCATAATATTTCGAAAGTACGTTATTATGTCCACATTTAAAAATCATTAAGGTCCCTATTCATATTGTTTTTAAAAGCAAAACTTTTTTGTATTCCCATATTTCGAGTAAATAACGATAACAGCGTTTCCAAACTAAATCCATTTGACGCTTAATTGCATAATGAATACTTGATAAAATAATTTCATTAAAACGTATTTCTTTTTTTTTTGTCGTCATATGGAAAGTACATTTGTAAGATTAGGACCAATTTTGACCACTTTTATTTAGTTCTTATATACTTATCCTAAAACTTCGTGCCCACTGAAGTTTTATAGTCTGAATTAAGATATATCTACATGTTCCAAGAGGCAGAGGCTATGGGGTTTAGAAGAATTTATTTCCTCGCGTGTTTCTGCCATAACATGATGTACATTTGTGGTTAGTTTTTGATTCGCTTAACGAGAATAAATAATAATATTCATTTCGGGCTACTTTCATTCGATACACGATTTCATAATTTGTTAATCACACAACAATTCTTATTTAAATCTGTCAATTTTTTTATGAATAAATACCGGAAGTAATAGATTAAATAAAAATAGGAATATTATTCCTATTTTAAATTAAAGGTTTTCTATTTTTCCCAAAAGAGAATTTATTACTGTGGACCTCCCAAATCGCGTCGATTTTATTACTTACTTAGTATTTATATTAGGTCGCTACTCATATAACACATTTTATGAGAATTTTTCGTGAGCCCTTATTTTCTAAACTTACGTTAAAGTTTAAGCCTCAGAAAGGCTTTACGAAATAAATTTGAAATTAATAAACGATAATTTGGTGCATATGTACTATTTACGGACTAAAATTTAAATACTTTTGCTGAAAAATGAAATTACTGAAAACCGTGGTCAGGCTCCTATAAGTATAAAAAGAAAATGCAAAGCCAAAGTCCAACCAACCTGGTCAGCGAATTCAACTCTACAGAGTGTAAGGTTTCAATCGGCACTTCGTGATAAATCATTTGTTTTTCGAGCTGTACGCTTTTGAAATACTTTATCTTAGGCCGCGTTTTCACCTGCAAGAACATTCTCGGAAGTCTTGTATAAGTTTCTTGGAATAGGTATCTGCATATAGGTATCTGCGGTAAATATCTCGTGAGCAGAAACAGAGCAATGCTGTGGCAATTTATTTTAGAGTATTGTTGCATGTGGAAATGCGGCCTTAGTATTTATTTGGCATATCCTACGTAAAGTATATATAGATATACTTCATGATATGGTCAAACATTAGTGTTCATATCGTAAAATAGTTACATTATCCACTAATAATGGATTTTGGCAGGTGCTGATTTTGTAATGCATCGTGGCAGCTGACAATTATTCTGACAAGAAACGAACACAAACACGGGTGTCCATGCAACGAAAATCAATGGACTCAGGCCGGCCCTACACCTCGGGCCAGCCATGTGGGTTCCCTTAGTTCACCGCGGGTGATCAAGCCACTATGAACGCCCAAAGCAAGTACTAACCCCCCCCCCTCACCCCGCCATGACAACCTAATCAGGCTACCAATTACCGCTCAACAGTCAAACATCCATCTTAGCTATTAGTCAAATATCTACTGTCAGTGACTGTCATCAATTCAATTCCCGCCATTTTCTGACATTTACTTTAATTACTTTAATTACTATTATACTTCGCTTTTAGCACGAATTTTATAACAATAAAATAATTTAGATGAGAAAAACTTGTTTATTAGATTTTATCTTAAAAACCATAACATTATACCCATATATTTAAAGAAAACACGAAATTAAGTAAATTATTTCTCCCAGATACTAAATACAAAAACCACAATAGTTGCAACATATAAAATGACACCATTTAGAAAGACACTGTTGATATACAAATTTTTATACTTATAAGAAAAATATATAAGTTCCTTCTTTATTTGCATTCTTTATTAAACCTTAGAAATCATAGCAACCCTATATTAATGATATGGCTAAACGTGGATTGAAAAATTATCAAACTTTTATGTTTGAATGATGTGGTCGGTTTTAGTTAGCCATTTCTTGAAATTGTCGGCCACATCAGGAAGTGGTAAATTACATGACCTGGCCACGACATATCCTATTAAACCGTAATTAAAGCATTAAAGAAGTTTTAATAACTTAAAAAAATATACAAATCTAAATAAAAAATTTTATAATGGTGTCTACTTTCTCTTTATTGCGAACGTGATCATCTATATGGATCGCGAAATAATCGGCCCGTAATAAAATCAGAGATGCTCGTTGATACTTTTTGCGAGATATACAAACCTAGACCGATAAGCAGCGAGATCTGTCGCTGTTCGATTTGAACATGTTTAGACCTCCAATCAATTACATTCGCAACCTCTCACATTAAACCCTTGACAAACTGTCGCGAGTGCGTTTGCTACGTAGTTAATATCCGCAAGCTACTGTCTGACATAATGATGTATACTTCTTGCAGAAGTTTCCTTGCAGGAGAAAACGCCGCCTTAAACAGCCTGCCACGCGTGGCAACTGCGGAAAATATGAGGCAATCTATGGTGTGGCCTCTGTTGAACAGTGGACTTTTAATAGGCCATAGTGAGTGTAAAGAGTAAGTAAAACAGCTTGATGCACTAAGCCCTTGCAAAATAGTATAAAGCTCGTTACAGACCAATATAAATAATAGGTCTCTTCACCTAGAGTTAAATGCTATACAGCTAGGTTAAAATATCTGCAATTTGTACGAAAGCTATTTTTATATTTCAATTCATTACATTGGATTTTGTTTCCATTCTGTCTATGTAAAAGATCAGAAAGAAGATAAGGAAGAGAATTGTAGTCTAGAAAGATTCTCTTTTGGTGATAAGACTGCCCATTGCACTATTGATCAATGTGTTGTTGTAATTTTTTACCGCTTTCAAAAAGGAGGAGGAATTCAATTCGAATGTATGATTTTTTTTTGTTTGCTACCTCATAACTTTCCTCAGGGTGAACTAATTTTGATGATTCTTTGTTTATCTGAAAGCTGGTGCTTCTTGTGTGGTCCCATATAAATTTGATTAAGATTTGATCAAATAATGCGTATTTAATTGACTATGATTACATTGATTCGGTCGTATTTCAGTCGTTTGTACAAAATTTATAATTTTACCACTTGTTATTATTTCTTTCATACATGTTTTGATATGTGCAACAAAATATTTTCTGCTCTATAAGAATAAAAAACTTATTTCGACCTATACTTTTATATTTATTTTGCGTCTTAATACCAAAATTAACCGACTTAATTACTTCTAATAGCCGTTATACCAACTTTATTAATGTTTGAAGTACCTTATCTGTGCTGTCATAGATGTTAGTGAGGTCTTGAAAATGTTTTATGTTGCCATAATAAGGATATGAAAGCCATTTATTTTTATGACGGTCATACTTTTATTACTTCTTATATGAGGGTGGTTAAGTTTTAAAATAATATAATTTTATAAAGACCTTTTATAGGCTCTAATGTACGTATTTTAACCTCGCGGTAGGTTAGAATATCAAATCAGAACTAAATGACTATTTAATAGTACTTAGGTACAGAAGAGGTAGTGGTTTACAGCTTCCTAGCCGGAAAAGACCCCTAAGCATCCAAAAAATAAATACTTTCTTTTATCATCACCTAATTGTTCATTGTTCATGTAATTGTAAATGAATATCTGATCATGAATAGCTGCAAATCCTGAGGAATCAAAACAGTGTTAACAAAACAGGTTTTTGAGGATGTAACACTACTCGTATTACTAGTAAGTAACCTTAAGGCTAAGCCTAATAAATTGTGACTTCATTGTATACGTTAAATGACGTAAATATTATATACAATACAATATTAACAATGTAACGTAATACACCCTACATAATTGATTCGAAATGACTTGATAGAATCAAAAATTGCTTAACATGCTTTATTTTATGGTATTTATGATCAATAGTGAATTTTGGTGGTACTATAAAACCATAGTCATACTTAAGGAAATTGCTCGTATTCATGTCATAAATATAAGTTTTTTTTTGCATTAGTTTTAATGTTATTTTTATTTTTGGTTTTATTTTCAATTAAATCACAAATAATTTATGGGTATCAATTGAATTCATTTATCGAGCAGAATACGTGACAACATTATAATATTAATATACTGTTTAACAATACAAATATATTTATAAACAGTAAAATTATTTTAGATTTAATATAAATATATTGGTAAAACTTAAAAAAATATAAAACCAACTACAAAACAAAAAAAGAATAATATAGTTTTGAAATAATAGCTTCCGAAAACGGTGCTAAGATGCTGGTACCACCATACACTATGTATTGCAGAATTAAAACCCCGAATTTAGAAGGAATTGATTTTACTTTTAATAAATATAATTATTAATTAATTAATTAAAGAGTTAAGTTTGGTATTAAAAAAAATAATTTTTTGGCGTGGGGGCCGATAAGAAAATAATTTTTTATATTAAAAAAAGAAATTAATATTTTTAAAAAAAAAAAGGAAGAATAACCCCCCCCCCCACCCCAAAAAACCCCCAACCAAGACCCACCCCAACCCAAAAAAAAACAATATCTTACCTTTTGGCGGAATATCACAAGTTCAAGATAACAAATAAAATGTCGCTATTTTAAACTACATCTCCTATTATTCCACACTCAGGGGTTGAATATTTTCTTCAAATTTATACAGAACAACTCCAGAAACATTAACTATTTAATAAAAAAGAATAATGATAATTGGTTCACAATTTTCGAACATATCTAATTGAAAACCTCCTTTTTATGAAGTCGGCAAAAAATAATCATAATCATAACAGTCCATCACAATACACAAAGCTGCTGCAGCTGTGTTTCGTATGGTGAGTGTGGATAACCTGAGACCCTTTTTACTAAAACCGAGACATTCCATATTAGACCTTAGAGTCGCCAACGCATCTCCATTTTGATTCATTATTGGTGATAGATGTAGATGTCTATGGAACTCAGCATCCACTTACCATCAGGTGGATTGTACCTAGTGTTCGTTTTTCACCCTTACTATTTAAAAGAAGCAGTAGAATCTCAAGCCATTTACTTCCTGCTTATTCTACAGTAGGCTTAGCATGTATTGCGCTTGTCGCTACTAAGGGTAGATTTTACAGACCGCAAACACTAGCGAAATGTAATCAATTCCTACCAAGGATGATACTTGGAGTTAATGAAATTAAAAATACGTTCTAATTTCATTTCAAAGAAGGCTGTGTACTCCCACCAGATTGGATTCCTGTAATTAACAAAATTTAAACTAAACCTTATCATACCACTTATGTTACTTTGAAATAATTAATTATAACCTGTTTAATGAAAGAAGAATCATTTAAATCAATTTAAATCGGTTCAAGCGTTTCCGAGAAATTGGTGAATATACATAACAAATAATTTTTGTTTATTTTTTATAGAATAAGGGTGACAAACGAGCACACAGTCAACCCGATGGTAAGTGGATGCTGTGGCCGATAGACATCTACATTTGTCCTCGATTAAGAATCAAGATGCAGATGCGTTGTCAGCCCTGATGACTAAGATAGAATTCCTCGTTTCCTGTAAAAGGGTCTCTGGATTTCTAAATTCAGCATAAGAAACACAGCAGTATTAAGCTGGCATTCTGTGAGTGCGTGGTTCTTCGCCGGTAGAGATGACCCATTTGTGCTACAACCATAATATAGCTGCAGCGTTGCTCTACCACGTATAAAATATTTGCTCAGAACCTTCTCATTTTTGAACTTGGTTACAAATTTTACTCGGTAAAAATAAAAGAATGACACCGCTTTGAAACAAATTCTCTTTGAGTCTGTGAAATACGTACGAGCTCTCATACAAGCATGTAATATTAGTAAATGCTAAATTGTCTCGAGTCACCGAGTCGAGTCTAACGGTATGTCATATTTTTCTCTACTATGTATAAAATATTTGCTAAGTACCTTCTCATTTTTGAACTTGGTTACAAATTTTACTCGGTAAAAATAAAAGAATGACACCGCTTTGAAACCTATTCTCTGAGTCTGTGAAATACGTACCAGCCCTCATACAAGCATGTAATATTAGTAAATGCTAAATTGCCTCGAGTCTAACGGTATGTCATATTTTTAAATACTTATGGCAAAAGAATCTAAAAACAACAAAATTACTCAGTAAATGTAGGACGATTATCTAACTATATTTTTGTTGTAATATTTTGAGAAAATGTTGATTTTTGTCAATGATGGTAAAATGTTTGTGAATCTATGGGACACGGGATCATACACTGCTTGTTTGTTGAACGTGTCACCATTTCTTGTAGATAACAATGGCCTTTTAACTAGAGGGGAGGAACTAGTTCCTGAAACACAGTTATACTAGCTCGGGGGCCACGGAATCAATAATTTATGTAAAAAGGTTGTGTTTTAAATTAAATAAATTATTTTTAAAAACTGATGTAAAACTTTTTCTTTTAAAGTAGTGATATAACCCATCACGAAACTATTAAATTTTTTACATTTTATTAAAAATAATTCAATAACATTTTATTCACGAAAATTTATTGTTATATTATTATTATAGCTTAAATTACACACGCAGTAAAGCTCTTCTCCTCGCGGCAAAGCTCTTCTCCTCGCGGCAAAGTGCCAAGAACGCTTCTTGCATTCCGTCGCTGTATTATCTTTATTTGTGTTCACAACTCTTGTCAAGCACTCCACGCTTTAAGGTTTATATTGAGATTTAGAATGTAGAACATTAAAATTACAGCAATATTTTTATATCGTGCCAAGCATGACGCATAAGTCTAAAATTTGAGCATATTTTTCATGAAACTATTATTGTTTTGCTGAAGAGAGCCATAAGAGCAATTTATAACTTAGGTTCGAAGGAATCCGATCAGGAAATTTTTAAAGAAATAAATATATCAACTTTGGCCTCTCATTATACAGAATGATTTAGCAATAACCGGCCAAATTTGCAAAAAAGTTCAGAATAAGTAATATAGCCAAATGGTGAAAAAAAATTAATCAATAAAGACTCAAACACTGTCTTTTTATCCTTTAAATTCAAAATGCACTATTTTAACTGATTTTACTGCGCACGCACACTTACATAAGGGTCTATCAGTTCGCGTAGTGTATATTTTCTTTGCTATCGGTAAAACGTCAAAAATCATAATAATAATAATAATAATAACGAGCAATGGCAGGACCCGGCAGTACAAAGCATTTCCGACCGGGAGACCGTATAGAAGGAGAAGGAGCTCCACGGAAGGTACTACAGGGTTCTACATGAGCCCTTCGTAGATACAGTCGCCTCCCTCAACTGTCTACGTTTCGGTGACCTCTTCGGGGAAACCGAGGGTTTTATCTGTGCAATACAGGATCAGGTTATTAAGACCAACAACTATCGGAGATACATCCCGAAAGGATGGCACCGTCGACGTCTATCGAGCTTGTCGCCATCCCGGTGAGTCACTTAGGCATGTCATCTCCGGTTGTTCGGCGCCTTCTAACTCTGACTACTTGCACAGGCACAACCTAGTAGCCAGAATTATACACCAGGAGCTCGCTCTGAAATACGGTCTCGTGGACCGGAAATTGCCGTATTACAAGTACTTACCGGAAGCCGTGCTCGAAAATGACCGCGCCGGGCTCTACTGGGACCGGGCCATCATCACAGACAGGACTATTCTTGCGAATAAGCCTGATATTGTGCTGATGGACCGGGCACAGTCAAGGATATATTTTGGTCGACATTACCATTCCGTATGACGAGAACCTCGTGAAAGCCTAAAAGATAAACGAACAAAATATCTGGACCTGGCTCACGAGGTGACCGACATGTGGGGTGGTCTGCCGGCTGAAATTATTCCTGTAGTCGTCTCTGCGAATGGGCCAATCCCAGTCAGCCTCTCCGGTCATCTGAGGCGAAAGGGACTCCGTGACGGACCCCTCCGGGCTCAAATGCAGAAGGCGGTGTTCCTGGATACCGCCCGCATCGTCCGCCGGTTTCTTTCCCTTTCCTCCTAACCCTCGGCCGTTTAGTCTCCCCTACCGAGGGCTTCCATCTGGTTGGGCTTTTATTTATTTATGTATTTTTGTATTTATTTTATTTTATTGTTATTTATGTATATTTATCTTTTCATTTTAATTTATAATTATATATTTATAGAACCCAACCAGGTGAGAAAACTATATAGATACCCCAAATAATAATATTTTATTTCAAACTTTGCCCATAAAGATGTTAGTAGAACAATAACTACTTAAAACTAATGTTAGTATTTAACTTTTTTTTAACTTAACAAATTAAATATCGCTCCTACGTTACAAATATCTTATTTATTTACTTTTATTCAATTTTATATGTAGGCTCAACCAGTGCTTCATAATGGCAGAATCCCACCTATCAGCAAGTGTATTCAGGATGCTGTTGGTAGAGGTACATAGTCGATTCAGTAATGAAGCGGACCTTTTACGTATTATGGCATGAAAGCCATCCGTGTGTGACTCGACGAACATGGCAGAGGCACTACAATAACGCGGCAATCCTAACAGCACCCTGAACGCATTATTGTATTGTACACGCAGGACATTGTATGTCCGCTGCGTGTATCTGACCCACAAGTTGCATGTGTAAAAGCACTGACAATAAGCTTTAAAAAGCGTAACTTTAACTTCTTTAGAACATCGTGCAAACCTGCGGGCCAGCATATTACAGCGAACAGCCAACGCCCTGCGTTCCCTTTCCATATCCAAGTCATCCTCTAAGTCCTCTGTTACCCAGTGGCCTAAGTACTTAAATTTGACGACTCTGTTCAAAGGACTATCACAGAGCTTAACAGTAGGCATGGTGAGCTGCCTTTTAGTACTTGAATTAAAAACCATGAGCTCACTCTTCGTTATATTGTACTTGAGCCCATGGGTCTTTGCGTAGGATTCACAGATCCCTAGCAGCTTTCTGAGTGCACCTATCGTGGGGCTCAGCAGCACCATGTCATCTGCATAGTTTATGTTATTTATGCAAACTCCGTCTATAGAACAACCGACCTTAGTGCTGCTGAGCTCCACAATCAACTGGTTTATGAATAAGTTAAAAAGCGTAGGCGAACTCAACCCTCCTTGTCTCACCCCGCATTCCAGCCCATACCCCTCAGAAAAGCTGCTACCCCATCGAACATAGTTTATTTGGTTACTATACCAATATTTAAATACGGAGACAATTTCCTGGGGCAAGTCAGTCTCCTCCTGTAACTTTCGTCATAAAATTTCATAAGAGACTAGATCAAAAGCTTTTGATAGATCTAAAAAACAGGCATACACCGGCGTTTTTCTATCTGTGTAGTACCTAACAGTCTGCTTAAGACATAAAATTGCACTCTCTGCGGATAGTCCAGGTCTGAACCCAAATTGAGCATCATGCAGATGAATGAGTTTTCTCAATTTACTGTCAAGCAGACTGTTCAGCACCTTAGCCACTATGGTGGCTAGTGAGATTGGCCTGTAATTATTTAAATCTGATATATCTCCTGTTCTGTTCTTAATGATAGGCACCACAATTGTCTTCATGAGATCAGTCGGAAGATACTGATGAGCTATACATAAACTTAGAAACATAACGAATACTCTTGGCAGATGGGCACCAGCATGTACCAGATGTTCAATGCTAAGCCCATCATGCCCTGGTGATTTACCACTAGTCATAGAATTTATTACTTCAAAAACTTCTTTGGCGGAGATCCTTACACACGATCCACCTGCATAACGTCCACCATCGATTAATCGCGATGACGGACACCGCGGTGACTCTACTTTAAAATGCTCTTTAAATAGATTGGCTATGTCTCCAGGCTGGTTGTGACCCTGAATATTAGCGGGAAGGCTCAACTTGGGTTCAGTTTATTCGTAAGTTTCCGGAATTCTATAAATTTCTTTTTCTTTATAATCAATTTGGGATAGTTTCTAATAAAAATGGAAGACTTATTTACTCATATTTTTATTCACAAACTGCATTAACGGTATATCATTATTTAAATTAGTTTATATAAACTTTGTCTGCTCTTACGGACTCCTGCTGTCACCTATTCATTGAATTCCTCAATAAAATTGCGTATGGAATGAAACTAATTTTTACGGATTTATCGCGTTTAAATCAACTTTTTAATTCCCGACGTTTCAGTTGTTTCACAGCACGCAAGGTCACGAGGGACTGAGCTGTTTGACGTCCCGATGTTATAGTTAGCCCGGCTACCTTCAGTTTATGAATATTAATTTTTGTTCCAGATCGGGACAAAAATTAATATTCGCAGAATGAGCTTACAGTATCTTGAAATTTTGCAGTGGTATGCTTGGGTTTGGATTTAATTTCATTTATAGGATCCCAAACCGATACGATAGTACTCATCCATCTTCTGTTTTAAAATTAGGGTGTTTTCTTTTTAATTTCTATAGCCTAGCGAATCATCCTATTGGTTTTATCTTGAGCATTTTTACATACTGCAGACTTCCCAGAACGTAGGTTCTTCACGTCAACTAAATGTTCTTTTACGCGGGATCTTATAGATATTTTTGTTTGTCCTTTGGACGAGAGACCATACTCACAATCAGGCTTGTACACTTCTGTATCTTGTGAAGAAATATTTCCTTTAATCAATAGTAAAAATTGACTAATACTTCAGCGGCTTGTGGTAAATTTAAATGAAAGCTCGCTTCAAGGTGTAGCCAATCTTGTCTGTAACTTTGTACAACAGACACACGCTAGACAGTCGCCGGCTTCATTTGGTCACAGTGACCATAGATAATATACTATATAGGGCATGTGACGTAGGCGCGAGACTTTCAATACTTGCTTGACGTGCTGAAGCTCGGCGTCCAGATGTTTTCTGTCACAAATTCTTTATGCTCCCTGAAACAAAGATTTTCGTACGGTAGATAACTGGAAAGGATGATGGTGAGATTCACCGTTTAAATATCGTTTGGTTTATGGAATTGAGGCTGTCTAAGTATGTAGTTACTTTATAGAAGTTGGTTCTTTTATAGGATAGGGTGACAAACGAGCACACAATCCACCTGACGGTAAGTAGTTACTGCGGCCCATAGACATAGTCATCTACATCTACCTTCGATTACGAATCAAAATGCAGATGCGTTGTCACCCGTGAGGACTAAGATGGAATGCCTCGTTTCCAGTAAAAAGGGTCTCCGGTCTCTACACTCACCACACGAAACACAGCAGCGTTAAGCTACTATTTCACGCTGGTATTCTGTGAGAGCGTGGTCCTTCCCCGGTCGAGCCGACCCATTCGTGCTACAACTTTACTACTAATACTGCCTGCCTCGTTGGTCTAGTAGTTGTAGTAGTGCGACTGCTGATCATGAGGTCCTGGGTTCGAATCTCGGGTCGGACCAAAAACTTAATTATTCCGTTTTTCCGTCAAGAAATTCTCAGTAGGTGCCCGGAGTCAGGAAGTTGGCGGTGTCCTCACCCCTGTGCCTCGGAAAGCACGTAAAGCCGTTGGTCCTGCGCCTGATCTCTCCCCGGTCGTGTCGGTTCACCGTCCCATCGGATTATGAGAGTGAGGGAATACAGAGTGCACCTGTGTCTGTGCATACACTTGGGCACTATAATCCTGCCTGCGCCGCTGGCTAGCCTCCGTTGAGGCAGGCCGCCGTGGCCAAAATTCGGTCTGGAGGACTGTTTATACTACTAATATAATTGCAACATGGCTCTAGCACGTACCACGGCGTTGCGTGTATTCTTTTTACTATTGTGTGTAAATAAAGCAGAGTAAAAAAAATATCCAGATTTATGGGTCTATTACAGATCTCAAATTAAATTATCGGGTCAATAATTCAAAATTTTTTCTTTCTTTCTAGTAGTGCAAATAGTGCACTATATTAATGTGTTCTGCAGTATGTTAATGTCTTCTGATTTGATGCAAATGATGTAAGTGTTTATTTTCACCCAACTACGGAAAAGCCAAAAGAATGGTCATAATTTTAGAAGGCTATGTATGTATGTTCATCTGTTTCCTCATATTTACGAAACTTCTCAAAAACTTCTCAAATATTTAAGAATGATTTAAATAAAATATACTACTAAAGTGTATAAAGCTGTGAGGTTTTTATGCTAGCCTTTTTTATCCTGTACACATTGACATATGGTAGAATGAGTTAGAAATAGCACATAATGCTTTGTTTCTTCATTAAAAGAGCGGGTAAAAAATGTCTAACACTTGGACGCCCGCAGTCAACGGAGATATTTTCGTTTCCAAGTCTTGGACATCCGCAGTTGAGAGGATATTGACAAATAAAATATATCTTAAAAAGCATTGGGTGCACATAAATACTAACATGGCAGTTTATTACAGACATATAATGAAACATTGAAATACATACAATATTCAAAAACTATGTATATGAGGAAAACTAAAAATTTAAACTCTCCTATTCCCTGTGGTATTGTGCTAAGAACACTGGTTACGCTTCCTCGCTTAATGGCTATACTAATTAAATAAATATTCGCATTGTTTTGCTATAATTTGGGCAGCGTCCGTACGGTGTAGTATCCATTTTATCCGGCTGTTTGATTAAGCAGATACAGATAAAGAAAACAATAACACGTCAATATGGGTATAATTAACAAAAACCCCCAATTTAATCTCTTCTTAACGGAGTACAATCCAAATGTCATAAGCAAATTAAATGAGATTTTTATTCTACCCTTTAAACATTAATTAAAAATGAAAATTTGACAACTCACTCCCTCATTGTAAAGGTTATTAAATAAGCTTTTAGTCGATATATGTTTCAAATCGATGTGTTCCATAATACTACCAACGAAATAATAATAATTTATTTATATTTGTATAAATTACTTATATTTATAACTTATTCTATTCTTATTTTCTTATTATAGGAATAAGAAAAAAATTTCGAAGACATATGAAGTTCGCTAACATGTATTGGGGCAGCGCGGTGAACATTTCCTTGCCTAAAACCCTCTCAGAAATGAGGGGAGGCCTGTGCCCAGCAGTGGGACGTATTTAGGATGTAACTTTACTTTTTACTATTCTATTCTATTCATATCATCCCGTGGGTGTCGTAAGAGGTGACAGAGGGAAACTGTAAAACTCGCCTGCCAAGCGTGGCAATTCTATTCTATTATATTCTAAAAAATGAATGAATGAATGAAGATTCGAGTATGTAGTTGTTACATTTTAAAGACAATTACGTTCTACGAGATATCTCGTGTTGACACAAAAAGAAATATATGTTTCATAACTTTATACATCATGAATTATAACGAATGAGCCATTCAACAACCCTTATTTCGTCACGCCAACATCTCATTTTCGTAGTCTAGACAAAATATGTAAAATACAATACATATTTATGAACTCCAAGAATGTGGCTTAGCAACGAGTTACGGTGCTGAAGGCCGTGGGGTCGAATCACGTACAAGTATTTGTATGGTCTACAAGTATTTGTTCCTGGTCTACACGTTTGTCCTGTACAATTTATGTATGTAAAAAGCCTCAACGATACAAGAGATAATCCTAGTGTGGGGTAACGTTTTTATTAGGAAAAAAATATTTCATTAACTTTCTTAGTGATTTGTGAGCCACGGTTGCCCCTGTTGCAGATGACTTGTGGTGGCAGCTTAAGATAGTCCACAACCTCATTGGATACCATAGGAATAGTAAGAGTCTCCTCAGGTATTGTTTAAGCTAGATCTAGTCTAATGGCTTCTGAAGTCGTCCCTTTAATTATTCTACAGTAAGTACTTTTAAGTAGTTTAAGTATTCTTAGTAGTTTGATATTTTATGAAATAGATTTTTTTAAATTAAACTTGGACTCTTATATATACTAGACACTTAATAAAAGATTATGTATACATTCAGAAGTGTTTTTCCTGCTTAGTAAGGAATGGCGTAAAACGATTCAACGATCGATTTTCTTCATTTTTCAAATTATCTTCTCGATATATTGTAAAACACTACAGCTAAGTTACAAAGGTCTTTCCGCCGAGATTACAAATACGATCCCGTTAACCTTCCGACGACGCAAATAACAATTCAATTTTACTCTCCCTGAGAGGGTAACCTCTAGTGAATAAAAACCGTTTCTAAATAAAGAAGTTCGATACTAGAGTAAGTTTGTATCAAAAATAATATCTTGTAAGGTAAATTGTGCATCATTCAACATAATAACAGCCAAAATTTCACTGCTAAACTATATATATATATATATATATATATATATATATATATATATATATATATTGTAAAATAGATAAATTGGCTCAGGTGAGATATTTCAAACGCTGACAATCTCTTGTTTCCTTTGCATCTGTCACCTCTTACGATAACCATGTGATGATATGAGGAAATGGGTTATCTTACGCCACCACTACGCAACAACATGGCTCGATAGATAAAGTATTTCTTTATTAAAAAGCTAAGTTCTATGTTTTATAACTAAAACTAGATTGTCAAATGGAGGAGGACCATCTGATGTAAATAAATATACCGTGTATGACGGTGTAAGAATATCAACTACCTCATTTTAACGTTTCGAATGTGTCGTAAGAGGCGACAACGGGAAGCCAAAACAGGAGATAAGAGAAAATAATAAAAAAAACCGCGCTTGCCAACCTGACTGCCAGGCGCGGCAACTTTACGATTCCATCTGATCTACGCAGAATGAGCTTGTAGTATATAGCCTGTATGGATAAAGAATGGGAAAAATATTAGATATGGCGGCTCAAGTATCTCTCGAGCCCGTACCGTCAACGTGCACAAAACAATAAACGAAAATCCACTAATAACGGTATATCGTTATTATGTTAATTAAAACATTAGGTACATTATTCGGTAAATTAGCAATTTTCTATTAATTGAGAAATATTTGAATAAATAGTTATATATGCTAGTAAACACATTAATTTTAAAATAACATTTATAACCAGTGACCCGCAATGGCTTTGCGTGGATAAAATTGAATTACTTATTAGTATAGATTAGTAAATTATTCACGAGGACTATTAAATAAAACAATGTATTTCTTAAAAAAAGTTCGTATTAATTTAAATAGCAGTCAAAAATATTTCAAATGAGAGAAACAACGTTTTCAAACATGGTAGAGCCATGCTGCAGCAATGGGTCGGCTCAAACGGGGAAGGACCACGCTGTCACAAAATACTAGCTTAAAATAGTAGGTTAATGCTGATGTGTATCATATGGTGAATGCGGAGAACCGGAGATCCTTTTAACTGGAAACGAGGTATTACATATTAGTCCTCACAGGTGACAACGCATCTGCATTTGATCCATAATCGAGGATAGATATAGATAGCTATGGGCCATGCATGCTGCGATATGGCGCATTGTCCAACACCACGATGCTATTTGGAGAAGTGCTTGGGATTCATTTTCCCTCAATACATTTAGTGAAACTTTGCCTATTCATTTTATTGTGATAATCGTCATTTTTGGTTTTAGCCTTAAAAATCAACTCAGCACACTTCACAAATCTATTTTCTGAACCTGCAGGCACTGTTATCCATCTCTGACCTGGACTGTCGTTTTTGCGGACCCCTTTATCTCTCAAATTTCATCCCATCTCCAATTGCCAACATTTAGACACCGTGTAATGAGCGTGGATCCAAGTCTCGTCTAAAAAGAGTACGTGTTTTTATTAGTACCTAAAGCGTCATTGCAACGGATTCGGTGAAGATATTTAGCTCTCCAGACTTTAATATAACTTCGTACGTTTTAACTTCCTATTAATTTGGCATTTTCTAAAACGAAATCCTACCTTTTTTAATTTCACTTAATATCGTTTTTGATCCCGTGAGGTTTAAATCTTTTGACTGTGGGAACTTCTTTTCAACTCATCATAAATATAATCACATCATAAATAGAGATAATGCCCCTTACTCCAACCAGTATGAAATTGTCTACTGAAAATCAAGTGTTGTTGCATCTTCTAAGCTCTTTTGTTGACGTCCTTATCTCTCTCTCACCTCTTTGAAACTTTGCAAAATCGCTTAAGGCACTACCTCCAGCGAACGACCTTGAGCGTTTGGTCTGTCGACGCTCGCTACAATATATCGCGTAAGAAATGGCCAAAAGACGCCACCTACTGCTACGAACGTAGTATTATTTTTTCAATGTCAATCAACTCTTCTATGGAAATATACACGGCGTACAATGATAAATGTATTTTAATTTTCTTTATTCGGTATATTATTGCATTATATTAGAATTATGTATTCTAATATATTATCTAATTAATAAAATTGACTATTTTGATTATTTTTAACTATATACTATACTGCTAATATTGAATTAGCTTTTTATAGTGTAAATTATAATATTTGTCGAAACATTAATTATGGATTCGAACTTTACATGCTAATGGTGCTTCATTTTTGTTATTTTCATTTACTTACATATTGAAAATATACTTGAATAGTAGTTCATCATCATCATCATTACAGCCCTTCACAAGTCCACTGCTGAACATAGGCCTCCCCCCAAGTAATGCCACAAAGCACGGTCCTGAGCCACCTGCATCCATCGACTTCCTGCATGTCTTACCAGGTCGTCACTCCATCTAGTGGGGGGTCGCCCTACACTACGCCTACCGGTACGAGGCTGCCACTCGAGAACCTTTCTTCCCCATCGGTTATCGGTTCTTCGAGCTATATGGCCGGCCCATTGCCACTTCAGCTTACTAATCCGTTGGGCTATGTCGGTCACTCTGGTTTTACTGCGGATATCCTCATTTCTCAGTCTATCACGCAGAGAAACTCCGAGCATAGCCCTCTCCATAGCTCGCTGAGCGACCTTGAGCGTCCTCATACGGCCAGCAGTGAAGGACCACGTCTCTGATCCGTAAGTCATCACTGGCAACACGCACTGGTTGTACACTTTAGTTTTTAGAGATTGAGGTATACCTGACGAGAAGATATGCCGTAATTTCCCGAACGCTGCCCAGCCGAGTTGAATCCGTCGATTGACCTCTCGGTCGAAGTTGGACTTACCTAGTCGGACTATTTGTCCCAGGTAAACGTACTCGTCAACAACTTCGAGCATAGTGCTCCCAACAACTACCGGCATAGGTGTGACATGGACATTAAACATGATCTTTGTTTTGTCCATGTTCATCTTAAGACCTATCCGTTGGGAGGCACTATTGAGGTCATTGAGCATAGTGCTTAAGTCCTCCAGCGATTCTGCCATAAGGACTATATCGTCGGCAAATCGAAGGTGAGTGATGTACTCGCCATTGATGTCAATACCGTATCCTTTCCAGTCCAGTAGCTTGAAAACGTCTTCCAATGCAGCGGTGAAGAGTTTCGGGGATATAACGTCACCCTGTCTTACACCTCTGCAGTTGGATAGGTTTCGAGCTCTGGTTCTGTACTCGGATAGCCATCGCAGCCCTACTGTACAAACACTTCAGCACTTCGATATACCGACAGTCAACTTGGCACCGCTGAAGGGACTGTAGCACCGCCCAAATTTCGACGGAATCAAAGGCTTTCTCATAGTCCACATACGCCAGGCAAAGTGGCAGATTGTACTCTTCAGTCTTCTGTACAATCTGCCGCAGGGTATGTATGTGGTCTATGGTACTGAAGCCTTTTCGGAAACCGGCTTGTTCGGGAGGCTGGAAGTCGTCAAGTCTGCGTGCGAGACGATTCGTAATGACTCTCGAAAACAGCACGTAGACGCGGCTCAGAAGGGAAATCGGTCTGTAGTTCTTTAAG
Source organism: Parnassius apollo (assembly GCA_907164705.1). Lineage (NCBI taxonomy): Eukaryota > Metazoa > Arthropoda > Insecta > Lepidoptera > Papilionidae > Parnassius > Parnassius apollo. Next base: position 6,087,759 of record CAJQZP010001697.1, read on the forward strand.
AGAGCGTTGTCGCCTTTCTTAAAGAACAAGACCACCGCACTTCTGCTCCACGCCTCTGGAGTAGTGCCACCATGGAGGACGGAATTGAAGAGCTTCTGAAGGACTTCAAGTACCGGTGTTCCACCCGCTTTCAGAAGCTCCGCTGTAATTCCATCCTCGCCTGGGGCCCTGCCGTTTTTAAGGTGCTTGAGAGCCATTCTAATCTCGCTTAGACTGACGTCCGGGATATCATCGGAATAGTGTCGGATAAGACTTGCTCTTGGATCGTTACTCACACTTGCGTGTGGCTCCAACGATGATGTGTACAGCTGCCCATAGAACCTCTCAATCTCACTCAAAATCTCAGGTGTCCCGGAAACGATGTTGCCACACTCAGTCTTCAGCCTTGACAGTTGGCTCTTTCTGGCAGACAGATCTCTGGCAAAGACTTTGGAGCCCTGGTTCCGCTCGATCGCTTCTTTAATACGAGAAGTATTAAAGTTGCGTAAGTCTCGCCGTATGCATTTGGAGATCTGTCTGTTCAGTTGCCTGTATGCTGTCAAATCTGTTGACGATTGCAGCCTCATCTCCCGTCTAACAGCCATGAGATTAAGAGTGTGATCGGAGAGTTTTTGTGTTCTTCTGCGGCGGGTCTTACAGAACTTAGCTCCGACCGCATGGACAGTTTCCACGAGCTTGTCGTTCATATCGTCCACTGCATTGCAATCTTCTAGGCACTGGAAGCGGTTACGTAACTCGAGCTGAAAGGTTTCGGGATTCTGGATTAGAGCACGAGGGGGGACGGAGCGTTGACTTCATTAGACGAGACCTCTCCAACTTAACGTTTAGGTTCGGTGTGCCTCTAACCATTCGGTGATCGCTGCCAGTTTTCACCCTTGCGATCACTGAGACATCACTGAACAGTTGGCGTCTGGTCGTCATAATGAAGTCAATCTCATTTTTTGTCGAACCGTCGGGGCTCGACCAGGTCCACTTCCTGTGGGGCCGCTTCTGGAAGAAAGAGTTCATCATAAAGAGTCCCTCTTTCTCCATAAAGTCGGCCAGCTGCTGGCCCCTTCGGTTCCGTTGCCCTACTCCAAATTTCCCTACCTTCAGCTCACCGCTTTCTCTTGTGCCCAGTTTTGCGTTGAAGTCTCCCATCAACACCGTGTAGTAGGTTCTGGAGGAATGTATGGCTCTGGAAATATCCTCATACATTTCCTCCACCTCCTCATCGAGATGTGCCGAGGTTGGTGCGTAAACCTGAATGACCTTCAGCGAATACCGTTTGGTGATTCTGAGTATCAGGTACGCGACCCTCGTCGACACACTCCCAATCTTTACAACGTTGTTGACGAGAGACTTGTGGACGATAAATCCGACACCTCCTTGGGACAGATGGTCGCCCTCCCGGTGATAGAACAAGTTGCCGGACTCGAGGATTGCCGTGTCCTCCCCCTCTCTTCGGACCTCGGATAATCCAATAATATGCCAGCGCAACTTGTCTACCTCTTCTTCCAGCTCCAGTATCTTCTCGTCAGTCCTCAGGGTGCGTGCGTTATATGTTGCCAGGTCGAGTCGTCGTAGGTGGCAACCGAACCTCCACCGGAGATTCTTAGCACCCCCCTGCCCCGCCGTTACCATGGTCGCCACCGTAGCCAGGAATAGCGGGGCCGCCGGGGACTGGGGGCCGTCTGTTTGTGTATTTGTTCATTGGGGGGTATTTGCCATAGTTGCCACGCTTGGCGAGCGGGTTGGCAACCGCAGTTTTTTATTACGTCACAGTTGTCATCAGGAAGACGCTGCTGCCCATCTCCTGCCTGTCTCCCTCTGTCGCCTCTTACGACACCCACGGGAAGATATGGGGTAGTGGATATTCTTAACTATACGTGAATAGTAGTTATTATTATTTTATTTAGCTACTGAATTTTAGGATATGTTTTACCTTGAGGTCAAATATAATTTTCAGGAGCAATAGTTATTACCTACTAATCTTTTATCTGCTATTCCTTATTTAGGAACAATATTAGTAAATTGAGTTTGAGGGAGATTTACTGTTTATAATGCTACATTTATTATTTTAATATTTACCTACTGGGTAGGTAATTATTAAAATAATAAATATAGCATTAGTAACTAAATAGATATTTTTTTTTTAAATTTTTAAAATTAAAATTTTCGTATTTTTAAAAATTACTAAAAAAAAAGGGTTTGAAATAATAGATTTTCTCACAAAAGAAGGGAACTTGAAAAAAAAAGGAAAAAAAAGCGGGACCAAATCCAAGACGCGAACCACGGAACTCCGATATCACGCCCGACCGACATACCACCTGAGCTATAACGACCATTAATGACTAGTCGAAATTTACCTTCTTATATTGTAGCAGTTTTTTTATTGCCTGAAAACATGGACAAAAGGACATTTTCTAAAAATAAATCCAAGCGTTCGTCGTGCTAAAATCGTTGGAGCCGTATAATTTTATCATCTGGTTCGGTTATATAAATATTTAAATATATAAAAATTATAAATTAAAATGAAAAGATAAATATACATAAATGTCAATAAAATAAAATAAATACAAAATAATATTATATTATTATTGTTATTATTATTATTATAAGTTGTGGTTCGGTGAAGCTGCAACCTAATGGACCATGATCTGAAATTTTTATGAAAAGAAGTGGCTGACGTCAATTATTATTATTCTTATTATTTTTTCATTACTGCCTTTTTCAACCTCACAAGATATTTGTAACTGCAAAAAAAACTACGTATAAGTAAGTAAATCAGTAATATAGTGTTATGTATGATTCAGACTAAATAAAGGTTCCTAAAAATAGACGTAGATAAAGAAATTGCATAAAAAATTACTCAAATAAAAATGCAATAAACTTATTAATTTTATAGGCACTTAGTAAGATATTAAAATAGTAAGTTTTTTAGGATATTTATGTAAAATATAAAGGTTATATTATGTTCTAACTACGTTCACGCTTGCGCATATAAAACAGCGGAATTTCACTAGTTTTATTATCAAAATAATAATTGACAACCCTACCCTAAGTTTGCCTTGATTTTACCAACTCAAACTCGTTTTAGGAGATCAAAACATAGAGAGAAAGATAGGAGATTATATTTTTTATTTAATATGGTTGGATCTTTATTTATTTGTATATTTTTTGTATTTATTTTATTTTATTGATATTTATGTATATTTATCTTTTCATTTTAATTTATATTTATAAAAACCAACCAGATGAGAAAACTATACAGATACCCCAACAATAATAATAATAATAATAATATTCCACAAATATCACACAACGCCATCTAGTCCCAAGCTAAGCAGAGCTTGTGTTATGGGTACTAGACAACTGATAAACATACTTATATATTTCTAAATACATAAATATTATAGATAAATTACACCCAGACACAGAACAAATGATCGTGCTCATCACACAAACATTTGTCCTGGGTGGGAATCGAACCCACGACCTGCGGCATAGCAGTCAGGGTCACTAACCACTAGACCAACAGGCCTGACGATAAATAAAATAAAGTCTCTAGCTCGAGAGGAGAGGAGCCGTGGTAGCTCAGATGGTTAGCGCTTGCTAAAATTTTCACAGTGTGCGAGCAAACCGGGTTCGATCCCCGCCGGCACCAATAATATTGTAATTGCAATTTTAAGTGTTGATTTACCACGTGCTCAGTGGTGAAGGAAAACATTGTGAGGAAACCTGCATGTCTGAGAAATAAGAAAAATAATATTTCGAAGACATGCAAAGTTCGCCAACACGCAGTGGGGCAGCGCGGTGGATAATTCCTTTCCTAGGACCCTTTCAGAAAATAGAATAGAAATAAAAAAATAATAAATCCAAACTTCATTTAAAACCAAACATATAAATTGTAAAATAGCTGCAGGTATCTATAACCAAGTAAAAGATATTCCTTTACTCCAACTTGTCCATGTTTCCCAAAACAATTTTTAATTAAGCTTTATATTATAATGCGGATTTTTTATATTTAAAATTTTAATAATAAAGCATTTCGTACGTCTCAGCCGAGGCGCAAATATTTTTCGGCCGCAAATTTATAAGACCGATTTGTTATTCAAACATAAACATGGTTTTTTTAATTAAATCTACCAATCATAAAACGACACGCATTTTTATTGAACACTTCCTATTCAATTCACAAAGTACCTATTATATTTGTTTATATAAAAAAGTATATTTAAGTACAATCATAAAACTAAATGGAAACACAAAGTAGGAAAATGCATTGAGTTATAAAACACATAAATCAATGGGCAAATGTAAAAATACTGGAGGCAGCAGCCCTATCGCATGTTTACGTACCGCACGGCTGTAATATTTATTTCTAAGATACGGCCGAGTTACAATATACCGTGACGTAAGCGCATCGGTTGGTAGGTACTCAAATAATATTATGTTTGCGGCGAAATACGGACGCGGCGACCAGCGACGCGGCCACCTCCTGCTAACGCATACAGCGTAATGCCGCCCGCACTCTGCGCACGCCCCTTTATCATAGAAGTCACACAATTTTCGGAATTATTTCAATTAAAAGAGAAAAAACGAACTTAAAAATTTAAATAAAACGTGGAGAATATAGATTTTTTAATTATCTATCCATTAGTGTTATCCTCAAATGATTAGAGCTTTGCGTTTAGCAACAGATGCATGTAATCAAGAATTTTAGTCATTTTTTAAAAGTTGATTTTAAATGTATTTATAGCACATAAAAATAAATTAGAACGTGTAATGTGATGATAAGATATCGAACATTAATAATGTACTTTTAGATGTAGTTTATTTTTCATAACTAATGAGATAATAGAGTCTGAAAAACTCATTTTCGCAACATTTTGGTCAGGGATTCACCTTAAACATTTTAAATATTAACAATCCGGTCAACTCCAAGTTGAACTTACGCTCCAAGTGTTTCGTGCTACGAAATCTTAGATATTTATTTGTATAGAGCATGTAGTGCTATTATCGTAATAATTAGAAACAAAATAGATCGATTCAATAATGGTATTACTATTTTTAATATACAAGAAGAAGGAGAACGAAAAAACGGTAAAAAATTCATTTTCCATTTAAGTTACCATCATAGATACTAATTATTAAAAATTTACTGCCGCGCGACAGAGAGACTCAGTAATAGGGTTGTCTTGGACACTCCGCCGTGTAGTGGCGGTGTAAGAATATTCACTATAAACTGACAACGCTTGAAATTAGTTTATAGTCTATTCAAATCATTAATTATAAACAAACGGATAGCTACTAAATAAACTAGGTACTTATCTTCTTTGAATAAAACTAAATTTACGGATTTTGTCGCGTTTATTTCACTACTTTTACTTATTTTTAATTCCCGACGTTTCGGGTGCTTTACAGCAACCATGGTCACGGGGTGGACTGAGATGTTTGACGTCCCAATGTCATAGTTAGTCCGGCTACCTTCAGTTTTTGAATATTAATTTTTGGTCCGATTTACGCAAAACGAGCTTATAGTATCATGAAGTCTTGCAGTGGTATGCTTAGGTTTGGGTTTAATTTTGTTAATTATAGGATCCCAAGCAGGTGGCAGCACCCATCCATCTTCTCTATTGAAATTTGGATGTTTTTTAATTTCAATAGCCTCGCGTATCATCCTTGGTAGGAATCGGTGTTCTTTTGCGAGAATTTGTGGTTTATCAAAACGAATGTAATGGTGGGGACGATCTTGAACATGTTCGCAGACTGCAGACTTCCCGGAGCGTCGGTGCTTCACGTCAGCTATATGTTCTTTCACGCGGGTTTTTATGGATCTTTTTGTTTGACCTATGTAAGAGAGACCACATTCACAATCTAACTTGTACACTCCTGCATCTTGTAGAGGGATATTACACTTGACGGATGGTAAAAATTGACTAATCTTCTTCGGCGGCTTGTAGTATGTTTTATTAAACGCTCGCTTCAAGATGTAGCCAACCTTGTCTGTGACTCCTCTGACATATGGTAGTACAGCAGGTACACGCTCGACTGTGGCCGGCTTCACTCGGCCACTGTGACGTAGGCGCGGGACCCGAAGCTTGTTGTCTTGCAATACTTGCTTGACGTGCTGAAGTTCGGCGGCCAGATGTTTTCTGTCACAGATCCCTCGTGCTCTCTGAAACAAAGATTTACCCACGGTAGCTAACTGTGAAGGATGATGGTGAGATTCACCATTTAAATATCGGTTGGTATGGGTCTTTTTTCTATACACAGTGTGACCAATTGTGTTATTAGGATTTCGAATGACTAAAACATCTAAGAAAGCTAAAGAATTATTTGCCTCTAACTCCATTGTGAATTGTATTTTAGAGTTTATAGAGTTAAGGTGGTTTAAAAATGCAGTTACTTTGTCAGATGGTAAAATTGTGAAAGTGTCGTCTACGTACCGCTTGTAGAATCTTGGATTTACAGGAGCAGTAAGAAGGGCTTTCTCCTCGAAGTCCTCCATGAATATGTCAGCGACTATGGGAGATACATGTGAGCCCATCGCCACACCATCTACTTGCTTGTAGAACTCTTCCTTCCACAATAGATAGCCCGATGTGAGGCAGTGTTTGAGTAATACTGCATATTCAGCAGGCATGTTATTATATTCTAGCTTCCTAGCTACAATTGATATGCAGTCTTCAAAAGGTAGGCATGTGAATAGTGACTGAACATCAAAACTGACCATAGTTTCATTGTCAGCGAGATGTAGGTCTTTTATCTCACTAACAAAATGGTATGAATCCTTTGTGTGTGCTCTGGTATGTCCTCTCAGTGGTGACAGTACTTTTGCCAAGTGTTGTGCCAGCTTATAAGTTGGTGAATCGATCTGGCTCACTATAGGACGTAGTGGAGCGTTTGGTTTGTGTATCTTTGGTAAACCATACAACCTCGGTGGTTTGGTACATGATGGTATTAGCGAATTCACGTCGAGGTTTAATTTTTCGGAGTGTTTCTTTATTAAATCGCTAGTTGCTTTGCGTGTTGGTTGTGGGGTCTGCTTACAGCAACCCCCACGCTTAAAGCAACTACACGCTTAAAGCAACTAGCGATTTAATAAAGAAACACTCCGAAAAATTAAATCTCGACGTGAATTCGCTAATACCATCATGTACCAAACCACCGAGGTTGTATGGGTTACCAAAGATACACAAACCAAACGCTCCACTACGTCCTATAGTGAGCCAGATCGATTCACCAACTTATAAGCTGGCACAACACTTGGCAAAAGTACTGTCACCACCGAGAGGACATACCAGAGCACACACAAAGGATTCATACCATTTTGTTAGTGAGATAAAAGACCTACATCTCGCTTTGTTTCAGAGAGCACGAGGGATCTGTGACAGAAAACATCTGGCCGCCGAACTTCAGCACGTCAAGCAAGTATTGCAAGACAACAAGCTTCGGGTCCCGCGCCTACGTCACAGTGACCGAGTGAAGCCGGCCACAGTCGAGCGTGTACCTGCTGTACTACCATATGTCAGAGGAGTCACAGACAAGGTTGGCTACATCTTGAAGCGAGCTTCTATTAAAACATACTACAAGCCGCCGAAGAAGATTAGTCAATTATTACCATCCGTCAAGTGTAATATCCCTCTACAAGATGCAGGAGTGTACAAGTTAGATTGTGAATATGGTCTCTCTTACATAGGTCAAACAAAAAGATCCATAAAAACCCGCGTGAAAGAACATATAGCTGACGTGAAGCACCGACGCTCCGGGAAGTCTGCAGTCTGCGAACATGTTCAAGATCGTCCCCACCATTACATTCGTTTTGATAAACCACAAATTCTCGCAAAAGAACACCGATTCCTACCAAGGACGATACGCGAGGCTATTGAAATTAAAAAACATCCAAATTTCAATAGAGAAGATGGATGGGTGCTGCCACCTGCTTGGGATCCTATAATTAACAAAATTAAACCCAAACCTAAGCATACCACTGCAAGACTTCATGATACTATAAGCTCGTTTTGCGTAAATCGGACCAAAAATTAATATTCAAAAACTGAAGGTAGCCGGACTAACTATGACATTGGGACGTCAAACATCTCAGTCCCCCCCCGTGACCATGGTTGCTGTAAAGCACCCGAAACGTCGGGAATTAAAAATAAGTAAAAGTAGTGAAATAAACGCGATAAAATCCGTAAATTTAGTTTTATTCAATGTGTAGTGTTCGCGTAAATTTAAGAAATCATTACTTATCTTCTTTTTTAATTTGAGTGATTGTATTCTTTGACAATCCTATTGGCATACCTACCCTTGCATTACTATATTGCATTGGGTGATAACGTTTCAGATTTTTCTCTTCCTTAAAATACCTTATTACGTTATATACAACTAGCTGTTACCCGCGGCTTCACGCGCATGGTCGCTGGAAAATAAACTATCCATTGCTTTTTGAATTGAAAGAAAATTGAGTTTTATTGATTTGTCAGAGATGCAGCCATTAAAAGGAAACTGAGCAAAATTGATTCGTCAACCATGAAAGCATGAAAATAGCCTGTTTATTCCAAATGGAAATGGGATATTTTTTAATTAAAGGAAACTGAGCATAATTATCCGTCAGGGATGCAGACTTTTGAAAAGAAACTGAGCTAAATTGATTCGTCAGAGATGCAGTTTTCTGAATTGAAAGGAAACTGAGCCAAATAAAAGATCCGTCAGAGACGCAGCCTTTTGAGTTGAAAGGAAATTTAGCTAAATAGGAAATTTTGAATTGAAAGGTAAGATCTGTGGGAATTCTGATTAATTGATTGTGGGAATTTTTGGAAAAAAAAAACTAACTGAACACTATATTAAGACACTACTGTACACAATGTTATATGTTTTTCCATTCGGGGAAAGAATGTGGAGATTCTGGCCATTTGACACACGCGAACCTGCTACATACAGCTGACCATGAGAGAAGCACGTTTTTTCTAAGTTGACCCCCGCTACCTGTAACGTTTGCCCCTGCGCTTTATTAATTGTCATTGCAAAACTGAGCTTAATAGGTAACTGCAACCTTTTGAATTGAAAAGGAAGATCTGTGGGAATTATAATGATCCGTGGTATAATAACATTTTCACCTATCTCTAGCAACTAAATCGTGTCTGTTAATACTTTTTTGGCCCTGCATTAGGTCCTCGGTTATTTTTTTCCATGTGGGATTGCAAGTAAAAGTAACAAAAAGATCACGTCTTCTGTAAGTTCGTACATAGGCGAATGCGTCATGTGTGTACTCATGTAGGTAGCGGAGACTGTTAACGAATGATGAGGGCAGAATTACCATTTTACCTAAATCTCTGGGGTTTTCATTGGCGTCGCTAGAAACTGCATCTTGTAAATGTATATAATTCTCAACGCGCAGCTTCTTTGATTTAAAGATATTTAATGGAGACGTTCACTTTCTACCTTCACATACATGTCCACCAAAAATTTATGAAATAATTGTCTACACCGGGCTAAGAGGTTAAAATCATTTTCTCGCAACATCATATGATACGCATAAAATCCATACATGATACTTTTTTGTTCGAAGTAGGCTCATTTGTGACCGGGTTAATGAGTGAATTTGAAAATGATAACCCTCTTGTCCTTTGCAATAAATTAATGGGTATTGCAGAGCGTCATAAAACTTGTGTGTATCGGCTACCCGTTGCAACGTCTCATCACGTACTCGTAAGACAGTTTCGTGAAGAAAATTGATCACCACTAATTACGACTGCTATTTCGTTTATCAAAGGTGCATTGTAGTGCCTATCATGCTCTCCTCGAGGGGTCCGATCTGCGTGAATGACGACTTTATAATCCTCTTCAGGTAGGTTTTCTAAAGCAGTTTTAAATATTTCACTAAAATGTTACGTTCATGCAAGAATCTTTGAATTTTGAACACTGTGTCTCACTCAACTCCCTGGATAAATTGGCAGCGACGGTCTACATCAATTTCTTCGTCACCCATAAAATATACTTGTAAAAATGAATGCTGTTCGTTTTCAGCTGGAAAAATTGAACCTATTCTATGATAAATTTGCCCCTGCACCGTAAAAGTAGGCGAAAATCCCGGCACTATTATTTCCCGGTCAACTCCGAAGGACGTCATTTGAAAGCATGAGTTATATTTCCGGACCCTGTTTAAAAAGCGCAGTGACTCATTGGCATCATACAAAAAGAGAGTTTTCAAAGGTTCTTCTGGTTCCCCAAGTAACGGAAGAGACACTTTGCTATTGGAACAGCACATGCCTGCGGTCTCATCTTTCCATTTTAAAGCGCTGCAAAATCGACACACCTTGTCCATCAGTCCAATAACAACTAACCTGTGATTTTTATAATCAATCAACGGATCATAATTGAATGCTGCGTCATTAAAATCCGACCAATTGTTTCTTTGAAAATTTTGTCGACGTTCAGTTTGGAGCTGTGCATTTGCATCTCTTCGCGCCTGTGTCTGTTCTGGTGTTTCAGATGCCCTTATAATAGATTGACGTTCAGCTTGCTCAATGAGTCTGTGTTGAGTTTCATCAGGTGTTTCCGCGGCTCTTAAGGCGGCCTGACGTTCCGCTTGTTCGAATAGCCTTTGCTGACTTTGAGCAGGTGTTTCAGTAGCTCTTAAAGTAGATTGACACTCTGCCTGTTCAAGACGCCTTTGCTGACTTTGATCAGGTGTATCAGTAGCTCTTAACGTAGCTTGACGCTCAGCCTGTTTAAGACGCCTTTGCTGACTTTGTGAAGGTGTTTCAGAAGCTCTTAAAGTAGCTTGATGCTCTGCTTGTTCAAGACGCTTTTCCTGACTTTGAGAAGGTGTTTCGGAAGCTCTTAAAGCAGCCTGACGCTCTTTCTGTTCAAGACGCCTTTGCTGACGTTAAGAATGTGTCTGAGATGCTCTAAAAGCAGCCTGACGTTCTGTTTGTTCTTGCCTTCTCAGTTCAACATCTTCTAAAGATTCTAGCGATCGAGCTAATCTTTTCGTCGGTTTGTCTTTGAGAAGATACTCTTGAAAGGCTGGACTGGAAGTAACAAAAAACCTATTTATGAAAAAAACGTTAAAATACCTAAAAGGTATTAAATTTCCTTTTAAATATTTTTTTAAAGCAAATCCAAAATATCTATAATCCTATCCTATCTGTGAAATAAAATGCACCAAAACGTTTGAAGAATGTGAAGTGAAGTGAATTTTATGTTTTTTATCGCTCTCTTCCCGGTCCTGCGTGGAAAAATACGGATCCATACATTTTTTATCTTAATTTTGGTAAAAAGACATAATAATCCAGATATTCTGACCTTCTGGGTTCGTCCATCGTACCGTCGTCCGTCTTGTAGAATCACGGTGGCGCCACCTAGCTGAATTTAATTTTGCAACATATTCTATTTTCCCACGGGAATGAGATGTTTTTCCGCGTAGTGGCCTTGTGGACGTGCTTATGTAGAGCTTTAGAATTTGCCGCATGTAGCAACCATCCATATTCGGTGAGTGAGACAATCGGCTGGTGCGGTGGACATCTGCGAATTTGGCTGGCTAGCAGAAGCTTCCAATTGTCGTGTCCTATCAGGATCCTTGTATTGCCGGAGTTGTATTTCAGCTGCTCATTTAGGTCATCCAGGTGGTTGCATTAGGCTATGTTTGCTGCACATAAGATCTGTGATCCCAAGTTCAGGCTCCTGATCGTGCGGGCGATGAACAGTAACTTTCCGCTGAGAAGACTCTTCAGCGTTGCTACTGTGACTCTTCGGGACCCCTGCGAGTCAAGAGTAGTATTCCCGTTAGCGGTGATCTTAAAGGGGTCCAAACGCCCTGTAACTCCAATCTGTTGGGCGATCTGTTCCTCCATTAAAAAACCTGTTGACCCATCACCCAGCAGAGCGTGCGTGTTTACTTCACCCGCCAGTCCAATTACTTGCACTGGAATTATCTTGAGATAAGCTTGAGGCTTCATGATTTACATGGTAGCAGCTGTGCTGCAGCCATATTATGGTTGCAGCACGAATGGGTCGGCTCAACCAGGATAGCACCACGCTCTCACAGAATACCAGCGTAAAATAGCAGCGTAATGCTGCTGTGTGCTATGGTGAGTGTAGAGAACTGGAGACCCTTTTTACTGGAAACGAGGCCTTGCATCTCAGTCCTCAGGGCTGGCAACGCATCTGCATTTTGTTTCGTAATTGAAGATAAGTGTAGAGGACTATAGGCCACAGCATCCACTTACCACCAGGTGGACTGTGTGCTCGTTTGTCACCCTCACTCTACTAAAAGAAAACGAATGAGTTGGCCACGGTTTCTTGTACCTCTTTTTAGGTAGCTTATGTTTTCTCCTTTCATTCGTAGTGGAGAAGTTAGTGATGTGAAGCGGTGCATCCTTCTATACCACACCTGATGCTCTTGCATCTGTGTGTTTGGTTTTTCGAACATATTCAGCGAAAACATAGACTATTTTTCTTTGGAAGTTTCCATCCTCTTTTGGCATCTTCTTCTTCGAATTTCGTACGATCCTACTCACATATTCTGCATCTTGAAGATGGTTTGGCAGTGGCTGTGTGTATTCCGTGTACTGGACGGCGGTTGCTATACGCGTCGTTGTTTATTTCCGGTAGTGCGAATACACTACTGAAGCGGGATTCTTCGGTGATGAAATCGGTGAAGCAGCCGAGATCTTCTCTAGAGTTATACTTCTCTGTGATTCTAATTCTATACCATTGGGTGGGTAGAGCATTCGACAGCTTGTGGGTGAGGTGTCGTAGTAGTTCTGCGTGGATGAGTTGGTGGTATTATTTCAGTGCTCGAAGTGTAATGACACCTCCTCTCACTTTTCTAGCCAATGTGCAAATGTATGTACGCGCTTCCGTACAGCATGCTAGTTCTCGTAACTTCTCGGTCTCTGCTTGTGGGATTGAATCCGGGTGTCCATAATGCAGATCTAGTTTCTTATATGATCTCATCTGATTTGGCATGCCCGATGAGTTCTGAGCTGACAGTTTCTAAGGCTCTTCCTCGTAGACTTCTTCGTAGTCTTGCTGTATTCTCTATGGCATTGAAGTAGATTCGGGTTGTCTTGTAAATAGAACAGAATGAAAGCCACTCGGTATGTACTCCGCCGAAGCTTGAGAGTATCATGATGGCTTTCGATGCTGCGAAGATTTGAAATAGTGATAGCGATAGTGACGCACTCTCTGGTTTGGTTTGCCGGCGAGTTCGGCGATTGTGGATGAGCGTTGTGTGATAAATGGTCGGATTCACCTGTCTTTATTCTTGCTGGTGGATTGCGTGTTGAGCTTCTGTGGTGTTAGATCCTTTAACCCGTTGCGGTTCACAGAGGTTGACTACTTTCGGGAAGTTTTCAGTACGGATTTGATCTGTAGCGCTTCCCCTTCAGTGGTAGCTACTTCGGTTGATTGGTGTTTGGCTTCAGAATCTTTCAGTCAGGATCCGAAGTACTCAGTTTTGGAGTGACCATCTTCGTCATAGTCGTCCGAACCTTCTTCTTCAAGGAGCCTCTCCGCCTTCTGTAAGGAGAGCTTGATCTTCAATAGTTATTCACGAGCCATCAAAATTTTTTATTGGACCAAATAGTCTTCTGTGACATCGCACTGTTAGCGGGGAGGCCCTTCGGTGGCTCTTCAGTGTGGGTGTCTTGCCGGGCGGTCGGCGACGATGCACGGCGAATAGTGGTGTTGCGTTCTATACGATTCCCCTGCATTATTAACCTGACCTGTAAATTTGAGCAAAGATACTACACGAGTTGCTCACATTCTGCACCTATAGGTTTAGAGGTTCGTCAAAATGTAAATTATTATAATATAAATACAATAAATATTATTTAAACTATTTTAGAGTCTTACGCTACACAACGACCTATTGAGCTCTGATTGGTTGTTTTTGTTCTGCACAACTAAGGTCTTTCTAAAGATTTTCTATGATATTATTAATGTTAATATTTGATACAGTAGTATGTACTACTGTATCAAATATTGCAAATAATGGTCTATCTATACACTAATGATTGTAAATATGTTGTAAATAATGTTATTTTACATTTAACACTTGATAGAGTCACTGAATAATGTTTTTAATTTAATAACTATATTGTTTTAATCTACGCCAGTATATGCTGTCTATGGTTTTAATCAGTACTATCGTCGCGAACATAAACATTAGTTAATAGAAAGGGAGTCTTAGTTATTTTAAAGTAGTAGTTATAGCTACATTATATCAGAAATCGACTGCCTCGTCGTTCTAGTGATTGTAAAAGCGGTGAGGTCCAGGTTTTGAAAATCAGTTAATGAATTTTCCTGTCATGTACTGCGCCTGATCTCTCTCCGGTTTTACCAACCTATCGGACTATTATAGTAAGGGAATAGACAGACAGTATTAGTAATGTTTATAGCATTGTTAATATTCTTTTTAAAAATAAATAAAAAAGTACACCTGTGCTTGCGCATACACTCGGGCACTGTAAACTTGTCCTGTGCAGATGGCTAATTACCGTTGAGACTGACCACCGTGACTGAAATTATGTCAGGAGGACATTAATAATTGTAATGATTAATTTAAATTCATCTTTAGGGTCGTGCCGTGTGTATGCGAATAGAAATTACAGCAACGTCTTAGTTAAAATGACCCGTTTCACAAATACGCAGTTTATAATTGCGATTCTACTACCGGTCAGTGCAGTCGCTTAGTAATGATATGGCAGCTCTAATGCCGAACCTACAATATTTTTGTAACGTAAGCATACCTACTGCGCGAAAATAATTTGAAATGGCGTGTCAACCTAAACGCTCCAATCCCATTGTAGCGGCGCTGTCGTCGCGCCACTAGCACACCGAAACACACCGAAGCCTAAATCGCGCTATTAACATTCCGAATCATAGACAGTATATTTAGAACTTCTCCGAACTATCACCCGAAGTGTTGGACGCTCCCCAGGCAGAACACTTAGCCCGGCGGGAGATCTCCACTTTTCCTTCACGGCCAGAGTGGTAACCCCGACGTGATACTGACTACGGCCACACCATCACAGTCCACGAGTTCCTAGCCTTTGTTCAACAAAAATTTGACGTCATGGACCAGGTGTCCTTGGAGCAGATACTGATGACTAGCTTCACCGAGGACGAGATCATCCAAGCGAAGAAGGTGTTACCTATTCAGCCGTGACACAAATCCGTCTTATCATACGTCACAGAGATGGATGCTGTAAGAAGGTAGTCATATTTTACCGATGATTGCGACTCCGTCACGCGATATAGTCTGTCAGCGTGTTTATGACCGTGAAACTAGTGCGACCTCAGCCCTTGACTAAACCTTTGAGTACTCTTCCGCCGAAGCCAACCTGTCAACAAGGGAAGACGTTTGCGGATGTTGCTTGAAAATTTTCACAAGCGGTACCTTCTTGTGGTTGAAAACAAAATAATGTGGATATAAAATTAGTTCCCGTGGTGACCCGAAACAAGAGAGATAATGACGGGTTTACTTGTGTTAAGAAGAGACGTCGGTCGAGACCCGTCTGTAACCAGCGTGAGACCGCCAAAATAAACGGAAGTAGAACTTTGCGTATTGTGGAGCCTACCATACAGCTCTACATCTCCCGTTTGGACAAAAGTACGTCAGGAGAAGACGTCCTGCGTTTCGTAGGAGAACGAAGCCGATGCCGTATACAGGATCCGATCTCTTTACATTTGCAGCGTCTGGACTCTAATAGGTCCACGAACTTCAAATCCTACGTACTCCAGGTTCCTGCAAAATACAAAGAGACATTCCATGATCCGGATTTCTGGCCCTATGGGGTAGCGTTTCGCCGATACAGGAACGCGCCAAAGAAGAAAGTACCCTAAATAGTGTTATACTTTTATTTTATATATTTTTAGGTAAAGGTAAAGGTATATATTGATTGCTATGGGCCAATGTTCTTTTTAAGTCCTTGATGCCTGAAATAAAATTATTGTATTGTATTAACAATACAATACAATAATTTTATTTCATTATAATTAATGTTTGACATTTTAATCAATGATTACGAATAATCATACACATCTTGGTTACTTTCCATAGTCTCAAATGATTTCCCTGTGTCCATCTTTCATTTACTCTACGCTACTACGTTAGTCAGAAGCATTCGTTTAAATATAAGGCAACGCAACGACAACGGACCCTGAGCAGGTGTTAACCTTTTTATCTATTATCTTTAACGCCTGCTTCAACCTTAGTTACTTTCCCACTACGTGGAAAGAGGCAACTGTGATTGGAATTCCCAAGCCAGGCAAGCCTCTCAACCTCCCCTCCAGTCCTCGCCCCATTAGCCTCCTCAAGGCAATGGGCAAGCTCTTCGAAAGAGTTATCCAAACACGTATGAGGCGCTATCTATTTCCCACAGACGGTGACCCTCTTATCATTCCCCATCAATTCGGTTTACGAGCGCAACACTCATGTCCCCAACAAGTCCACCGTATTGTGGAATATATCCTCAGCGGTTTTTATCCTCGTCGTCATAAGACCATCGCGGTCTTTTTCGACATAGCTAAAGCCTTCGATAGAGTCTGGCATACAGGCCTTATCTACAAACTCTACAAAATAGGTCTCCCCGATCGTCTAGTACGTCTCGTGGCCTCTTTCTTAAAGTATCGTATCTTTCGTTTTAGACACGAAGGCACGCTATCCTCACAGCGAACTATCAAAGCTGGTGTCCCTCAGGGCTCAGTACTTGCTCCTCTGCTGTACATCCTGTTCACCAACGACATTCCCATCCCGTCGAAAGGTGTTCAGCTCTCCCTCTTCGCAGACGACACTGCTATCTACTGCAAAGGTATCTCACTACCCTTCATACGGAACAAGATTCAAAAGTCAGTTGATGACCTAGGAGCTTGGTTCAAAAAATGGCACATCGATGTGAACCCGGAGAAGAGCTCCGCCGTTCACTTCGATTATAAACGACGCCGTCTCAAAAACACTCCACCAATACGTATGCTAGGGACCCCTGTCCCCTGGCATACGACCGCCAAATATTTAGGTATCACTCTAGACACAGGGCTCACTTTCAGGCCCCACGTCAAAAGAGTAACCCGTCACGCACGGTTTTATCTGAGTAGGCTCAACAGTATGTTGGGCCGACACAGTAAAATGTGCCTTAGAAACAAGCGTACCCTTTATAAGGTCTGTATACGACCAGTCATGTACTACGCGGGCCCCGTTTTTGCCCACGCCAATCCTAAAATTATTAATGAACTCCAAATAGTTCAAAACCTTTTCTGTCGTCGAGATGCGAACGCACCTTGGTACGTCCGTAATGCTGACCTTCATCGGGACCTAGAGCTCAACACAATTCAACAATTTCTCCAAAAACTCTCTGAGAACTTCTTCAAAGCCTCAGAGTCGCACTCAAACCATTTAATTCGTGAGGCAGCTACTTATGCAGCCCCACCCCCCTCTCGCTATCGTGTCCGCAGGCCGAGAAACTCTCTCTCGGACCCGCCAAATAAACTAACAAACGACCTAAACTGCCTCCTGGCGGCTCAGGCAGACTCTAATTAAATTAAATTGTTTACTCATAATTAATTTGCCTTCGTAGGCACTCCCTCAGCGGCTCGTAGCCGCCTGCGCCCTCTTTTCCCAAAAGAGGGTCCCTCATGATAAGGCACAATAAAGCTTAATCAGCTGGTTGCCTGTCCCCAAAGGCGGTTTTTAGAGGGTATCACTTAGGGTCCCCGGTAGGATGTGAGTCCCTCATAACCACGATAGACCGGCTATCGTGGTATGCGTAATGCATTTTCCGCCTCCCTACGTATAGGGTAGCCCTTTAATTGCTTCGGGCGCAAAAAAAAAACGACAACGGAGACTCGCTTTTCGTGACTCTAGTGGTTTGTATCTCTTTTTAGAGCGGGGGCACACGAAGCGTTGCGGCGGCGGTGTGGCGCAGGAGCGGTCTCGCTGCGTCGTTTTACATATAAAATTTTGTGGCGTGTCTGTGTGAGACGAAGCGGGGAGGGGTGAATGCGTTGCGACGTCGGAGTGGCACCGCACAGTTCACAGAGTACATTATATATATTTATGCGTCACAAGGAAAGGGCACACGCTCGCTCGTTTCGTTTTTTTTTTTCTCAGTTTTTTGTTTATTGTGATTGAGGTTTTAAATAATGAGTACCATCATAGAAGATATTTATATGGACTACCTCACTACGTTAGTTCAAGAAAGGCAAATTCTATGGTCCAATATAGACTTTAAAAATACAAATAGGAAAACAAAAGCATGGGAGCAAACTGTCATAATTTTATTTCCAGACTATGATAATTTTGCTCCTGATATAAAGAACCATTCGAAAAAAATTGTAAAACCTCGTTTCATTTAACTCTTTATATTCTTAGAGAAAAACATGTCCATCCCTATTCCTTAGTGCAATAAAGGGACTCGTCCAGTATTGTCGTACATTTCTACGTCGATTTCGGCGGTGGCGTAATAGTAGGGCCAACAACAGACGTTTTTACGATCCATTTTTATTTACAGACTGTGCAACGCTGCTGGGGCGCCGGTGACGCCGCTGCGGCACCGCAACGCATCATGTGCCCCCGCTCTTATTCGTAGTTTTATTATTATTTTTATAAAAGAGGTTCACTTGATATTAAATGCACGCTATAGTCCATAGACATTCACATACACCCTCGATTATGAATCAAAATGCAGATGCGTTTTCAAACCAAAAAAAAAAAAAAAGAGTTTCCGGTTCTCTAAATTCATTATATAAAACACAGCTGCATCAAGCTGATATTTTACGCTGATATTTTGTGAGAGCATGGCCTAATCTTTGTAAGTAACCATAATAAAATTATTATGTATTATTATGGTATTCCTTTTTAGTTTTTTATACCTTATCTCTATTTCAAAACTCGCCACACCTCACTACTTTCGTTTAGATGATTGTCCTTGTACACTACATACTATACTATACAGGACAAAATCCTATTGTGAAAAACACATTTTGTTTTTGAAAAGAAAACATTTGAAGTAAAATCTTCATTCGGCACGTTGAACACTTTTGGGATGAGGAAAAAGCACTGAACTCACGTGACGGTCACGCTAAACTGCATATCTGAGCGTGATGGTCATATAAGTTGTGCTTTTCCCCATCTGAAAAGCGCTATATATATAAAAAAAAAAAAAAAAATATAATATATAATATATAAAAAAAAATATATATATATATATATATATATATATATATATATATATATATATTATATAATTTTTTGGCCCGACTCGAGATTCAAACCCAGGACCTCATGATCAGCAAAGATCCTCTTTAAAATAAGTTACTTATTTTTTCTTTTTTATTTTATTACGATAATAAATTCCACCGCAGGCGCTAGACAGTATGTAATTAAACTGAAGATAAAAAGCACTTCGTTTTTTCCGTGAATAGTCTTAAATTTTTAATGAACTACTCTTAAAGGCTAATTTGAACTTACTTCAATTTTAAGTCTATTGTCATCAGCCAGTTCTTTTTTTATTAGTGTCATTTTTATTTATATTTTTCTTCATTTTTTTTTCAAATTATGCTAACAACGTTATAAAAGCTACCAGCTCTTCCGATTAACGTGTCTTCTAATTCGTTCAAATCCTTTCTCGTTTCTGCATACCACCTTTACTCACAATACCATGAGATATTCCTTAAAAGCCAACTTGACACTGTGAAAATAAGAGATGTGGACTAATTTAGCAGTTGATTTATCACGCACATATCATGCTACACTTCTGCACCACGCGACCACAGTCTGAGAAGAACATACAGTCAGTCATCACTTTTGATGTTGTTGGAAAAGCCGACTTGAAAAATTAATTGCTAAGGTGGTCAGAACGGGAAGCAATTAAAAAAACCTAATTTTATTTACGTTTAAACAAATTACTGTGTATATGGAAACTGATTAATCTTTAATTCCTAATATTCAAATTAAGACGACCCACAGTTTTTTGCCGTACATGTAGTGTAACTATTTTAATTTATTTGCATGACAGGACAATAGTAGCGGACAGCTCCGGAGCAATTAATGCCACCGCACCGCACGGTTGTCCCGTCTTGACGTTTGCTTCTTGACTGACTTCTGACTTCGATGACAGAGACTGGGGCGCGACGCAGAAACCATACAACAAGATGATGTATCATCATATCTGGCTTTAAATTAACTTGGTCAGGTTCGAATATATTCAAAAGTATCCATAATAGACACTTTAAACAGAATGGCAATTTGCAAAACAATACTGAATCACGTACTTTATAAAGAACAAGCCCTTTTGAACATAACATCATAGAAGATTGAAGGCGAAATCCGATTATACAAAGTACCCATCTTCCGCAAAGAATGTCATTCTCAATTTGTTTGGCGTTTAGTTTAACAGACAAGTTCTTCAACATCCATTTGAGCGTGCCTCAATTTAATAACGTACTCAAAACGTGAGAATCAAAAGCTTACTACGTATTATATTTTCAGCCGACTTCAATAAAGGACTAGGTTCTACATTGGAGTGTTTTCGTCTTATGTGTTACACGATATCTTTGCCAATTGTGGGTCAATTTTAATGATCAATTAAATTATATATACCTTAAGGGTTGTCAAATTTAAATTTGAAGATAAAATTCAAAAGGGGAATTAAATTCTTAGTATCATTAGTAATAACATTATAATTAAATTACAAAAAGGTAAAAAGTGACTTCATATTAAACTGACAAGATTAAAATAATTTAATCTCATCATCATCATCATATGACCAGCTTCTAAATTCAGTGCTGAGATATCTCCTTCCTAAACTATATATATATATATATATATATATATATATATATATATAGTTTAGGAAGGAGAGATGGAAATAATAGTTTACTGCTATTAGATCTGGAGCCAAATTACTTACTCATTTCAACAGCGTGCGTAAGACGCAATTGCCATTAATATTATGATACCCGTGTGGTCGTTATGTATCCAATTAGTCTTTATTAATACAGTATCTCCAAAAATATTTCAGTAAAATGGATGCATCCCGGGGGACCCACACAACAAACTTTCCTGCAGTAATTGTCAGAAATTGGAAACATGGAATAAGGAATAGGAAAATAGCAATACAATTAAATATTAACTATCAACATACTGTCACTACAGCCCATCACAAGTTGCTGAACATAGCTGCAGGCTTTGTATTCCTACCCAATCTGTTTCCAAACCATTTGCAATTTCCCAAAATAATACTTTCTGAGCATATCAGAATCTAGCCTTCGGTTTTAGTAAGACTACAGAACTCTGTAAGCTGTCTTATGTAAGATAACCTTTTTTCCAGTTGACTGACAACGTGCAGATGACAATAAAAAGGTTGAGCAGTTAAAGAAAATCACAGTCTACGTTATTCGAAATACGAGTAGTTTTACTCTGTGAGGAAACGACTACAAACATGTGAATACAAATTCATTCACTCATTTATCACAATGTGCACTACTGGATAAAGCCTTCCATGATAAATTGCGATAAAGGAAGGATTTTGCAATAGTTTACACGCATGACAAGTGGGTTGACAACCGCAGTGTTTTATTATTATTACTTTTTATTGAGAGATGCTGCTGCCCACGGTTTCACCTGCTTTGTCTCTTCCGTAACTCAGGTTATGATATGGGCTTCTTTAAGGACGTCACTTTTGAATATTAAATTTAAATAATTATATTTAAAGAAGCAAATACCAATTTGAAAAACTAAAACACATAAAATAACTTCCATATAATTTAATTATTTGTTGGGGCTTTAACTACTCGGTACTCGATGTCTCAGCACTGAATTTAGAAGCTGGTCATATGATGATGATGATGAGATTAAATTATTTTAATCTTGTCAGTTTAATATGAAGTCACTTTTTACCTTTTTGTAATTTAATTATAATGTTATTACTAATGATACTAAGAATTTAATTCCCCTTTTGAATTTTATCTTCAAATTTAAATTTGACAACCCTTAAGGTATATATAATTTAATTGATCATTAAAATTGACCCACAATTGGCAAAGATATCGTGTAACACATAAAACGAAAACACTCCAATGTAGAACCTAGTCCTTTATTGAAGTCGGCTGAAAATATAATACGTAGTAAGCTTTTGATTCTCACGTTTTGAGTACGTTATTAAATTGAGGCACGCTCAAATGGATGTTGAAGAACTTGTCTGTTAAACTAAACGCCAAACAAATTGAGAATGACATTCTTTGCGGAAGATGGGTACTTTGTATAATCGGATTTCGCCTTCAATCTTCTATGACGTTATGTTCAAAAGGGCTTGTTCTTTATAAAGTACGTGATTCAGTATTGTTTTGCAAATTGCCATTCTGTTTAAAGTGTCTATTATGGATACTTTTGAATATATTCGAACCTGACCAAGTTAATTTAAAGCCAGATATGATGATACATCATCTTGTTGTATGGTTTCTCCGTCGCGCCCCAGTCTCTGTCATCGAAGTCAGAAGTCAGTCAAGAAGCAAACGTCAAGACGGGGCAATCGTGCGGTGCGGTGGCATTAATTGCTCCGGAGCTGTCCGCTACTATTGTCCTGTCATGCAAATAAATTAAAATAGTTACACTACATGTACGGCAAAAAACTGTGGGTCGTCTTAATTTGAATATTAGGAATTAAAGATTAATCAGTTTCCATATACACAGTAATTTGTTTAAACGTAAATAAAATTAGGTTTTTTTAATTGCTTCCCGTTCTGACCACCTTAGCAATTAATTTTTCAAGTCGGCTTTTCCAACAACATCAAAAGTGATGACTGACTGTATGTTCTTCTCAGACTGTGGTCGCGTGGTGCAGAAGTGTAGCATGATATGTGCGTGATAAATCAACTGCTAAATTAGTCCACATCTCTTATTTTCACAGTGTCAAGTTGGCTTTTAAGGAATATCTCATGAGTATTGTGAGTAAAGGTGGTATGCAGAAACGAGAAAGGATTTGAACGAATTAGAAGACACGTTAATCGGAAGAGCTGGTAGCTTTTATAACGTTGTTAGCATAATTTGAAAAAAAAATGAAGAAAAATATAAATAAAAATGACACTAATAAAAAAAGAACTGGCTGATGACAATAGACTTAAAATTGAAGTAAGTTCAAATTAGCCTTTAAGAGTAGTTCATTAAAAATTTAAGACTATTCACGGAAAAAACGAAGTGCTTTTTATCTTCAGTTTAATTACATACTGTCTAGCGCCTGCGGTGGAATTTATTATCGTAATAAAATAAAAAAGAAAAAATAAGTAACTTATTTTAAAGAGGATCTTTGCTGATCATGAGGTCCTGGGTTTGAATCTCGAGTTGGGCCAAAAAATTATATAATATATATATATATATATATATATATATATATATATATATATATATATAGCGCTTTTCAGATGGGGAAAAGCACAACTTATATGACCATCACGCTCAGATATGTAGTTTAGCGTGACCGTCACGTGAGTTCAGTGCTTTTTCCTCATCCCAAAAGTGTTCAACGTGCCGAATGAAGATTTTACTTCAAATGTTTTCTTTTCAAAAACAAAATGTGTTTTTCACAATAGGATTTTGTCCTGTATAGTATAGTATAGTAGTGTACAAGGACAATCATCTAAACGAAAGTAGTGAGGTGTGGCGAGTTTTGAAATAGAGATAAGGTATAAAAAACTAAAAAGGAATACCATAATAATACATAATAATTTTATTATGGTTACTTACAAAGATTAGGCCATGCTCTCACAAAATATCAGCGTAAAATATCAGCTTGATGCAGCTGTGTTTTGTATAATGAATTTAGAGAACCGGAAACTCTTTTTTTTTTTTGGTTTGAAAACGCATCTGCATTTTGATTCATAATCGAGGGTGTATGTGAATGTCTATGGACTATAGCGTGCATTTAATATCAAGTGAACCTCTTTTATAAAAATAATAATAAAACTACGAATAAGAGCGGGGGCACATGATGCGTTGCGGTGCCGCAGCGGCGTCACCGGCGCCCCAGCAGCGTTGCACAGTCTGTAAATAAAAATGGATCGTAAAAACGTCTGTTGTTGGCCCTACTATTACGCCACCGCCGAAATCGACGTAGAAACGTACGACAATACTGGACGAGTCCCTTTATTGCACTAAGGAATAGGGATGGACATGTTTTTCTCTAAGAATATAAAGAGTTAAATGAAACGAGGTTTTACAATTTTTTTCGAATGGTTCTTTATATCAGGAGCAATATTATCATAGTCTGGAAATAAAATTATGACAGTTTGCTCCCATGCTTTTGTTTTCCTATTTGTATTTTTAAAGTCTATATTGGACCATAGAATTTGCCTTTCTTGAACTAATGTAATGAGGTAGTCCATATAAATATCTTCTATGATGGTACTCATTATTTAAAACCTCAATCACAATAAACAAAAAACTGAGAAAAAAAAACGAAACGAGCGAGCGTGTGCCCTTTCCTTGTGACGCATAAATATATATAATGTACTCTGTGAACTGTGCGGTGCCACTCCGACGTCGCAACGCATTCACCCCTCCCCGCTTCGTCTCACACAGACACGCCACAAAATTTTATATGTAAAACGACGCAGCGAGACCGCTCCTGCGCCACACCGCCGCCGCAACGCTTCGTGTGCCCCCGCTCTAAAAAAGAGATACAAACCACTAGAGTCACGAAAAGCGAGTCTCCGTTGTCGTTTTTTTTTTGCTGTTGAAATGAGTAAGTAATTTGGCTCCAGATCTAATAGCACTAAACTATTATTTCCATCTCTCCTTCCTAAACTATATATATATATATATATATATATATATATATATATATATATATATATATATATATATATATAATGTTTGCGTATACATATATCTTATGTTTACGCAACACTACACATTTAAATAAATGTAGTTTTTACGAGTTTTATTGCGTATATTAACTTACTTTGTATTCGCGACGTTTCGAGCACAGCACCCATGATCACTCAGAGGTGGTCGACGTTCCAATGTCATAGTTAACTATGGTTACGTCGAGATTAAATTTATTAATTTTTGCCCCTTGATGAAAAATATTCATGTTTGGAATTCTTGCAGTTCTACGCTTGAGTTGGGATTTAATTTTATTTATTATATCTATATCCCAAGCAGATGGTATCACTCAGTCGTCTTCTCTGTTGTAATTGGGATGATTTTTATTTTATTTCAATAGCCTCGCGAATCATCCTAGGAAGGATTAAGCGTTCTTTAGCGAGGATTTGTGGTTTATTAAATCTGGTGTAGTGACAGGGGTGATCCTGTATGGTTTGTTCACAAACTGCTGACTTTCCGGAGCGTCGATTCTTCACATCAGCTATGTGTTTTTTAACGCAGGTTTTTATTGTTCTTTTAGTTTGTCATTCAAAATCAAACTTGTAAACTCCTGCATCTTGCAAAGGGATATTACACAAGAGTGATGGTAAAATCTGACTAATCTCGTAGCGGCTACTAGCGACTTGAAGTATTTTTTAATAAAAGCACGCTTATAGATGTAGCCAATCCTTTCTGTGGCTCCTCTAACGCATGGCAACAGGCAAAAGCTCGACTGTGGTTTCACTCGGTCACTTTGACATATGGGGCGGGACCCGAAGCGGCCATAATATGTTTTCTGTCACTGAGTGCTCTCTGAAACAAAGATAACTAAGCTAACAGTTATGGATGGTGGAGAGATTCACCATTTAAATATTGGTTGGTATAGGTCTTTTTCCTACACACAGTGTGATAGTGTTATCAGAATTTCGGATGACTATGTACGATGACTCCATTGAGAATTGTACTTTAGCGATTCTGCAGCTATGGTGGTCTAAAAAGGGAGTTACTTTGTTAGATGGTAAACCCGTGAAAGTGTCGTCTACGTACCGCTTGTAGAATATACGATTTATGGGAGAAGTAAGAAGGGTTTTCTCCTCAAAGTCTTTCATGAATATGTCGGAGACAATGGAGATACAGGTAAGCCCATTGAAACACCATCTACTTGCTTGTAGAACTTTTCCTTTTACAATAGGCAGTAGATGTAAAGCAGTTTTTGAGTAATGCTACATATTCTGATTCTTTGTGGGCGATACAAATCGTATATTGATATAACATCTATAATATATCGAGCGACAGACTAACTTTGTATTAGATACGACTACAGTACAGCGTCACTATACAGAATGGCTGCGTTTGGCAGAAAAAAGCGCTAGCAAGCGCTTGTAAGCAAAATGGCGATCGTAAGCGGTAAGCGCTGTCAAATCGTAAGTATCTATTTTCCTCTAGGACACGAATTTAGCTTTAACCGGGGAACCTAACCTAATTTAAATATATGTTTGTAAAGTATTCATATAAAAAATTACCAATCATGAATTTTTAATAGCATGTATATGTTTATTCATGTCATTATATTACTTAAAACTAATATTGCACAAAACAACTTATAAACTCTACTTTAAAGCAAACAAATTAAATAAGCAAAATGGCGGATTGTGTCAGCGCTACTGAAGTAGCAATCGTGTCCTGGTCGAAAACTATTTTAGCGCTTATAAGCGCTTGCTAGCGCTTTTTTCTGCCAAACGCACCCAATATCTAGCATCGAACTTGAACACTAATTCGAATTTCGAACAAACATTGGCGCGTGAAACACTGACCCTTGTATATATAGAGGTCAGTGACGCGAAGGAATGCCTGATGTTAAATTTGTGTAAAACATATATACCTACTACGACTCCCGTTGTAGCATATACTCCTTATAAAATATCATAAATATCAACCAGTACATATAAACATATTAAAATATTGCATTATATCTATGAATGCAAGCAAACCAAATCCTTTAAAAAAATTGCGTAACACCGTGTGTTACAGAATAATGGTCTTCCTTTATAGTTACAGAATCACGTAGATATCAACCGATATATATTGATATATTATATAGATTCAATATCAGATATTTAAATCCAGTACATAGATTTGATATACGGAAGAAGTGGTATAACTAATGTCTCCTATCTTTCGATTTGTACTTAAAATACGTAACATTATTTATATTATATTAATAATTTTAAATGTGTTGTTAATAAATTAACTAGTGGATGGATTTACTTGCATTTGGTTTTAAATAAGATCTTAACAATTTTAAGTTCACAGCTATCTACTCGTTATCATTTACAGATCAAAAGGTCAATGTGACGAGCATTATATGATTATTTTAGCAAAGAATATAATAAAAATATAATAATTATGGTATAAAGTTACCATCAAGTCACCAAACCGAAAAACGTCTGTAGCTACATTTTATTAAAAATAATAGAATAAATATTATTTATTTTTCGTTGTCTTTCTCCTTTACTTTAGATGCGATTAAGGCGACACCGCGAAAAAATGCACCTCCTTTCATCGAATAGTATAGGACTATGACACCAATAATGAAAGTGGAATTTTGATATAGGTAAATTAATGTCTTTATCTTGAAGTTGATTGTATAATTTTGACTTGATCATAATTATTTGCGAAACACCTCTAAAAAATCACTATAGTTGAAAGATATAGTTTTCACAGTGGTAGAGCCACGCGGCAGCTTTGTTGTTGCACGTATGGGCCGACTCAAACCGAGGTGGTACCACGACCTCACAGAATACCGGCGTGAAGTGGAAGCTCTGCTTCCGCGTTTCGTCTAGTGAGTGCAGGTGGCCGGAGGCCCAAATCCCCCCCCCCCATCAACATGGTAGCGAAATTAAATAATGATAGACTACCCCAGGAGGGTACCAGCACCCCTGGAGAATCCCTCGCGGAGCATCCACGTCCATGTTTCTCTACTTCTGAGCGTGGGTGCTCAGGCTGCCCCGCGTATTCTGGGGGGGGGGGGGCAAATTTCCGTTCAAGACACAAACAACTGCTCGGGGCAAACAGAGCAACAAGACCAAGGCGACCCCTGCCACGCTGTCCGTGAATTTCTGCAATATCAGGGGACTTCACTCTAACCTAAACGCCGTCCACTACCATCTCGAGACGGCGAGGCCGGCTCTGCTCTTTATGACCGAGACGCAGGTGTCCTCTCCGGCTGATGTCTCGTATCTCTCCTACCCGGGGTACAAACTGGAACACTCCTTTGTGCCTCGGGCTGGAGTTTGCTATACGTCAGAGAGGACATCTGCTCTCGACGCCTCGGCAGACTTGAAGACTCGGACCTGTCCATCATGTGGCTACGCGTAGACAGCGACGACCATCCGCGCGTCTACGGGTGCCTCTATAGGTCCCATAGCGGTAATGCCGAAACAGACCGACTCTTCGACCACGTCCAAATGGCTATAGATTCGTTGCTACAGCAGATCCCCTCCGCAGAGATCGTGATCCTCGGCGACTTTAACGCCCATCACACCGAATGGCTTGGTTCACGTTTAACCGATCATGCGGGGAGATCTGTCATGATTTTGCCTTGGCATATGGTCTGACACAAATGGTTACTTCGCCTACGCGGATTCCAGATGTGGAAGATCATGCACCTTCACTGTTGGATCTTCTGCTGACCTCTCACCCGGACGGATATCAGATTTCCGTCGAAGCCCCTTTAGGCTCCTCGGACCATTGTCTTGTCCGAAGTGAGGTGCCACTCACGCTGAAATCGCAGTCGCATTCTGCAGGCTGCCGCCGTGTTTGGCACTATAGGTCAGCCGATTGGGATGGGATGCGGTCTTTCTTTGCATCCTACTCTTGGAGGCGGGTTTGCTTCTCGCCGGACGATCCCGACGTTGTTGCGGATTCTGTCGCTGATGTGGTACTTCAGGGTATGGAACTTTTTATTCCTTCCTCTGTGGTGCCCATTGGAGGCAAATCTCAGCCATGGTTTGGTCGCTCCTGTAAAATAGCATCATGCTATAAGCAGGAGTGCTACCGAGCTTGGGCTGACGCATCAGCGTTCCGGGATGTAAACACCAGCGCTATAAAAAAGAAGTATAATTCCGCCTCTAGGTCCTTCAAAAGAGTCATTGCTAAGGCAAAGTCAGAGCACATAGGCAGAATTGGCGAGAAACTAGTTCGCCTTCCTTCTGGAACTCGTGCATTCTGGTCTCTCGCCAAGGCTGTCCGGGGGAATTTCTGTCAGCCATCTCTTCCATCTCTGCACAGGGAGGACGACTCACTGGCCCATACCGCAAAGGAGAAAGCCGATCTTCTGGGCTCTTTCTTTGCGTCCAATTCGACTCTCGATGACGGGGGGAGTACGCCGCCGACCATCCCGCGGTGTGAGTGCTCCATGCCGGAAGTGCAGTTCACACAGCGTTCGGTACGCAAAGCACTCCTCTCCCTGGACATCCACAAGTCGAGTGGGCCTGACGGAATCCCCCCAATTGTGCTGAGGACGTGTGCTCCAGAGTTGGCACCGGTTTTAACGCGTCTTTTCCGGTGCTCCTACTCCCTAGGCGTAGTCCCAAAATCATGGAAGACGGCTTTCGTCCACCCGATCCCTAAAAAAGGCGACCGCTCAGACCCGTCCAACTACCGGCCTATCGCCATCACCTCCTTGTTCTCCAAAACAATGGAGTTCATTATAAACTGCCAGCTCATGAGGTGCCTTGAGGATCACCAGCTGATTAGTGACCGCCAATACGGTTTTCGCCGTGGTCGTCAGCTGGTGATCTTCTGGTATACCTAACTCACAGATGGGCGGAGGCAGTAGAGTCCAAGGGGGAGGCATTGGCTGTTAGTTTGGACATTGCGAAGGCCTTCGATCGGGTTTGGCACAAAGCGCTCCTTTCGAAGCTCCCTTCCTATGGGCTTCCCGAGAAATTGTGCGATTGGATCACCAGCTTTCTTGCAGATCGGAGCATCAAGGTCGTTGTAGACTGTGCAAGCTCCGATTGCAAGCCTATTAATGCTGGTATTCCACAAGACTGCGTGCTATCGCCAACACTGTTTCTTCTGCATATCAATGTTATGTTGCAAACCCGTAACATTCATTGCTATGCAGATGACAGCACTGGTGATGCTCTTTACACCGGCCGAGCCAATATTTCTCGGGAAAACGTCTCCGAGTGCCGGGACAAACTTGTGTCTAAAGTCGAGTCCTTGCTGAACAGAGTCTCGGATTGGAGGCGACTAAATCTAGTCCAATTTAACCCCCAGAAGACACAAGTTTGCGCGTTAACCGCTAAAAAGAATCCCTTTGTCGTATCTCCTCAGTTTCAAGGCACTCCCCTATACAAGCCGGTTCATTTATTATATATTCTTCACCAAGAACTAATGGATGCCACGAGAAAAATGAAATGAAAATGAATCAATACGCTCCCCGCGTTGCCTCAGCCAGTATCGGAATCCTCGGCGTTGACATATCGAGTGACGTACAATTTCGTGGTCACTTGGAAGAGAAGGCCAAATTGGCCTCTAAAAAGCTTGGCGTGCTCAGCAGAGCGGGACTGTATTTCATGCCGGCACACCGCCTGCAACTTTACAAGGCGCAGGTTCGGCTGCACATGGAATACTGTTCCCATCTCTGAGCTGGAGCTCCCCAGTACCAGCTCCTTCCACTTGACCGCATCCAGCGCATAGCGGCTCGAATCGTCAACGACCGAGTGCTCTTCGATCGGCTCGATTCACTGGCACTGCGAAGAGATGTTGCATCTCTTTGCATTTTATTTCGCATATACCTTGGAGAGTGCTCTGAGGAATTGTTCGGATTAATCCCAGCCGCCTAATTTCGTGAACGCACTACATGGCACATGTCCCGATACCATCCACATCATCTGGATGCTTGGCGGTCCACCACAGTACGTTTCAAAAGGAGTTTTCTTCCGCGTACAACCTCTCTGTGGAATAGTTTACCACCGGCGATTTTTCCGGACCGATACGACCTGGGAACCTTCAAGAAAAGAGCTTACTCCTTTCTAAAGGGCCGGCAACGCACCTGCAATTCCCCTGGTGTTGCGGTTGATCATGGGCGGCGAAAGTCACTTAACATCAGGTGAGCCGCATGCTCGTTTGCCCCCTCTACTATAAAAAAAATTACAACGAAATTACTTAATCTATATGCTTGGGAATCACCCAAATATATTCATAACATATAATATTCGTAATTTACTTGCTCATTATTTTGGTTACTTAAATCAATAATTTAAAAAAAATATTTTAAGATTCTGACAATTACTAAGCGCTTTTAATAATCGCGGGCGCTACGCAATTTTAGACCTTATGACGGCGTTTTTTTTTTCAAGTGTTTATAGAAATTATGTATTCACTCGTATTAGTACGGCGATAGCTTGGAACCACTTTTTCGATGTGTCGTCTTAACACGCATATGGAAAAACATCCAAACCCGGAAACATTACTTGCATGGAGGGTGCGGTACTCGTAACCGCGATACCGCAGCACCACAATCAAACGCTTAGCTACTGGGTTACTGAGTCATTCTATTCAACATAGATTATAAAAATGAATGTAATATTTTACTTTTACCTGCTTAGGGAAACAGTGGTTTTTCTAAGCTTGGTAGAACCAGCATGAAAACCAGTAAGACTTTTCTTATTTACACCAACGTAAGTAAAATGTATATTTTTCTAAATTGTTATATTTTATACATTCTTATTTTTTTTAAATACTTTTTTAATTATCTTATTATATTATTTACATTTAACTTACTTCTTTAATTTTTTTTAATTTTATTTATATATTATACTTTAAAACATGCTTATTGAATATACTTTATTGTGTGAAAAGGTAATGAAATATATTTTGTTATTATTAGATATTTCCCATATTTCAAATTCATTAGCGTAAAAGTATTAGTAGGTTTATTCATGTGAAAATGCCCCTTTTCTCTATTTTAC
This sequence comes from Parnassius apollo, assembly GCA_907164705.1. NCBI lineage: Eukaryota > Metazoa > Arthropoda > Insecta > Lepidoptera > Papilionidae > Parnassius > Parnassius apollo. The sequence goes on from CAJQZP010001697.1 coordinate 6,119,595, forward strand.
CACTAAAAGCGTCGAATACTTTTAAATGGGACTTAAAGGCTTAGACTCAATTTGAACATACCGAAAAGTACGCACATAAAATGTTACTTACCAATTTATAGGAAAACTGTTTCTATGTTTTATGTTCTTATAACTTCATTGGTTTGAAATAATTGGTTCGTCTGCACTAACCTGCGTAGCTGCTCCCACCAAAAAGGTTCCAGGATCTTTAGAATTTTTTTAAAACTGAAATTACGTCTAAACTGAATAAATATTAACGACGCTGTCATCTTAACATCAGCGTTTTTTCCCGTCGATTCTGGTCGTCGCTGCTGGTGATAAGATGGCTGGTTCTTAATATAGCCATTCAGCGAGGAATCAGCGTTCTTGGCACGATACCACGGAGTGGACCTGTATAATAATTTAAGTTTTTAGTTTTAGTCTATATTTATTATAATTTTTTTTAATATTGTATATATTATCGAAGTTTGAAAAATGATATTTAACGAACGAAATGTTATTTTCTAACGTCGAGAAATAAAGCGTATTGATTCATTTTCATTTCATTTTTCTCGTGGCATCCATTAGTTCTTGGCGAAGAATATATAATAAATGAACCGGCTTGTATATTTATAAATGAAATGTAAAACATAAAATATACAAACCAGTAGGGAAACGCAACGTCGCGAGACATCCGATACTGCAGTCGCCAATCGGCCTATCATTAGTACTGTCATTAGTCCTGTAATTAGTACAGATCCTTCCTAAAATAACAGGAGACGACGGCTCCGTGGCGCAGTGGCTTAGCAATGAGTTGCAGCGCTACGAGCAATCGATTCGAATCCCGCACGGAACTAGTATTTGCATGGCGTATAAATAATTGTTCCGGGTCTGGGTGTTTGTTCTTGTGAAATTTATGTATAGTACTACTGTGGGTTTGGCTAATATTGATAAAATTCACACTCACATATACACACACGCGCGCGCACACGCTTATGTGCACACGCACGCAGGCACGCGCAAACCGACACATGTAGATCATACTTATTTTAACATTATTATATAGGAATGTAATAGATATCTGTGTATCTGTGTGAAGTATATACGTATGACATATTATTAATGACAACAAATGGATACATTCTCTTGAATATAAATTTATCTGCATGTTGGTTTGAAATATTTTCGTTTTTTATTTGGATATCTGCAGTTCTTTACTAAACACACGTGAGGGTTTGTCTAACTATTGGTTCTATAATAGAACAAAATGAACAGTATTTTTCCACTTAGTTCTACTACTCAGTTTACCGTATAGTGGAGATGTCAGAATATCCACTACCCCATATGGTCTCGTGGGTGTCGTAAGAGAGGACAGGGAGGAACAAACCTGAAGATGGGCAACAGCGTCTTCCTAATAACTACTAACAAATTAAAAATTGCGGTTGCAACCCGAGGCATCTACTTCAGATCCAATGTAGAATGGGAAAATAAGAATCAAATGAAGCAATTTAAGGGCAAGACTGTTACGGGCTTAGTATAATGGATAACGAAATTTCAATTTGACAGACCTATTCTTATCGTGCTCACAGTACCTCTGCCTTCGAAATTTGAAGCATGAATAATTCACTGTCAGCCCTCCACTTGGCTTAAGCCTCTCCCGTTGTAGATAAGATTTGCCTTAATCCCCACGCTCAGCAGGCGGATTAGCAATCGTGATTCCAGACGCCTCACACCTTTTCTTTTGGTCATATCGAACCCGCCCCCAATAAAACATTTGCTGCATATTAGCAGGGCCTTGGGAACACTTTCACTTTCACATCAGCAACCCTATCAGCGCCGGCCGTTTCATAACGGCCCCCTACCCTCCCGCCACGTCTCGGGTATTTTTGGTATCGAAAGCTATAAAATTTCTCTAATCTGTAATTTTCGTCTCTTACGACATCCACGGAACAAAATGAAATGGTGGATACACTTACGCCGCCATCAGACGGCGTTATATCAAATATCAATTCTGTTTTTTTAACTGTTTAAAAAGGGTTATAATTATATGAACGAAAATAATCCCTGCAATGAGGTGATCGCTAGCATGTTGGTTCCGTTACATATTCATATAAAATGTATGTCTACTAAAATAATTATGGCGGGGTTTCTTGCTGGTTCTTCCCACGGTGGAGGTATTTTCCGAACCAATGGGAAATACAAAATGACTTCCAACAAGTATTATTTAATCTTTACTGAATAAAAACATTAGATTCTATATATTAATAGCCCACACAAAATATAAAACACAATAGTGCTTTTATTATTTTATACCACCATAGCTGAATGTACAATAACGTATTTAGAGCATCATTGAATAACTTGCTATTTATAAATTTTAAAATTAAATCAAAATAATTTTGCTTTGATTTAAAATTTATTTTACTTTGATTTTAGTTTAATATAATCACAACAATTTCATTGACTTTGTAATGACTGGTTAATTAGAATTGAATTAAACGAACAAACATTTTCACGATGTTCATTTTCATGAATATGGATTTTACATTTTTGATACATTTATCATCTTTACGTTTCGTTTTGTTGCGCATCGACTGCCAATTGTCATGACTATAGAACAGCGGTTTGTGATTTCCATTTACATTTAAATACAGACTTCTCGCAACAGACTACTATTGACTTTTATTTTGTTTTTAATGTTAGAACACTATCGTATTGTGAAACAATGAAAATGTTACTAAAAATGTCTTCATTATTTTGTGTTACGTTAACATACGTAATGTTTGTGTTGCAGTTACCCACTGATATCAATATGTGGTTTAAATTAGGCCTTAACCTCTGAAATTTCCGTTTTTTAATAAATAAGTTTTTTTAATAAATAATTTAAGATAATTTTTTATACATTTTTTATTTCTTTTAAACAAAGCATGCTAAGCTGCCCATGCAATCGATGCATCATCGTCAAAGCAGTGGCGGTTTATTGATGGCCTTCTGGAAGAAATCAGCTGGACGGGAGGCAGCAAATTCTTCCAAAGCATTTTGTACTGCGTCTCGGGTATTGATTTTTTTCCCGCCAAAAAGTTATCCAACTTCTGGAAAAATAAGAGTCTGTACGTGCAAAGTCTGGTGAGTATGGCGGATGACAGAGAGCTTTCAATTCCACCTCTTGAAACTTGGAGACCGTCTGTTATGCAGTATGAGGTTGCGCGTTAGCAAAAGCTGTGAAGATGAATCACATCTGTGCTAGACCACCAAACAGTGAAGACTTTTTTAGAGGTAGGTCTTCGTTTAGGCCATTTTTAGGTGCTGAACCGGGATCCAAACAACTTGCTGATGCTAACGGTTGTCAAACAGAATCCATTTTTCGATGTAGGTTCGATGCTATCCAAAATTCTTCGTTTGTGTGCCTGTTGAGCATTGCAAAGTACGTCCCGTTGAAACATTGAGTTCGTGGGGCACCCATTTGGGCAAGCTTTTTACCTTGCCAATTTGACTCGAAAGGACCAATTATGTTTTAATCCTAACTTCGAAAGCTGCTGCTAATTTAGCCGTAGATTGAGTATCTTCAGCTTCCACAATCGCTTTTAATTCGTCTTTTTTGACCAAAGTTTTCGGACGACCATGGGGATCATTTTTCAGGTGGAAGTTTCCAAAATGGAAGCGGGCAAACGAATAACAGGTGTTGCATTCATTTGAAGTTTCTTTTCGAGAATTTTTAACGTATCCACGATGATAAAAATATTCAAATGCGATGAAATCATAACGTTAATAATCAATAAATAAATGTCTAATTTTGAAAAGAAGTTCCATGTTTATAAATTTTTTTTTGACATTATAGTTCTTAGCCAAACTAAAACTATTTTGATTTGTAACATTATATTATTATCTGTATCTCTTGTCAATTCTCAAAAGGTTTTGGAGGACTAAAAAATATGCAGCGCTGTCCATATCAAAATTTCGCAGACGCAAATATTTTTAATTTCTTAGTCCTGCAGATTTTTTCTCGATATTTAAAAGTCAAACAGGAGTAAATCAACTCCACAAATTACAATTAAAGGTTTTAGCAGTCGACGGAAACCGAACTTGAATTTCTCGGATAAAATAGTTTATTTAGGAAAAGAGCCCGGCCTCTCAGCGGCCACAGCTTACTGCGAACGTAGTATAGATGTATTTTATTTTCTATACAGAAATCTCCACTCCAAAGTTATTGGAACTGGGAAAAATACGCATTTTCTCAGTGCTTTTTAGAAAAATTCACAAATCCTTGAAATAAATTCATAGAAAGGCTGACTTCTTTAACCTTTTCTTACATTACTCAGCACGTAGTAAGTTAATTATTTAACATAATCTGTATTAATTTTATTGCGTCAATAATATTTGCCTGCATATTTGTTTTTTATATGGTTACATTCACTTATAGTTTTTCCTTGGAATCTCGGAAAAGTGGCCGGGAATTTTCCAGTCGATGGAGTTATTTTAAATAAGTGAGAAGAAACATCTCAAATTCAGAGTAAAATATCACTATTATTTATCAATCTATCATTACTTATTCAGTTTCTCGTAGTCTAGTCCAGTTTGTGTGATGGTTGTGCTGTTAGCCTTATGGCTCTTACAGCTTAATCGGTTTCACTTTTTGCTCGCACTTCGAGCTAAAAAGTGGGTGGAGATTATTAATATTAGTGCGACGCTACGAATGTATTGTTGCACTAAAAAAAATAATCTTATGTACTTGTGAACACGTCTTGACATTGTTGAGATTTCTCGTAGTTGATTCTACCCATTGATCTTTGTCTATCTTTAAGCAGTGCACAGACGGCTGTATTCAGATTTTAATAGAACCAATCACAGTCAGATTAATATGGACCAAGTGGCATTTTATTTGGTCCTCAGAGACTACAGCGCTTCGTTACCTTCTTGCATGGTGTATGTTTTCCATGGGCTACAGCAGCCATTTATCAACACGTAGACTTTTATTACTCTGGTATATATAAAGCACGTATAGTAAATACTTCTATATTCGTAATAAAAAAAAATTAAAATCAAAAGTGTAACGTCTTCGGCTTTAATTTAATTTTATACGTGTAGTTATTTCTAATAAATTAACAAATTTATTGAAAGTCACACAAGTAAAGTTTTGCTCTACCACGTCTAGTACTAGTACTTTCTGTAATAAGGACGTTTATAATAATGCGAGAAAATCGATATAAACAGCAATCGATCAAACAATGACGTCGTGGTCACTATGAAATCTTTTAATTGATTTAACACATGTACGAATACGTATACGATGGACCTCAGGCAAATTGGTATTTGCAATGCCTCTTACTTTTCTATTTTAGTCTATATCCGATTACATTGCATAGAGAATACTACAGAGTAGTATACTAGACAGTAGAGAGTAGTATACTAGGAATACTTGGTCATACCTCTAAATTACCTCCTAAGCAATTAATAAATTATAATAGTATTATCCCAAATAGGCCTGGAGTTGTCACTGTCATCTTAAGTTTGCGGAATATAATTCTGAAAGGGCTATTTGATGCATCCCACTTCGGATGTGTGTTGGTGGGCTACAGCGAGAGGAGTACACTCTCCCCTACCGCTGCAGTCGAGGTTGAGTCACGAAGGAATAGGAGTGCTGTTACGACGATGCGCCACTCGCCCTATCCTCCGCGACTATTACGAGGTCGCACCGTTAATTGATTCGGTGATGGTTGGGCTGCGGGGGGAGAGGAGTGTTGGTATTATTTCCAATGGAATTTTAAATAAAAAGCATGCAGTTGCATTGTAATATTAGTATTACCGTGTCTTAACAGGATTACTGAGGAAATAAAAATCTCACTACAACTAGTGTAAACTACTGTTTTATCGATATTCATGTTAAAATAGTGCCCTTTTATTTGATCTAAGTAACTTACCTGTAAGTGTCCTTCGAACGAAATTATATGAAGTTGACGCCTCCTCTGTGTTTGTATACTCTGTAGATGTTTAAAGATTTGATTGCTTTATTTTAATTATTTACTATCATAAATTATAATAATTAACAATTAACAACAAAGCAAACAATAAATATAATGTTTTTTTTTATAGGATAGGGTGACAATCGAGCACACAGTCCACCTGATGGTAAGTGGTTGCTGTGGCCCATAGACATCTACATCTATCCTCGATTACGAATCAAAATGCAGATGTGTTGTCACCCGTAAGGACTAAGATGGAATGCCTCGTTTCCAGTAAAATGGGTCGCCGGTTCTCTACACTCACCATACGAAATACAGCAGCATTAAGCTACTATTTCACGCTGGTATTCTGTGAGAGCGTGGTGCTACCCCGGTCGAGCCGACCCATTCGTGCTACAACTATACATCTAATATAACTGCAGCATGGCTCTACCACATAAAAAGTATAAGTGGAGATTATATAATTTCCCATTATGAATCATTATTTATTTACGAGTATTTTATGCTTTTCAAATTAATAATGGCCTCCTATAAAAAATGGAAAAGTTTTGGATGTAAGTTTGTTGTATTTTTAACATTTTCAATATCAATACCACTTCTTTTAGGATGAGAAGGGAATGAATGCCTGGTATTATGTACAGTAAAAATTTTAGTATTTTCTTTTTAAAACACTTTACCTAATTAGCTGTTTGATTTATTGCAAAAAAAAAACAAAGACATACAATGAGTGAAAACCACAACAAATAAAACACACATCCCGATCAAATCTACCTGGGATCACACGAGAAGTACAAGCTTTGAAATAAAAAATTAAAAGAGACTCATCAAAATCGGCTCACCCAGAGAAAAGCTGTGAGGCAACACACATAAAAAACATACAGTCGAACTGAACACCTCCTCTTTCTTGAAGTCGGTGAAAACATTTATGTTTTGTCTTACATATGTATATTTCTTTGCTTTTAACAAAATTATGTTAGACTTCAGCTTTGATCCTGTAAACACCAGAAAAGAATCGTTTAACTTAACAGTATGAGCACAAATCATAATAGGAAGAACTAGAAGTAAATTTCTTACTTTACCTACCACGATTTTAGACAATACACATATTGTTTATACAAACAAGGGCTTAATGATTATTTTTATGCTTTACATACATAAATACCTTCCTAATAACTCTGCAACAGCAAGGTAAGTTTAGATCAAAGAGATGTTACATAACAGCTGTTGACCAGGGTAAGAAATGTAAAAAGTTTTTTTTTCTTTTTCTTTTTAACCAGGCTTTTGTAACAAGCCTAAGAAGACTGGAAGGTTATTCCTTCTTCTATATTCCGTATTTTAAGATTGTGGAGTTCATGAAACTTAAGGTTGATTCATGAATTTTATGAATTAATATTTTTTCTAGTAGCAAATGCATCAACTTTAGTTTATCTATTAATTTTGGTTAAAAACTTGTTTCCTGGATTCTTTATATACGAGAGAATCACCTTAAAATATTATTTATTAGGCAAAAAAGAAATACATATATTTTACAAGATCAATTTTACAAGCTATCTCACTTGATGCGGTTATTATATGCCACCCATATGGTTTATGTATGATGTAGCTGTAGTGTTATAAGAAAATTTAGTTATGGGGATTGTAACAAAACGTTATGATCAAAAGTAAAAATTAAAATAATATGTTTAACATGTTTTATCTAACTTAAGAACTATGTATGTAGTTTTTGACCAAAAAAAAATTACATTCATTATGAACTGAAAGGATTTGCATTTTATAAGCACCCCTGTAATTGGATTACTTGAAATCTGAATATAATTTTTCAGTGTTAATTTAGATTCAAAACTGTTTTTCCTTCATACTTTCATCCTGCCCTAATGTCCTAAACAGGCAAAAATTAAGGAATTAAGGAAAAATTGAGATTTTACAAAAAAATGTTGTTATTTTTCATTGCATTTACGTATGTATGTATATAGTATTTTAGACCATTTCAAATATAAAGCTTTATTATTATTATTATCTATTATTTATTTTGCTTACCTCTTTATACTTGATAATATCACCTCTGCTGGTATAGAGCAAGTGCTGGAGGCTATTGCATGCCTAGTGAGTGTTTAATGATGTAGACAGGTCCCAATAGTTTAAAGGTTTCTGAGTGTTTGTTTTAGATTTATGAAGATCCTTTCATCTTTTTAAGACATAATTCTGTCCTAAATAAAAAGTCACTTGGGTTTCCTTAAGAGCTTTCTTTATAATCATTGCTTATCTCTGATAGCAATGCTGTTCTTAAAGGAGCCTCTAAATTGTATAAGCCACATAACAGTCTAATGCATTTGTTTACAGTATCATTATTTTCTGTATCAGTCTTCTTGATAAAACTTATTGTAATTGCTCGTATAAGGGAGCGTCGATAAAATAGAGCGGGTTTGCTGGCGGGATGTTAACTGGAGAGCATACAGTAGCAGTTAGATGAGCAATAAATAACACTTCTTGAGAGTTTCTTCTTATTTTATTTCTTGATTCCTTATTATTACATTGCCGGATTTGGAATATTTTACCACGAAAAAACGCCCCTTTTTTATAAGTGGCTGTAACCAATCATAATTAAGAAAAAATCGCACACGGCATTAGTGAATCTATTGACCAATCAGAGCACAGAATAACCCTTTCTAAGAGAGATTTACAATTTTCTTAATAAACGTGGTAAAACATACCTTACAACATTTACATACCTTACAACATTTATATTTATTCCTAACGATAGATACAACTTATTTCTATTATTCTAAACCTAAATTATTCAATAAACCTTTATTTTACACTTATAAAAAATAAAAATAGCTTCGCGGTCGCTTCACGGTTTAGCTCCGGAGTAGGATAGTATTTTTTGCCGAACATACAAGTAGCGCCGCCAAGAGGTAGGAATGTACAACACTTTTTTCAGGAATAATACTTAGAATCTATACAATATTTTTTCATAAAATTTAAATCTTTCTCATAATGAAATGACATTATATAGTGATTAATTGACATATTAATGTTTCTTTTGAATTACTTAAAAGGAAAAAGAATTATATTAATCACCTATATGTTAATAGCTCATAAAGTTATGATAAAAGAAATCTTACTAGAAAATAAGCTTATACTTGCGTCTAATGTTCTAATCAGACCTAAATAATATTAAATAGATTCATATAAGTTACTTTAAGATAAGAATAGAAGTGTTTAATTTACTTTCCTGTTTTCAGCACTAATCAGTCTTTACACTTAGCTTTATTTTACGAATAGGAAACAATTAAGATTAAATACTATCACTTAGTTTTACATCACTGATAAGGAATAATAAAGATTAAATGTTCGAATTCACTTTGTCGTCGCTAACATTCTCCCCCACGGTGCGTAGCACTGCATCCTCTGGAGTCGACGACTCCGCTGGCACCAGCACGATGACACGTCGAGTTGGGCGGCGAAGTATTCCACCTGATGTCCGCACGTCCAGCACCCTGGTTCTTCCGTCTGGTCCGGGATAGGTTTTGACGATTTCACCGCGAGGCCATGAGTTTCGCGGTAATGTGGCGTCCACTATTAGCACGATGTCTCCTTCCCTTGGGTCTCTGGTTTCTTTCCCTTCGAGTTTCCTTGGCATCAGGAGAGGTAAGTATTCTTTAATCCACCTTTTCCAGAAGTGGTCTGTGAGTCTCTGGGTGGTTCTCCAGTTTGCCTTTCCGATGAGCTCCGTGTCGCTGAACTCTCCCGGTGCCATAGCTCCGCATGATCTTCCCAGCAGAATGTGGTTCGGTGTTAGGCTTTCCTCGTCTCCTGGGTCCATGCTGATCGGGGTGAGGGGTCTCGAGTTGACGATGTGTTCAACCTCAGTCATTAGCGTATGGAGTACTTCCTCGGGCGGGCTCTTCTCGTTGAGGACTACTGCTAGCGCCGTTTTGACTGTTCGTACGAGCCTCTCCCAGGCGCCTCCCATGTTTGGAGCTCCCGGGGGGATGAACTTCCACTGGATGCCCTTTTCCTGTGCGGCCTCTTCTAATTCCCTTTTCGCTCCGACGAAATTAGTTCCGTTGTCGCTATATATGGTTTTCGGAGTTCCTCTTCTGGCTGCCATTCGTCGGAGTGCCATGATCATTGAGCTGGTGCTGAGAGAAGGTACCAGCTCTAAATGTACTGCTCTAGTTGTGAGACAGGTGTAAATAATGCTCCCCAGCGCTTCTCGTTCCTTCTTCCGATGGTGACTTGCATCGGCCTGAAGTAGTCTACAGCTGTGCAGGAGAACGGAAATTGATGATGCTGCAATCTTTCACTCGGCAGATCTCCCGTTGGTGGTATCTCTGGCGAACTCTTCTTTGTCTTGCACCATTGACAGCTGTGTGCGACCGCTTTTAGAGTTGCTCTTAAACCCAAGATCCAGAACCTTTGACGAATTTCGTTCATTACTGTAGCGGTGTTTCCGTGAAGGAATTTCCTGTGATAGTGTTGTATTATTAGACGAGTTATTTTTTGTTTTCCGTCTAAAATGATAGGGTTCATTATTCTTCCGTTTTGATCGTGGAATTTCATTGTTCTGCTCCTTAATTTAATTATTCCGTCGTCTCCAATGTAAACGACGATTTTCTTGAGTCGACTCGAATTTTCTAATGGCTTTTCTGACTTCAGTTTTCTTATGTCAGATGCAAAACTATCGCTCTGGCTTATTTTTATTAATATCTCTTCGGCCTTTTTTAGGTGTTCCGCTTCTATGGGTGAGTATAGGCGCTTATTTTCACTTCTGCTGGTCGACGGGATTGAGGTTTGTGCTTCTTTCTTCTGGATTTTTTGTGGTTTCCAGGACTCATCCTTCTGGCGTGCGGCGGTGGTGGTCGCTTTACGGCTCTTCTTTAGTAGGTGTGTAAAGGCGATCACTCTGGCTGTAGTGCGCAGCAGTCGCTACCAGCTCGAGAACCTTTCTAGGTTTAGTAGAGTGTCTTCTGCTGCCATTGTAGCCAACACCTTTTGCTTGCTTTTTTCTTCTGGCATAACAATTTCTGGCTTGAAGTCGTGGAATGGCCATTCTTCTTCTGGTTGACGGAGAAATGACGGGCCTTTGAACCATCTGGCGTTGTGGTCGAATTCGATTGGGGTTCCCCTCGTGGCGTCGTCCGCTGGATTCTCCTTGGTTGGCACCCATCTCCAGTCTTCTGGCTTGGACCTTTCTTCGATCTCGGCGAGTCGGTTGGCCACAAAAATTTTGAACTTCCTTGGTTCTGACTTTATCCACTGCAGTACTGTGCTGGAGTCGGTCCAGTAAACCTTCTTCGATATGTCGAGCTCTGATTCCTCTTCGATTGTGGCGGCTAGTCTGCTTCCGAGTAAGGCCGCTTGTAGCTCTAGCCTCGGAATTGACACAGGTTTCGTCGGCGTTACCCTTGCTTTGCCGGCGATCATGGAGACATGGACCTTTCCTTCGGGCTCTACTATTTTCCAGTAGACTACCGCTGCATAGGCTTCTTCACTCGCATCGGAGAACGTGTGTAGCTGTCCTTTTCTGCCTTTGGGTGAGACGCATCTCGGGATCTTCAGCCTTGTTAATGTTGAAACTTCTTCCAGGTATTTCATCCAGGCTTCTTTTTGATGTTCGTTGATTCATCCCAGTCTATTTTCTTTCGCCAGATGTCTTGGATTAGTTTCTTCCCTTGTATTAGAACTGGTGTAGCAAAACCCATTGGATCGAAGGTGGACATTACTGCGCTTGTGACTTCTCTTTTTGTTGGAGTCCTTCTACCGTCTTGCAGGTCTTCCGGCGTGTTGCGTAGCCCGACGTTGAAGGCTAATGCATCTTTTTTCACCAGCCATCTTAGTCCCAGAGTCTTCTCTTCCTTGGTCAGTTGTAAGGAGTTTTCTTTGTTTGTGTCTTCTACCTCTGATATTACCCCCGAGTTGTTGCTGGCCCATCCCTTCAGATGAAAGTTTGCTCTTGCGTGAATGTCTTTCACTTCTTTGGATATCTTCTTTGCTTCGGTTGTAGATGCGAAGCTCTGCAGATAGTCGTCCATGTAGTGATTTCTCTTAATTGCTTTCACTGCTTCAGGATGAGTGTTCTTAAATTCCTCTGCGTTCTTGTTCATTACGTATATTGCTGTTGCAGGTGATGACGCTGCTCCGAAGATGATTGAAGACATTCTATACTCTTCAGGCTTGCCGGTTCTTCTGTTTCCGCGCCACAGGAACCTGAGACTGTCTCGGTCGTCTTCTCTGACTTTTACTCGGAGAAACATGTCTTGTATATCTGCCATGACGGCTACTGGTCCCTCTCTGAAACGCAGCAGTACTCCGAATGGTGATTGTAGCAAGTCTGGGCCCGAGAGCAAGGCGTCGTTGAGGCTCTTTCCTTCGTACTTGGCAGCTGCGTCGAACACTATTCTTAGCTTCTTCTTGACTGGGTGTACAACAGCGAAGTGGGGTAGGTAGAATGTCCTTCCTTTGTTAGAGGTTTCTGGAGCCTTCTCTGCGTATCCTTTTTCGATTAGACTCAGGATTTGCTCCTTGTAGTGCTTTCTTGCTTCTTGATCACGATCCAATTTTTTCTCGATGCTGACCAGGCGTCGAACAGCTTGATTGTAGTTGTTGGGCAGGCGTTCATTTTCTTTTTTCCACAGGAGACCCGTTTCATATTGACCGCTTGGCAGTTTCTTGGTAGTTTTCTCGAGGGTTTCTAATGCTCTTCTGTCGCTGTCGTTAGATGGTGAACGATTTTGGATCCCTAGAGACTCTAGTTGGAAGTGTTCTCGGACGAGGTCTTCTATGTCTTCCTCGCTAGTGGTCGCTTTGCCATAATGAGTGAAGTGTACTGTGGCAGTTGTTCCTGATTCACATCCGTGTAACACCCACCCTAAGTTCGTGAGGGAAGCTACAGAATCTGATGGTTTGCCCTTCTTCAGTTTTTCTTGTCACTATCAGTCCCCAATTGTCTTGGCCTATCAGTAGCTTGGGCCTCTCGGTGACGTAGAGGAGTTGATTTTCAATTGCCTTCAGGTGCTTACAGTTTCTCACGGTGTCCTTGTTTATGCATTGTTCAGACAGCTTCAGGTCGTCGATGGTCCTTGCTACGATAGTTCTCTTTTCTTTCCTATGAACCCCTTTTATTTTGAACTCGATCTTCTGTGAACTATCTTTTCTTAACACCTTTCCGCCGACGGTTTCGATCGTGAGTTGTTCTTTCTTTCCTTCGACTCCGATTTTCTCAGCGATTGATGCGTTTAAGAGTGTGACCGTTGACCCTTCGTCTAGTAGTGCCAATACGCGAACTTGTCCTTTTGGGCCATAGAGGTTCACGGGGATCATCTTTAGGTAGGCCTTTTCTTCTCCTTTGGCGTTATGAATTGAGGCGACCTTTTCTTCTGAGGTGCTATTGGTGTCTTTTGCTTCTTTTTCTATCGACGCCGGTGGTTTGTCAGAATGTAAGATGGTATGATGCCATCTTTTGCATAGCTTGCAGACTGGTGCTTTACAGTTGATTCTTGAGTGTCTGAATCGAAGGCACTTGAAGCATATCTTTGCCTTCTTGGTCATATCCCATTTTTCATTCAGGTTGGCTTCTTTGAACCTTTTATATTCTAATACGAAGTGTTCTTTTCCACAGAACGGGCACGACTTCTTATATTTCTCTTTTGACGCTTCTTGAACCAAATGAACGGGTTTTCTTATTCCTCTTCTTTGTTCTGAGGATGCTTCGGGCGGGGCGAAGTCTCCGCACATGTCGGCTTCTGTTTCTAGGAACGCTTCGATAAGTAATATCTCCTGAATTTCCTCATCTCTTCTGCTTCTGTGGTAGGCGAACCAACGGAACTTCATTGACGTCGGCATCTTGTCTACTATAACTCTCAGCGTTTCAGGTGAACTGAGATACTGTGGTTTCTTCAGGGCTTTGATTGTCTCGACTGCGTTCTTTACTTTGCTTGCAAATATGCATATGTCGCTCGGGTTTTCACCAACTCTTGGGAGGTTCTTCATTTTTTCTAGTTCTGCTAATGCTAGTGCTCCAGGTCTTCCGAATCTTGCTTCCAGTCCCTTGATTACTTCGCCTGGGCTTTCGGCGGTGAACAGCAGGCTTTGGACGGCTTCTCTAGCTCTTCCTTGGATTGCTATTCTAAGGCGCGCTAGGTTTTGATTACTACTGAAAGAAGTGGCCGTATCCTCGTATGATCTTTTGAAGGCTAACCATTCTTCGCAGGCCCCGTTGAAGTGAGGGAGTTCGAGGTGCTTCGGTGAAACGGTGTCACGTGATTTTTCTGATAGCTTTAGTATGACTGAAGCTAGTTCCTGGATGTCACTTTTCTTTTCTTCTGCCTCTATTGGTTTGTGGTTCTTATTAGGCATGTCTCCGGTCTGGATGAACCAGCGTTCGACTTCTCGAGTTCGTTCGAACAGCTCTTCTCCGGCACCATCTTCCTCTTCTGATTCCGCGGTGAGAAGTTCTAATTCCGCTTGAGCAACTTTTGACCGCGCTTCTGCCAATTCTAGTTCCCTTAATGCCATTGTCATCTTTGCTTGCGCTTCTGCTCTCTTCCTATGCGACGAGCGAACGGAAAGCGTGTCTGGATCGCGGGTCGTCTTCTTAGGGTGAGGCTGCTGCAGAGTCTTCATTGCGACACTTCTTTCTTGAATCTGCGGCGTTGGATGACTTTCTTCTTGGTGAGGAACTGACGCTTCGACGGTGCGTGTCGGGGGGGTGGTATGGGTTACGTCCCCCGGTGTTGATTCTTTTCCGGCAATGTTCTTGTTAAGAAGTACGGGTTGTCTGTGTACGCTGCTGGGCGATGCTCTTGTAAGCGTTGATCGATCTGAAGTCGACGTATTAGTAGCCGTCGTGTTTGTAGAATCACTCGGCGTATTCATGCTCCAATCCGTCGTACTGGTACCCGTAGTGGCGTTACTTTCACTCGTAGTCTTCGACTGCACTGATTTTGATCTTGTATTTGAAGGCATCTTCCTAGTTTTCCTTAAACCCGATCCGGCTTCTCGAAGGACCAATGTAATTGCTCGTATAAGGGAGCGTCGATAAAATAGAGCGGGTTTGCTGGCGGGATGTTAACTGGAGAGCATACAGTAGCAGTTAGATGAGCAATAAATAACACTTCTTGAGAGTTTCTTCTTATTTTATTTCTTGATTCCTTATTATTACATTGCTGGATTTGGAATATTTTACCACGAAAAAACGCCCCTTTTTTATAAGCGGCTGTAACCAATCATAATTAAGAAAAAATCGCACACGGCATTAGTGAATCTATTGACCAATCAGAGCACAGAATAACCCTTTCTAAGAGAGATTTACAATTTTCTTAATAAACGTGGTAAAACATACCTTACAACATTTACATACCTTACAACATTTATATTTATTCCTAACGATAGATACAACTTATTTCTATTATTCTAAACCTAAATTATTCAATAAACCTTTATTTTACACTTATAAAAAATAAAAATAGCTTCGCGGTCGCTTCACGGTTTAGCTCCGGAGTAGGATAGTATTTTTTGCCGAACATACAAGTAGCGCCGCCAAGAGGTAGGAATGTACAACACTTTTTCAGGAATAATACTTAAAATCTATACAATATTTTTTCATAAAATTTAAATCTTTCTCATAATGAAATGACATTATATAGTGATTAATTGACATATTAATGTTTCTTTTGAATTACTTAAAAGGAAAAAGAATTATATTAATCACCTATATGTTAATAGCTCTTAAAGTTATGATAAAAGAAATCTTACTAGAAAATAAGCTTATACTTGCGTCTAATGTTCTAATCAGACCTAAATAATATTAAATAGATTCATATAAGTTACTTTAAGATAAGAATAGAAGTGTTTAATTTACTTTCCTGTTTTCAGCACTAATCAGTCTTTACACTTACCTTTATTTTACGAATAGGAAACAATTAAGATTAAATACTATCACTTAGTTTTACATCACTGATAAGGAATAATTAAGATTAAATGTTCGAATTCACTTTGTCGTCGCTAACACTTATACTATGTAGAAATTTGAAAGGATAGGGCTCAATTTTCACATAACATTCAATCTCTGATTTGCCACTTGTTAAAATGGTTTACATTTAAAGAATTTGAAAAGAAATTTTTCAATATTCATGTGAATTAGAATTAAATGTCTCATGTACCCCCCCCCCCATGGCACCGCAAGGCAGATATGTAATATATGGACTCTCGTTCTCTCTGAAACATAGATTTTATATTGTATTTTTATTACACTGTGAGTAATAATATTATACACATTTTGGTAGTAAATATTAACGTATGAATATTGAAATAAAATGAAAATCAATGCCTCGTGTCCCCTCTCGTGGCACTGCAAGATAGATATGTAATGTACATACTCTCGTTCTGTCTCATACATTGCGTTTTTATTACGCTACAAACAATGATAATATATACACTTTGGTAGTAAATATGGACATATGAATATTCATATAAAAAGAAATTCAATGCCTCGTGTACCCCCTCGTGGTACCGCAAGGCAGATATATAATGTACAAACTCTCGCTCTGTCTCATACATGGATATTATATTGAACTTTTATTACAATGTAAGCAGTAATGTTATATTTAGTTTGGTAGGAAATATTAATGTATGAATATTCATATAAAATACCCGGATGACCTGACTGAATGAAATGATGACTGAAATTACATTTAGATACAAATTACATACTGATGAATAGTATTTTTTGATCTTATTGACATAACAGAAAAAACTGAACTGGTTATTTGAATAAAAAATCATGAGTGCAATTAGTTTAATTAAAATTTTCTTATTTTTAAGAAAAGGAAAAAAATGGGCTCTAAATAAAAGATTTTCTCACAAAAGAAGGGAACTTAAAAAAAATAAAAAAAAATCGGACCGAAGACAGGACGCTAACCAAGGCAATACGATTTCGCGACCGCTCGATATCCACTTGAGCTATTACGACCGTTAACACAGTGTCAAAATTTACCTTCTAATATTGTAGCAGTTTTTCATTGCCTGAAATCACGGACAAAAAGACATTTTCTAAAAATAAATCCTAGCTAGATCGATTTATTGCCCCCGAAACTCCGTGGACACTAAATTTTATGTCCACGGAGTTTCGGGGGCAATAAATCGATCGAAAATCGTTGGAGCCGTTTCCGAGATTCCGATTATATATATATACAAGAATTGCTCGTTTAAAGGTATGATTCAATGTTCCGTATGCCTCGTGGCATGGCATCTCGTGGCACCGCAAGACAGTTAAGTAATGTATCTCGTTCTGTCTCATACATTGATTTTATAGTGCGATTTTATGACGCTGTAAGCAATGATATTATTTCCTATTTGCTTTTTATATCCTTAACTGTAAACGATAAGATTTTCAACAAATAAATCAATATAAAATTGATTGCAAGTTTGCATCCCAAACACTATTGAAGCTGAAACAAAGTTATAACTTATGAATTTATGAAATTACACAGTGATAAATAGTAAGAAGGAAGTTTCAAACCAGTTGTGTAAGAATAAAAAACTTTTTAGAAATAGGATTAATGGGTTATTTACATGATGCATTTGTTTTGCCTGTTTCATACTATTAAATTGAAGAAATAAACGACTTACATGTGTTTAGACCATGCAGGTATACACGTAAAATTCTTGATCTATTGGATGAGTTTCGATTTAATACTTTTATTGGTGTAAAAACAGCACACACAATAATTTCTTATGTAATTCTTGTATTAAATTGGATTTTTTCTTCATTAGCAAACATGACTGCAGATAGTTTGTTGATCATTGCTGCTCTTCTGGGACAAGAAATATTGAGATATCATCGTAAAAAAAAGGTGTTCGATCTAAAAATGTATAGCAAGAAGGGAAGGGAGGTTCTCGAAGAATGTATCAATCTTTATCCCAGTTTTATTATTTATGAGATAAAGTTGGTTCTTCTATACAAATTATAACAATGCGTAATGCAATTCCTGCTCGACAGCTTGGAAAGGATATGATGGGTAATATATAAGCTTTTATAAGTATGTATAATATCTATCTTTTTCATTTGTGTGTTAAAAACAACCCCAAATATATAACTTTAACCAAGTTTACAAAGTTTAAGACCGAAATACGTGCCTTGACTGTACTTCAGTTTTAGAAGCTATCGTCTATTCCCTTTGAACAGCGATATTTCAAGGTTTCGTTAAGAACGTGTTTCATAACTCATGTCACATTTAGTTTTTTAAATTTTGTACCGAAAATCTTTCCAAGTACTAACGATATTCATATAGTCTTGACCAATTTGCAGGGGCTTATAATAATGTTTTAATATTATAGGGTTCGTATAGTTAATATTAGGAAAATCATTAAATTAACCTATCAAGTTGAGTGTACTACAATCTTATGTACCTGACATGGGAGTAGCGGGGGTCTAAAATCGCCGAAATCATCATTACGTAATTAATGAATGGCCTCTTAAAAGCCAACGAGAGTAACGTGTACTAGAACAGCATTTAGTTTTAATGATTTAATTTCTTTACGTGAACATTACACACTTAAATTGAAACAAGTTTTGCCTAACCACGCACCAAGCGTGGTGTGATAAGTCATATACTGGAAGTTTCGTTTTTACATAAAATGCTAACATATTGCTTCGACATTTACTTCGGATGTGATAAATAACAAGGCTTCTTTTCTCCCTCTTCGTCTGTCTGGTTTGTTATAACCTACTTACTTATTACAGCCGCGAAGGATATATATGGCCTGTATCTTTGTCATATCCATGTACATATTAAGACTATGCATTAAGTTCAAACTAGGTAAGTCCTAATTCGACCGAGAGGTAAATCGAAGAAATCAACCTGGCTGGGCAGCGCGAAGGAGATTGTGACACATATTTTCGTCACGTATTCCTCAATATAGGATAGTGCAACTAGAGTGTATTGCCAGTGATGATGGATATGAGATGTGATTCTCCACTGCTAACCTCACGACGAAGTTTAAGATTGAGGAGATTGAGGTCTAGGCTTGAAGTTTTAATTAGTAGAAATTGTAATGAGGATATCCGCAACAAGACTAGAATATCCTTTGTCGGTTAACTGCTTATTAACTTGCTTAACAGGTTATTAATCTAAAGTGACAAGGAGCCGACCATATATTTCGAAGAAATGACAGTCGATGGGACGGCTTACGACCAACCTCTATAAAATTCCTTAGGTTAGGTTCCTAACGATGGTGATGAATAATGATGATGATAACGAAGAATATTGTATAGAAAGTTAAGTGGAATGCAAGTGCCCAGGGCCTGCAGTAATTCTTATTGTCAGTAGTTATGGATGATAATAACCCTCGGGATGGTTGGTTGAGGGAGGCCGCTAACAAGCTATTTCTAAATTGTTTTAATTATATATATATATATATATATATATATATATATATATATATATATATATATATATATATATATATATATATATATACATATATATATAATTAAGTGTGTTATCAGAATCAGTATCCAAGCATATAGAAATAATTTTTTTTGAAAAAAACACGTTTAAAAAAATTAATTTTGATGAAAAAAAAAATTAATTTGCAAATTGTATGTGGTGTTATTACCTCTAACTCACACGAGTGTCTGTACTGCGGGGTTTTTAACAATCCTCTTATTCCTCGGCCAATGCTGAGATAATAAAACCACATACAATTTGCAAATTATTTTTTTTTTCATCAAAATTATTTTTTTTAAATGTGTTTTTGAAAAAAAAATATCTCTATATGCTTGGATACTGATTCTGATAACACAGTTAACGGGAACCACAGGGTTTTTGTTACATGTATAATAAC
The DNA here is from genome assembly GCA_907164705.1 of Parnassius apollo. Taxonomy (NCBI): domain Eukaryota; kingdom Metazoa; phylum Arthropoda; class Insecta; order Lepidoptera; family Papilionidae; genus Parnassius; species Parnassius apollo. Next base: position 6,139,385 of record CAJQZP010001697.1, read on the forward strand.
ATAATATATATATATATATATATATATATATATATATATATGACTATTAAATAAAATTGTCCCCTACTGCTTCTTCCCAGGACAGAGGTTCCGAACCAGAAAAAAAGGGACTTAATAATATTATTTATAATCTATATTAAAAAAAGTTTCTGATTCTGTTTTTGCGTCGGTACTATCTTTTCACTCCCATATTACAAATAATAAATAAACTCTCATCTATAATATTCCATCGTATGAATATTTTTAAAATCGACAACATTTGTCTAACTTTAATTATACCCATTTTAGAAAATTTGTGTTTGAATATTTTAATATTTGCGATGTTTATCGCGAAGGGAGACTTAGATGTATAATTGCTGATAACATAATTAACCCGATCCACCTTGAAGCTTAATGATTATTATCTGTGGAAAAAGATCTTAAAGAAATTTGTCCATTCAGGTTTATAATTATTAAAGTTTTATACCCTTCAAACACTGACCTGTTTTTATTTCTTAGTATTACGTGAAGAAAGAAAATTTAAGATTATGATAAAACATCTTGAGATTTTTATGAAATACCTCAAAACATGAATTGAAGTGCAAAAACAAAACATATTTTAGCAATCACAGAGTGATCTCTACCAGCGAACTTTTACAGTCATTAAAACCCATTCTTATAACGTAGCTCACTTAGCAAATGTCTAGAATCTTTCATTTGTCTTGTATTTTCTAGGTTTTCATTTCTTTAAACAAAGACTATTTAGACAAAATGTTTTGAGGTAAGTCTTTACAATTTCAGTCTATCAAAAGTCCAATGTTGAACGTAGGCTTGTCCATAGATTTCTGCACAGTATGGCCCTTGGTTATATATTACCTGCGTAATCTATAGATTACCTGCGTGTTTCATGAGGTCGTCACTTCATCTAGTGGGCATCTTGCTAGTCCAGGCTGTAGCTCTAGGACTTTTAGTCCCCATCGGTTATCAGTTCTTCGGGATATATGGCCAGCCCATTTACAATTCAGGTAACTAATCCTCTAGACTACGTCTAGGTATGTCTAAGATGGTATTCTTGTTCTACTGCGGATATCCTCGCTACAGATTGTATCCCGCAGAAAAATTCTGAGCATAGTCCTTTACATCGCGTGCTGAGTGACTTAAAAGTAAGTAAGCTAAAGCCTACTTATACAGCCAGCCAATGTAGGTACGTTTCAGTTCCGTAATTCATCACTGGCAAAACTCACTGATGTACTTGTTATACAATACACAAATTTAAAGCGTTTATCTTTCATGCACGAAGAACGGTAACTACGCACGAACGGTAGCTCGAACCTCTGCACGCTTGTAGCTATTTTTGTGATTATTATTGACTTACCAAGGTATTGACTACATCTTATTTTTTAAATAAAGAATAAGAGTGACAAGCAAGCACAAAGTCCACCTGATGTTAAAAGGATCCTGTATACTATCCTCGTTTAAGAATCAAAATGCAGATGCGTTGACACCCTTGAGGACTAAGATGAAATGCCTCGTTACCAATAAAAAGGGTCTCCGGTTCTTTACACTCATTATACGAAACATAGTAGCATTAAGATGCTATTTGACTAGAAAAATATGGATATTTTACAACTACCTTCAATAAAATAAAAGATATATTTTATTAGGTATTTAGCGCCATTGGCTACTAATTTATTTTCCTCACGTACTTCCGAACATTCGTTTGACTAGACAAGTCTTTGTGAAAAAGTCAAACGGTCATCATGGCGAGCAGTTGAGTGTAACGAAAGTTCTTTTTTTTGCTGCCATTGTTTTTCACCGAAAAAAAATAAGAAAAATATTTTGGCTGCTTAACATCAATAAAAATTTGGCTGTCGCGGGACGACCGTTAGATGTAAAACATTATAATTGATGGTAGAATTTTGTAATTAATTAAAGCCAATGAATGAATAATGTGGAGGATAATAAAAACAAAATAAAAACATATTAAATAGAAATGCACAGCGTGTAAAAAAATGCAAGCGATGAACAAGTCAAGATACTATAGTCGAATATAATGGCAAACGCAGTACACAACTTACACTGAAAAACAACGATGTGTATGATACGCGTACGCATACACAAGAGAGAGGTCCGAGAGAGGTAGCGAAGAGGGTGCATGACGGCATAAGGGAGCGTCATGTCGTGTGCCGTCACGACAAAAGAGTCTGCTTTACTGCCAAGCAACGTCAACTTGCTTCACATCAAAACTTGTCTTACGTGCATCTGCATAAAACATGACTACACTCTGCAAAGAAAATTGTGGCGTGACTCTCGTTTTTTTGCGCCCAGATGCAATGTAAGGGCTAACCTCCTGGAAGCGGGGGAGGGAGGTTGTGAATGCACAAAGTATACCACGCAGCCGGCTGCGTAGTTTTGTGGGACTATGAGACCTAGAGTGCCTACCCACTAAACACCACCTGGGAATAGCTTTGGCCTGGGAAGACCTTTTAGCCATATTGGAAGCGACCCCCTTGGGGGGGGAAGGGGGGCGCAGGCAGCGAGTAGCCGCTGAGAACACGCCTGAGGCAGCTTACGAATTGGGAGAAGACTAAGTCTGGGCCGCCAAGAGGCAGTCCAGGTACGCCGAGAGCTTGTTGGGGGGTCCGAGAAAGAGTTTTTCGGCCTAAAACTTAGAGACTCTGAGGCTTCGAAGAAGTTCAGAGAGTGATTTTAGGAATTTTTTAATTTGTGGGGAGCTCTAAGTCTCGGTGGAGGTCGGCGTTACGGACGAAGCAGGGAGCGTTCGTAGCCTGACGACAGAAAAAGTTTTGAACTATTTGAAGTTTGTTTAGAATGTTTGGTTCAGCATAAGCAAAAATGGAGGCCGCGTAGGTCATAACTAGTTGTATACAGACCTTATATATGGTTCGCTTATTGTGAACAGACATTTTACTGTACCGGCCCAGCATACTGTTGAGCCCACGCAGGTAAAATCGCGCGATTAGAGTTACTTTCTTGACATGGGGATCGAAAGTGAGCCTCGTATCAAGGGTGATACCCAAGTACTTGGCGGTCTTTTCCCAGGGAACTGGGGTTCCTAACATCCGGATTGTTTTTTGATTGACTATTTTTGTCTTACCTCTGTGTCATTTTCATACAAATTCATCTACTATGTGTGTATATATATATATATATATATATATATATATATATATATATATATATATATATATATATATATATATATATATATATATATATACTAACTTGCCATGCAGACGTTATTCTGCCTTTTTGACGACCGACTTTGTCACTTTCTTTAAAAATTCCTTATACAACTTTTTCTATACTATTTTCGGGCGCGAAACCTTAATTCGTTTTCTAGAATAAAAGTAACTTAAGTTACTCCTTATAACATCACCTATCTGCCAGAGAAATTCCCGTCAAAATCGGTCCTATTTCGGAAATTAGTCGGAACATACAGACAACAGACAAAAATATTTTCTTAAGCCTTTAGTAGAAAGCTGTTATTTTGACATTACAAATAGACACTTCAATTTAAGGGTAGTGGCCATGGAAAGGACCATGGAAAGGGCAACTGGGGAGTTCCACGCTCTCACAGAGCACTAGCTTAATATAGTAGCTTAATGTTGCTGTAATTCGTACGGTGAGTGAAGAAACCATTTTTACTTGAAACGAGTAGTAAATATAGAAAATTTTACTATTAAATACATTAATTAATTATTTATACCGTGGCCTAAGAAGTATAATTTGTGAATATTGAACTTAATTTTATAGATGTGGAAAACTTATTTATTATCTTAGACCCTTAATTAGGGTATCCTTTAAATAAAATGTACTTAATAAGAGTTTAATGGGTGTTCAAAACCTCGCACAAGTTGATCGTTATTATCATCATTTATGACCAGTTAAATCAATGATTGTATATGGACTCATCAAATTCTCATGATTTACAATAATGAGGATTAGCGACAGCAGTACCAGACGCCATTTGTATTTGACGTGGGTATTTCTCGAAGATCTGAATATTTATAATGACACGAACGGGACGGTTATACCGCCATGAATGAGAAAGAATGGGAACTTTCTGTTGTTTCCCATAGTCGCTTCCCTGCATCCAAGAGTCCAAACGGTGTGGTAGTATAACCAATTTGTGTATCGTTTAATGGAGGTATAAGAATATTCACCACTCTATAAGATCCCTTGGACATTGTAAGAGGCGCCAGGGGGAAACAAAACAAGAGCCAGGCAGCACGTCTTTCTAATAGCATCCTGAAAATTAAAAACTGTGGTTGCCTTTCCCCTGTCAAGCGGTGAAATTGTGGCAAATCGCAATCCCCTGTTGAAAAAAAATAATGTTATAACTTACTGTTACTATGCTACATTACGATAGTAGGCTTATGAAGTTGAAAACTAAAATATTATGCCAAATGCATCGAACCAATGATGGAAAATTTTTTAATATTTTAAAAACCAGTTTGTTTTATTTTAGTTGAAAGGATTTTAATGGATTGGTCTTATATTGAGTTATTTTTATAACATGGTTGATATTATAAATGTTTATTAAGTCATTATTTAATTACAAAATTCACTGAAACACAATAAATACTATAGATATTGAGGCTATATAAAATGTTTCATATCTCTTCAGTTAAATCAATGAACCTATTCTTTAAACAACTTTTAGTCCACAGATATTCACAAGATGTAAAGAGCTTATTTTTTAATCATCTGATAAATCACTGATTTTATTGAATAACCATTCAGATTTATTTGAATGAATTAAATAATAAAATTTAAACTAAGACGTTAGACGTTAGTTTGTTCAAAACAAATGTAGTAAAGGAAAGAAAATACTTAATTAGTAGCACCCGCACGTAATGGCCTTGTTCCTGACGCGACCCGTCATATATATGTACAATAAAATATGAGGTTTCATTCTGTTTCTAATTGGACGTTATATATTAAACTTATTATTTAATGCTTTGTGTATTTAATTTGATAAATAAAACCATCTTGTGTAATATATAAAACGGAATTAGTAGCTATGTATCGTTGGATGTTGTTCAATTGATGGCTGGAGCTGTCTTGAATTATTTTTTCTGTAGAAATAAAAGTGATAAATAAGCACTGCCCTCGACATCTATGCTCTATTATCAATTAAAAATGAAGATATGTTTTCGTCTCTGAGGCTTAAGGTGAACTACTTTATTACCAATAAAAAAAAATCTTTTCGTCTCTGGTCTGAGAAGGTATTTTATGTGGACTGGTGTAGATTCTGACTTATATAGTTTTACACAAACTTAAATTGAATAAAATTTCAACTTTAATTTTAGTTTTGACTGGGCTTATACATTCACAATAAAAACAAAGTACGGTCCTGAGCCACCTACATCTATCGTTAGCATGTTTTGTCGGGTCGTCACTCCATTTAGTGGGGGATCGCCCGTCTATAAGCTTGCTAGTTACAAGGCTGCCACTTGATCGATGTTGTAATACAATTCAAGAGAAGATTCCGTCGGATCGTCTCTGCTTGAAAAAGGATCATTTCTAACAGTAGTAAAGAAAAAATAACGAGCATCTACATTAAGTTTTATAATATAATTCTATTATTATTACTGTAACTTTAGTCAATTGAAACACATTTAAGAGTTTTTAAAACTATTATTATATACATCTTCCCTGTTGGACCTTCTGCTGACCTCTTATCCGGACGGATATCAGATTTCGGTCGATGCCCCTTTAGACGCGACGATTCACGCTGAAATCGCGGTTGCATTCTGCAGGCTGCCGCCTTGTTTGGCACTATAGGTCAGCCGATTGGGATAGGATGCGGTCTTCTATCGGCGGATCTAACAGTTTCCATGTTGCTATCCCTTATAACCGGCTTAAGTGTATTGGGTACCAATTCCAAATCAGACCAAGTAAATATCCTATCTTATTAGGTAAATAAACACACTCTTGATTAAATATGATGTGTTTAGAAATGCTTAACATAATGTATGTAAACGTAAATGTTAGTTTATTTTGGTATTCCATCTATTTCGTAACACTAAATGTACATGAAAAGTTCAAACGCTTTTATACAGATAAATGGAAAATTTAATGTACATCTACTTTGTTTGTAATATTTTTTTTACGTTAAAAAATTTTGTCCTTCATAGGTGATAGCGAAGTTAATACAAGTGATGCAAAACAATTGAATAGAGAAAAAATACAAGCTTTAAATAAATAATAATGTCTATTGTATATAAAATACATTTAAAAAATCGGTTCACATTGAAGTAACAGAATTTTTTAAAAAAATGATGATAAACAATTATTTCCCAACAAGTTTTCATAGCTAAACTCATTCCAATAACAAAACAAACGAGAACAAATGAACGAACGAGTGTTTCAAGCATTTGGAAAATGAAGAAGTATACTTGAGTATCTTGATAGCGTATATATGGTAGAGACACTTCGCTAATGTATTATGTGTGCAGAGCGAAGGGTTCACAGAGTACAGAAGTAAAATCGTATGATGCTGCTATGCTTCTTACAGTGAGCTGCGAGACCCGCAGAGTATTTTACTGGCAACCATTCATTCTATCGTAGTCCTTACAGGTTCTAAAGTGTATGCACTTCGATTCTTAGCTCTTCTTGATTAATAGAGCATAGATGTCGGTGTGATTGGGCATCTGTGTAGTTGATAGTCCGATACTTGTATACCACCTTTTCTCCAGGAGAGAAACCAAATAAAACTAAACTATGTTGTAGGACATTATTTGATATAAGATGTAAGTTATATCATCAATACTATTACTTATGCATCGTATATCATGTTTACGTTGAAAATTTTTCATATATATATATATATATATACATACTTATGTATATGTCTGTGAGTATGAAGAAGAAATCATTATCATCGTCACCATCATCACAGCCTATAAAAGTCCTCTGCTGAACATAGTCCTCCCCCATAGATTGCCCCATAGGGGTGATTTTGCCACAGTTGCCACGCTCAGCGAGCAGGTGGTCAGTCGCAGTTTTTATTATTTTGAGTTGTTATCAGGAAGATGTCTCTGTCGCCTCTTATCACACTATATTCCATCTTAGTCCTCACGGGTGACAAAACATCTGTATGTATCAAACGGGTGCCTCGTTTCCAGTAAAAAGGGTCTCAAGTTCTATACACTCACCATAGGAAACACAGCAGCATTAAGCTACTATTTTACGCTGGTATTCTGTGAGAGCGCGGTCCTTCCCATGATGTGAGTAGTAAAGTCGGGGTAAGTCAGACTCGCACTGACTATATCCCCATAGCTCAACATTTGCCATGTCTAAAAAGGTTGTTACTTCATCTAGTGGGTGGCCGACTTTCACTACGTTTCATCATTCATCATCATTACAGCCCTTCACAAGTCCACTGCTGAACATAGGCCTCCCCCAAGTAATGCCACAAAGCACGGTCCTGAGCCACCTGCATCCATCGACTTCCTGCATGTCTTACCAGGTCGTCACTCCATCTAGTGGGGGGTCGCCCTACACTACGCCTACCGGTACTAGGCTGCCACTCGAGAACCTTTCTTCCCCATCGATTATCGGTTCTTCGAGCTATATGGCCGGCCCATTGCCACTTCAGCTTACTAATCCGTTGGGCTATGTCGGTCACTCTGGTTTTACTGCGGATATCCTCATTTCTGAGTCTATCACGCAGAGAAACTCCGAGCATAGCCCTCTCCATAGCTCGCTGAGCGACCTTGAGCGTTCTCATACGGCCAGCAGTGAAGGACCACGTCTTTGATCCGTAAGTCATCACTGGCAACACGCACTGGTTCACTACGTTTACCGCTTATAAATGGTTTCTTCCCTAGGTTTCGCATTCGAGCAAAGCATTGCAATACCAAACTTCTCTCCCCTCATCCGATGGAAGCAGGTAACATGTGTATCTCCGAAAATTTGGCCTTGGTCTGGCAATCAGTTTGGCTATGGCAGGTTGAACACATTGCTGAATATAAGATTCCTCCAGGGAATGCCCCAAAACACAGTTCTGCACCACCTGTATACATCGACTTACTGCACGCATTACCAATCGTCCCTCCACCTAGTAGGGGCCGCCCTGTTAACCGTAATATGAAATAATGTTAAAGTTTTCATATTATTTTTTATTTACAAAATTTTCGACGCGAATCCATTAAATTTTTTTTTATTATCCGCGATACTCTTTGTGGAAATTGCAGCTGACGGGCACAAATAGTCGATAGCGCGTTTGACATTCTCATTTAAATTGTAAAATCTTTTCCGTTTTCCAGCGGTCACATTTAAATTCAAGCTTCAAGTGTTGAAGCATTGTTCTGAATTTTAAGCATTTTAATTTAAACTCTTTAAATGCTTAATTTGTAGTCATTGTAGCAATTTCTTCAGCCCACTACAAATATGGAGGTTTATCAGTTAAACTGTGTTTTTATTTTATGTTTGTTACACAGTATCTTCGCCAATGAGGTATACCACTTAGAAATTAGGTAAAGTCTCTTTTTTAGGTGATTGAGTGCCATAGCGATGAAATTAAAATTGTTATAAAAGTGTAGAGATTAATGTTTCTTTATAAAATAATAGTTTATATGAGTCAGATTACAATTGGATAAGCTGAATATATAGGATATCGTGTCGGTCGTAAATATACTATTTAATATTATAATGTATGTCATCTACTTTAAAAAAAAGTAAATTCACTCTCAAACTAATTCACACCTGTGTAATTAATCTCGCTTTTTTCTTCGATAAAAGTGACACGTTAAGATTTACGACGCAACAGGGCTTTATGTGGGTTACAGCGGCAATTTTCTATAAAACATAAGTGTCGTGTTAGTGGCGTAACATACATCGGAGTATTTTTTACCAGAAGATAAATGGCTATTACATTAATATAATAATGATTTTATTTAATCTTAGTATAATGCACACTGGGTGACACACAGTCTATCTGATGATAAATAGACACTGAGGACCATATCCGCCTATATTTATTATTAATTAAGAATGAGAATAAATTTTTAGACGTGAAATAACCGGGGAAGTTCTGTTAAATTTAATTCCAGTTTTGTAATCGTCAATTCCTTAGGGCAGGCCTATGTTCATCAGTGTACTTCTTAGGAGCTGCACATATGATAATCATGACTTCCAACTAATTTGCATTCCAGGCAAATGACTATTACAATTTAAGAAAATAATGATTTAATTTTTTTTAGATATAATGCACACAGGATTACACACAGTTCATCTGATGATAAATAGACACTGAGGAACATATCCGCCTACATATATTATTGATTAAGAATGAAAATAAATTTTTAGACGTGAAATAACAAGACAAGCCACGTATAGTTCTGTTAAATTCGGTTCCAGTTTCGTGATCGTCAATTCTTTAAGGGATAAATAATCTATATATATAAATAATAAGATAAATAATAAGGGGGGGGGGATGAGTCGCTCGCGTCCGTAGGCTTCGACCACCTAACCTTAGGCCCACCCTACACGTGTCCCCCGGGTGGTGCTAAACGAGCGACAAAGCCGATAAAATAGACTCGGCTCCTCGCCGTATGGTAGCGGCGTAAAATCTACCACCAACCCTTGTTCGCACCATGACTCAAGAAATAAAAGAAATGGCCCCGAGTTCCCGGCGCCCTTTAAATGGGGCAGGGGTGCGAAGAATCTCCGGGAGAAAAACCGGCGACGAGGTTCGCCACCCGTCACGTTCTGTCTCCCGGAGGGGCGAAAAGTGGATTGCGGAAACCCGTCTGGCTACGCTGAATGTATGTGGAGGAATGAATGATAAGATGGATGAAGTATGCGAAATGATGAATGACAGAGGAATAGATGTGTTATGTGTGAATGAGACGAAACGAAAGGGAAAGGATGCCACTGCACATGGCACGTATACCGCGTATTGGTCTGGTGTAGGCGAGACCGAACGGGTATGCCAGGGAGTCGGTTTCATCCTTTCAGAAAGAATGGGTCAATGTGTGAAAGAGTATGAATGTGTAAGCCCGAGACTGCTATGGATACGAATGAAAGTGGGCTTAAAGAAGCTGTTCCTGCTAGGGGTGTACGCCCCAGACATGTCTAAGCCCACTTACATCCGAGAGCAGTTTTGGGACATGGTAAGGATGGTGTTGACAAAATGTAAGGAAAATGAAAATATTATTATGTTAGGAGACTTTAATGGAAGGGTTGGGGTGAAGAGGTCTGGTTATGAAAGGATATTGGGAACGTTTGGTGATGAAAGTATAAATGAGAATGGTGAAGACCTCATCACCTTATGTCCGGAAAAGAATCTTTTTGTGACGAATACTTTTTTTCGTCATAAGAAGATTCACATGTATACATGGGAAAGAGGTGATGATAGAAGCATGATAGATTTCGTAATTGTGGATGAAAGAATGAGGAGCGCAGTCGTAGATACAAGGGTTTACCGGGGGTCCAACGTAGGGACGGATCATTACTTGGTCTTATGTCGAATTAATGGTCTTTTCAAGCGTTGGCGGCATCGGACATATGTATCTACCACTGCGTTACAGCGTATAAGAATAGAGAAGTTACAAGATGAAGATGTGATAGAGAAGTATAAATGTAGACTGAGAGAAAATATTAGATGTTTGAACGAGTTGTGTATGAATGATTTAGACTTGAATACTGTGTGGGATAATATTAAGAAAGGTTTGGTGGATACCGCCACCGAAGTATGCGGTGTAAGTAGGAGAACAAATGAAAGGAAAAGTAATACGTTATGGTGGGATGATGAGGTACGGGTGGAAGTTGAATCAAAGAAGAGAGCATGGTTAGATTTACTAGCAACCAAAGCTGATAATTCTTCTGGTATGAATGATGAGATTGAAAGAAAAAAGGCAGAATTTAGACGTCTAAATAAGAGAGTGAAAGAAGTTGTTGAAAGGAAAAAGAAAGAAAGAACGGATAAGAATGATAGAAGGATATCTGATAATTTCCAGGCTAACATAAAAATGTTCTGGAAACTCGTAAGAACTGCCAGGGGAAATACAAAACAGCCTATAATAAATGCTATAAGAGACGAGAATGAATGTATTCTGAATGATGAAGTTTCGAATTTAAACAGATGGAAGGAATACTTTGAAAGCGTGTTTATGAGTGAAGAGTCGTATGAATTAAATGAACTAGAAATTCCGAAAGAAGTGGAAAGGGGTATGGAGATAAGTGTAGATGAAATAATGAAAGCAATGAAAAGCATGAAAGCAGGTAAGGCAGCTGGATATGATAGAGTATCACTCGAGATGCTAAGGGCTGGAGAGGGAGTGGTGGCAGGCCTGCTGTACACCTTGTTTAATTTATGTTGGGAATTAAAACGGGTACCGGATGACTGGTGTAAAGCAGTTATAGTACCAATATATAAAGGAAAAGGGTCACAGCAGGACTGCAAAAACTACCGCGGTATCAGCTTGCTTAGTATTGTGGGTAAACTGTATGCTAAGGTGTTAATTGAAAGAGTTATGAAAGAAACTGATGGAAAAATTTGGGATGTGCAAGCGGGTTTTAGAAAGGGAATGGGGTGTACAGATCAAGTCTTTTCCATGCGCATGATTGCGGAGAAGTTTTTGGCCAAAAACCAGAAAGTTTTTTGTGCGTTCATGGACTTGGAAAAGGCTTATGACAGAGTGGACAGGAATGTGTTATGGCAAACACTGAACTCATATGGGTTGAGCGCTGGTTTGATACAGGCATTAAGGTCTCTTTATAGGGACTCTAATGCCTGTGTCAGGATCAATGGGGTCTACTCGGACTGGTTTGGCATCCAAAAAGGTGTCAGACAGGGCTGTGTGGCTTCCCCTTGGCTGTTCAACCTATTTATGGACCGGTGTTTGCAAACTTTGAAAGATGAAGAATGTGGGTTAAGAATGGGCGAGTTAACCGTCAAATGCCTTTTGTATGCCGATGATCAAGTCATACTTGCGTCATCGGCGGCAGAGTTGCAAATGATGGTTACATTAATGAACTGGGAATTAAAAGAAAGGGGAATGAAAGTGAACGCAAGTAAGACGAAAGTGATGGTTTTTGAAAGAGAAGAAAGCAAAACGGTATGTGAAATAAGAATAGAAGGAGAGTTGATTGAGCAAGTGGATGAGTTTGTGTATTTGGGATGTGTATTTAGCAGGGATGGTAGATATGATAGGGATATAGAACGACGAGTAAATGCAGGGAATAGAGTGAATGGGGCACTACACTCTATTATGAAGAACCAGAATTTGTCAAAACGTATGGTAATTCATAATGCTGTGTTAGTCCCTACTTTAATGTATGGTAGTGAAAGCTGGGTGTGGCAGAAGAAGCACGAAAGTAGAATAAATGCTGTAGAAATGCGGTCTTTAAGGAATATGCTAGGGTGTAATCTGAATGACAGGGTGAGAAATTGCGTGATAAGAGATAAATGTGGTATGCAAGATGATGTTGTGACCAGGATTAAGAAAGGAATGCTTCGGTGGTTTGGTCACGTAGAAAGAATGAATGAGGAAAGAGTGACAAAGCAAATTTATATGGCAGATGTGAATGGCCGAGTCGGGAAGGGACGCCCTAGGAAAAAGTTTATCGACCAAATTGGCGATATTTTGAAAATGGGCCACGTTAGAAGTACCCTTAACCGACGAGCATGTATGCGTAGATATGTGGATGTAAAGGAGGCGAAAGAGGTATGTCAGGATCGTGCCAAATGGAAGTCCGTAGTCTCTGCCTACCCCTCTGGGTGACAGGCGTGAGTGTTTATGTATGTATAAATAATCTAATCTAATAAGTCTAAGAAAAAATAATTACGACATCCAACTACCCATGTTCATATGTTATCTGTTGCAGGTTAATGATTTATCTTATAGATTTTTGTGATTTATCTGACCGAATGGACCTATAATGCGTAATTTACGCTATGTTACTCAGTTTAGAAAATTCTTTTTCGCTACTGTATTTCATCTCATTTTGCAAACAGAAACGAATTAGAAATGTTTTCACGAATTTTATTCAATTCAACAAAACATATATATTTGTGTTCAATTGCCGCATTATGTGTAGCGAAAAGTAACTAGCAAGCTACATTCATTAAACTGAGCGCACAGTTAAGTGTTATATGATTAAGATGTTTGTAGCCTGTGCGCCCAAGCTCAGACTCTCAGATTTCTAAGAAAAGTTTGGGAATACGGATGTAAACTATTTTTGTTCAATTTTCTCCCACTGTGCTGGTGTTGACGTTACGCGGCTATGCCCATATTTATTTATTTATTAATTTATAGTATAAGGCTGATAAACGAGCACACAGTCCACTTGATGGTAAGTGGACATTTATCCTCGATTTAGAATTAAGAAACAGATGCGTCGTCACCCTTGAGGATTAAGACGGAATGCCTCGTTGCTAGTAAAAACGGTCTCTGGTTCTCTGTACTCATGATACGAAACTCAGTAGGATTACGAGCAAGCTCCTTTTTCACGCCGGTGTTCTGTGAGAGCATGGTCCTTCACCGGTAGAGCTGATCCATTCGTGCTACCATCATGAAATAGCTACAGCGTGTCTCTACCACGTGCTCTTCTCTGGCTTTGCAATATCTTTTCTGTTGCAAAAAAATTCAAGGTTAAGTTAGTTACACAATCCATTTGGCGTTGTTAAGTATTTAAGCAGTGAAGTTGTAATAGAAATAAGATAATAATGTATTTTACTATCACAGCAGCTAGACTGATAATTGTATGAACGAATATGCTTATCTCAGTTCTTTAACGGCAACACTGTAATTAACACCTTCACGTAGATAATATTCAACGTCTGTTTAGATATATTGTATATAGGATGTATTGAAATCATTGCTATCCTTTTAAACGAAGACAAAACTTAACTAGTATTAGCTACCTGGGGACTAAAATAAGGCAGATCTTTTTAATCTTTGTCCCACCAGCACTAATCGCCAGAGATTCCCAGTCTAAATAATTGCGTTTTATAATAACAACTAGAAACTAAAAACTGTGGTCTATGCCAATCTGAGCGCAGCCCTACACTCAATAATAGGCTTTAAGAGGTTGAAATTGACAAAGAAATTCCTTATGGGATTTTGCTATTGGAAAATGTGGCTGATTTAGAAACCATTTTTTATTTGCAGAAGAGGCCATAACTAGCCATCTATAACCTAAAACCGAAAGAGTCGCTCAGAGAAAAATTGTGAGAAATAAATATTTTTATTATTTCGAAAATTTTTCAACAATTACGTGTCAAATTCTGCCAGGGTTGACTGGTAGAGAATGCCATAAGGTATTTAGTCCGCCCATTGTAGCCCTTAGATTAAGGTGTAAAACAATAAAGATTAAATAAATAAATAAAATTATTTTAATTCAAACATACAAAAATATGTCCATATAGTGTCGGTGTAAGAATATACACTAACACGTATTAGTCCGTGGGCGTCGTAAGAGGCGACAGAGGGAAACTAATCAGGAGATGGGCAGCAGCGAATTCCTAATGACAATAAAAAACAAAAATTGCGATTGCAACACGCTTGCCAGGCGTGGCAAGGTTGGTAAATATCCCCATAGGAGGCAGGCAGGGCAAGCAGGGCGACTTCGGTTCTTTGGGCGTTCAGCTCTGAACTTTAATAGGCTTTAACGGTTACAAAAATTAAGTTAAAGTAGTAGTAGTTTAATATAAAAGGGTTTATACAAAATTAACGACTGTGCAAAGACTAGTTATTTGAATTCACAAAATTTGTAATTAGTTAAAGGGGCAGTGTATGACACTTTTGCAACAAACTCTCAGAAAGTATACAAAGTTTCCCTATTATAAAATTTATTTATTTATTAACTCTTTGAGTACACGGATAGGTTTTGCGCTAAACACTAACTAGAGCCTGTAAAAAGCTTAACCTAAAATACTGACTTACTTCTTAAGCTTTTACTTTATAATTGTGAGTTAAATAAAAAATAAATACTTTTTCTTTTTCTAACTATTGTTATAGTCATAACTCTATTAACTTTAAGTGTCCTCAACATAATGGTTAATTGAAGTACTAGAAAAGTCATTTCAGCTTCATTTAGTAATGACTATATTTACATTTAAGATACAATCCGTCCAGAGACATTTGATATAGGAATCACAGCTTATCTTGTATATAAATATCACAAGCTAATTATTTTGAAATTATTTAGGTAAGAATTAAAAGTACGGCTTCCACAAGAACAACTTGCTTATTAACAGATTTTAATTTGTTATATACGAGTACAACAATGTTACAAGGAAATTATTCTTAATTACCTAATTATATAAAATTTCAAAGTAAGCTCTTTGTTCGAAAGTAAGAAGCCGAGCGTAGAAATATAATTGGCGCTGCGGGCTCAGAATGTTCCTTTTATTAAATTACTGCAGTTTAGTGTCCGCTCTAAAGATAACAGACTTTGTAGGTATTGATAAATTATTTCAAGAAAAGAAAACTTTGAAGTTAAATACATATTTATCACATATTTGACATTGTTTTTTTTCTATAGGATAGGGTGCACACGAGCACACAGTCCAACTGATGGTAAGTGGTTGCTGTGGCCCATAGACATCTACATCTAGCCTCGATTACAAATCAAAATGCAGATGCTTTACCACCCGTGAGGACTAAGATGGAATGCCTCGTTTCCAGTAAAAAGGGTCTCCGGTTCTCTACACTCACCATACGAAACACAGCAGCATTAAGCTACTATTTTACGCTGGTATTCTGTAGGGCCAGTAATAATTGTTAATCATTGTTTTTTTTTCTGTCACTTCACAGTGAATCGATTTTTTAAATATTTTTTTAATATAACGGGCATTATTATTTATTTCAATCGTGTATTTTTTGCTTCATTCAATTGTTTTATAACACTTGTATTAATTTCGCTATCACCTTATGGTGCGCTATGTTTTTAAACATAAAAAATAAAAAATGATGAATGAGATGAATTTGATGCGCTAAGTTTTTAAACATAAAAAATAAAAAATATTATAAAGAAATACGTTGTACATTAAATTTTGCGTTTATCTGTATAAAAGCGTTTGGATTTTTCGTGTACATTTAATATTACGAAATACATCCAATAAAAAAATTAACATTTACGCCTACATACAGTATGTTAAGCATTTCTCAATACATCATATTAATCAAGAGTGTGCTTATTTACCTAATAATATAAGATATTTACATAATTAGTTCGTTTTGAAAATCGTACCCCATACATTTAAGCCTCGGTAAATAGCAACACAGAAACTGTTAGATGCTTCAAATCACTATAAATAATTGACTAAATATGAAATGCCACTCCGTTTAGTGTCTTAAAATATTTTGGACTTTGTATTATAAGTTATAAGGTCAGATTTTTAGTATCATAAAATATACAAATACATAGAAAGAGAATCCACTAACCGTCCTAATAGGCGGCAGAAATGAAAATTCAAAAAATGAAACGGGAGATAGGTAGCGCCTACACCTTCCTGATAACAACTCAAAATGAAAAAAAACTGTGGCAAAGCCTGTCAAGCATGGCAAATATGGCAAATACGCAACCTAATGGCAACTATGTAAAGGGATCCACCTACCCTTTTAGTAGTTGTAATAGTGGAATTTTCATAGGTTGTTATGAATAAAAATAACATGATTTTTGACAATACAAAACTACGATGTAATTTTTTTATACAATAAGGATGACGAACGAGCACACAGTCCACCTGATGCTGTGGACATAGACATCTATATTTGTCCTCGATTAAGAATCAAAATGTAGATCCGTTGTTGTCCTTGAAAACTAAGATGGAATGCCACGTCTCCAGTAAAAAGGTTCTCCGGTTCTCTACACTCAACATACGAAACATCATAAGAACAAATTAAGCTGCTATTTTACGTTGGTATTCAAAAATTCAGTTCATTGGACTACAAGCGCTATCATACAGTTGCGATAATAATGTAAGTTTTAAGATTGACTAAAGTTTCTGTAATATTAATCTAATTATAAAACTTTAGATGTTAATTATTTCTTTCCATTAGCCTACAATACTGTTAGAAATGAACCTTCTTTTAAGCAGAGAGGTTCTGACATAATCTTTTCTTGAATTGTATTACAACAACATTGATAAAGTGGCAGCCTTGTACTAGCAAGCTTAGTGACGGGCGATCCCCCACTAGATGGAGTGACGACCCGATAAAACATGCAAACAATAGATGTAGGTGACTCAGGACCGTACTTTGTTTTTATTGTGAATGTACAAGCCCAAAGTCAAAACTGAAGTTAAAGTTGAAACTTTACAAACTTAACTAACAATTTAAGTTTGCGTAAAACTTACTACCTAAGTCAAAATCTATAGCGGTTCACAAAAAAAACCTTCTCAGACCAGAAACGGAAACTGTTTTTATTGGTAACAAAGTAGTTCACCTTAAGCCTCAGGGGCGAAAACATATCTTCATTTTTAATTCATAATAGAGCATAGATGTCGAAGGCAGAGCTTATTTATCACTTTTATTTCTGCAGAAAAATTAATTCAAGACGGCCTCAACCATCTATCGAACAACATCCAATACATCTACTAATTCCGTTTTATATATTACACAAGATGGTTCTATTTATCAAATTAAATATACAAAGGATTTAATAATAAGTTCAATATATAACGTCTAATTAGAAACAAAAAGAAACCTCATATTTTATTGTACATATATAAGAGGAGGTCGCTTCAGGACAAGGCCATTACGTGCCGATGCTACTAATTAAGTATTTTCTTTTCTTTACAACATGTCTTTTGAATAAACTCTGATACGGTTGACGTCTTAATTTAAATTTTATTATTTCATTTATTGTAATAAATCTGAATGGTTATTCAATAAAATCACTGATTGATCAGATGATTAAAAAATAAGCCTTTTATATCTTGTAAATATCTGAGGACTCGAAGTTGTTTAACGAATGAGTTCATTGATTGATCTGTGTAAATATGAAATATTTTTGTATAGCCTCAATATCAGTAGTTTTTATTGAGTCATAATGGATTTTGTAATGAAATAAAACATAATACTCATATCTAATATTAACAATCTTCTAAAAACAACATAATACAAAGACAATCTCAGTTTCAGTTAGTAGTTATTAGTTTTAAAATATAACAAAATTTTTCATCGTCGGTTCAATACATTTTTGATATTACATTTGGCATAATATAATTCTAGATTTTCTGGCCAGATTCCAGGCCAGAAAAATGTAGGCAACCCAACTATTGCATATAACCATAGAATACTATAATTGCATACATAATAGAACGGGGGAGTGGGCGGAACCCGTGTAGCCAGTAAAATGTCACTAACACATCAATTCACAAGATGTGTTTTGACGCTACAATTGTTTCCATATTTCGCATTCAAATTATTTAGAAAATTCCAAATTGCACGCTATTTACGAATAAATATGTATTAAAATCTATCTGTCAGCACAGCGAATCGGGTTTGTAGTAGTGATAATACGACGTTATTTCTTGTAAGTGTGCCTCCGACGACGCCTCCCCTCGTACAAAATAAGGTTGACAGCCATTCTATTTTGTATTATAGTATTCTATGCATATAATAGACATACTGTTGCATGCTTTCAATTGAAACGAAGATCATTTGACAAGTAAATCGGTATAATTTGAGAAAAGAGTAATTTATAAAAGTTTAAATTAATTATAGCCATGAACATATTTTTTAGGCATCTCTATGGATATATGTTTAGAAACATGTTTTATTCGATAAAAAATAATTTTCAACCTGTTAGCAGATGAGAGAAGGTTGATCTTACTTCGGATCATAGACAAGAACTGTTTCTTCCTTCTTGTGTTATAACTTCTGTGTTACGCTTTGTGTAAATAAATAATCAAGTGATTTCCTTTAAATTTTGAACCATGAAATCTAATTATATCAATTTTTTTCATATTCCTACATTTTCATCCAATTTTGTAGTGTGTTCAAAATTGCAAGTCTCTGGCACATCGGGAAGATCTTGTTGAGTTGCAAGATTCCACCCGGAACGACAGACAAACAAAAAAGTTGCATATTAAAATCGTGGTATAATATGAATAATACGCTAAAATAAAAAAAATTAAAAATATAAACATTTTATTTAAAACTGGAAATATCTTAGGTATTTTTACTTTGTAGATCTACTTCATACTGATTAATATTATTACCCTTTACGCGCGTTAATTGCGTTGTCTAACGCGTTTCAAATATTTTCTTTACTTTTCTGCAAATATATAAAGACATACATTTTATTTGTAGAAGAAAAGTAGCAACTGACAATTCTATTAACAGCTACGTTATAACGGTTCACACCTGCATCATCAATCTTGCTTTTTCTATTCATCGGAGTGACACGTAAAGATCTATTGTAGGCACTCAATGTGGTTGTCCTTTGTTGTCGAAAATAGACGAGGTGAAAATGACCAAACAACACGTAATAATTTCACGATATTGGTAATTCATTTTAAAATATTCTGTATTCAGTAAATACTATTTAATTTAAGTCTTACAAAACATATAATTACTGATGATGATGAAAATAAGTATAAAATACTGTTTAGTTAATGCTTGTTACTAGCTGTTAGACGTCAAAATGTTTCGTGTTTCATAAACGAGTATATTTATACGAGTAGTCACACACCTGTTACCCAAATCACTATCTAGATAACTTATCACATCATTTTGCTGTGTTTGCTTCAGTTAACATTTGTTGTTATTAAAAAAGTTATAGAGTTTATTATTAACTACAAATTTAGTCTTTGATAATATTTAATACTATGTACTCGTACCGTTTCGAGATAGAATGTTAAAAGTCAATTTTATTTTATACTATGATAATTCTAGATCGGCTATTTAATGCTATGTAAGCAATATATAGAATCAAAGTTAAATTAATTGATAAAAATACTTAAAATAAGCTAATAAAAAAAACCTTAAATATCCACTTATTAATTAATAATATTTATAAATTATATTTAAAAGAATTAAGATATTTATAAAAGATAAAAGCCGATTAAAGGCCTAACAATAATAAATATATTTCCAATAACGGCTTTAGAAGTCGATACAAAGACGTTAGAGAATAAAAGCCTTGCCTTCAGACTGTCATGTGAACATTATTTTATTATTTTTAGCTCTTTGAAGTCAGCTTTTCATTTTTATCAAAAGTGTAATTTTTCACTTTTTTGAGCGGACTGAAAGAATGTTTTGTTAAATTTATAGTTGCTCATGAAATTAGCTCAATCTTACATTTCTAACAGTAATTTTACAAATAGAAACAAACCACTGTGGTGTCTGTGTGCTGTACAGTTATCAAAATTAGTACTTATAGGGTACAATTTATAATGTTCACTACTTGTCAATGTCAGTCTAATAAAATATCGTCTAAATAATTACATTAAAATTTCATAACCTGTTTTTCCCACCCTTAGGGAAGTGATTTTTCCCTAAATTCATATGAAAACACGAATAAAGTTTAACCTACTTTTTTACCGTTACATACAATATTACACCATCGGGAGGATATTTGCCATACAGTTGTCACGCTTGGTAGGTTGGTTGGCAACTACAGTTTTTTTTTACTTTAGTTGTTGTTTAAAAGACGCCGCTGTTCATCTTCTAGTTCGTTTCTCTCTGTTATAGTTCATTTCAAATAGGATGGCAGGATTCCACTTGAGACTTAGCAATTACAGCTGTAATGTTAATCTGTTGATAATACTGAACCAGTATAGCTGGAATGACGAATTTTGGTACTTGAACATTAAAACAAATTAAATTGTAGATAAAAAACCTTTATTACTTTTAACTTAACTATTTTAAATACTTATAACAACTTGTTAATATTTTGTTTAATCAATCACTCTGAAGAACATTCATCGGTATCGGATCCCGGATTATACCTCTAACGACATTAACGGGAAAATATGGAGTAGTGGATATTCTTACACCGCCACTACATGGTCGGTTATGTCGTACTCGTTTGGGTAGGTGGTTTATTTATTTTTTGAACCTTTATTTTACCTTATAATATTATAAAATTTATTCAAATCGTAATGTTAGGGCAATTCTATCTGCTATTCTGATTATTCATCATAATTAGCAAACATGTAGCTTTATATTCCTTTTGTTCAATATTGTTTTCTTCTTCTTTGATCGCCCAACTCGACTTTTCAATTCATTCTCGTTTGCTTTATTCCGCTTTGAAGCTTTAATGACTTTAGTTACATGTTCACATTGAAATACGTTATATCGTATTCATTAAGATCATTTGGATATGATTTAATTAAATCTTACATTTATTAAAGGACTTGTGACTATGATTATTATGCCAGTTCTGTTTCCGTTAATATTTTTATCTAGACACGCGGTAGCGTGTCAAGCCAAGTTCAAGCATAACGGCGAGCCGCACCGTGTATAATATTACACGAACCATCTGGACTCACTTTTGACCCCCACATAACTCAAAACTATTTCAAATAAACGTTTTAAATTATATATATTTAAATTATATTAAAGCCTTCGCAAGTTCTAAACCTGTTACTTGTCATTTTATTATTCCGAAAATTTGGCCTGCTGGTAAAAACTAGCCATCGAACATGATAATTCGTATATGAGAACTAGAGAAGTCAGACCTTAGGCTACAATATATTATCCTAAGTGATAAGAAGAAACGATATTTTATGTTGTTATAAATAAATTTCAGGGCTGAACATTGAACTCGGCACTCATTTAGATCTCACTTCTTTTGTCATTGAAGTCAACAACCAAGGCATATATTATAATATTGAACTTGGCTCTCATTTCACATTTATGTTTTTGATGGGATTTATATACTATATATACACATAGGTATTTTATACACCCTCTCTTCTATAACATGGTTTCGTATAGCCAGAATAGCTAAGAAAACACCAAAGTAACGACGCATGCCTGTTACTGAAAATTTCTACTTTATATTATTATAATCTATACCCGCCAACCACAGTCTCCCTCGAAATTGCAGACTATACTGAGCAGTTTTTCAGTTGCTGGAGTTAAAATGATGTTGACTGTTCCAATGTTTCAGGTTGAAGTATCAATCCCGTTCCCGGGATTTCAAATCTTTCCCTAACCAAGGATCGGTCTTTAACACATCTGTAAAAGTTTCAGATTATTCACACGTCTGAATATTAATAAAAATTGAATTATAAGCCGTATGTCAGCCGCCGTAGAATCACCTGAGGATGCCTCGTGTAGAGGCGAAACACGTGTCATATTATCGTCGATGGTGTGTCTTTCCTGGAATAGTGGTGTTGGAAGTAGTGGTGCCGGGAGTAGTGGTGTTGGAAGTAGTGGTGCTGGGTCTAGTGGTAACGGAATTAGTCTACGCAGTTGAGGGAGGGCGGGAGGTGCTCTTCAATCCAGATAAGACACATCATTGTATTTAGTTAGCGGGAGGTTGCAAATTAATCAATATCTTTATTAAAATTTGAATGTTAAAACCACATTACAACCTTACAGCATACATTTGTTACATATATTGTATCAAGCTAATATAAAGCGTGTAAAAAGAAAGGCAGGCGAGCGATCAATCTTTTCACTCTTTATTGGCTACCGCAGCAATCGAGCGGCTGGTGACTTTACGCGCTTGTCGTAAATTTCACAATACGCGAGCAACCCATAGGAACTAATAAAATTGTTAGTTAAAGATGTTTTAAATTTATTAGCTAATATCCACGCGACCTCGCTAAGTGAGCGTTCATCCATAACAGAGTCTATTTCTCCTATAATAATGCTTTATTTAGAGGCGAAACACATTTCGTATTATCAAAAGACGTGTATCTTTTTCTAGTTTGGCGGTGTTAAGAGTAATGCTGTTGTGAGATGGGATGTTAGGATTAGTGGTGACTGTGATATTGCACGCCATTGAAGGAGAACAGGAGGTATTCTTCATACCAGTTAAGACAAATCATTTTTATTTTTTTACCTGCATCGTAGGTAATTAAGTTTTAACGTGTATTATACAATGATTTGCACTAAGTAACGCCTTAATATATTAATTATCAGAAACTATTTATAGTAATTTTAAGCGATGATTTACCACGTAGACGGCGATGAAGGAAAACAACGCAAGGAAGACACGTGAATTCCGCCAACATGCATTTATTTGGGCAGCGCGGCGGACACTTTCTTGCCCTAATACCTTCTCAGAAATAATAAAAGGCATGCTCGCTGTATTATGGTTGTTTGGGTTGCCTCGACCGGAGAAAGAGCATGCTCTTACAGAATACCAGCGTGAAGCAGCAAAGTATTGCTGCTGTGTTTCGTATGGTGAGTGTAGAAAAACTTAGACCCATTTTACCAGAAACGTGGCATTCCATATTAATCTCAGGGGTTTCAAGGCATTTTGATTCTAAATCGAGGACGGGTGTAAGTGTCTATGAGCCCCAGAATCCGCTTACCAGCAGGTGGACTGTGATAGCTAGTCACCTTTATTCTATAAAATAATATGACAAAGTTTTTTTTTTTTCAAATGAATGAATACCTTTAAGGAGCAAAATATATTTTTAAACTATATTGTAGAAACGTTTAAAGAAAAAAAATTATAATTAAAATATAAGAATAACCACAGAAATACTGCCATAAGAAGACTCGTAACTTTTCATTGCAGTTGCCAGTTTGATATTACTTCGAGTTCGGACCCTTTTACACGATAAGCCTTAAATCTTTCGACCTTTATAAATATTACTCTTGGAAGGTAAAATCATATTGTGCATATTTTCCGATATACCTTTCCTATAATCGTGTTATGCACGTTTGCTTCCTGACTTTTTAATAACTTTGAATTTTGTTATTATATACCATCAAGTTTATTATTGCAAATGATATGATATGATAGATAGATATATATTTATGTATTTAACTATTGGTACGTCTGTTAGCGCTCGTATAATGTCTGAACGTATTTACAGATGGTATTATTGGCGGCGGTAGTCTCTTAACATCAGGTGAGCCGCATGCTCGTTTTCTCCCTCTTCTATATAAAAAAAAACAAATTAAGAGTTTTATATTCACATAGTAATTTTGTCGAGACATTTGTTGTTCATAGCTATGCCAAGATCAGATAAGTGGCACTGTATCATGTTATTATGAACTATATTTGTGAATCAAAGCGACTCACATTTTAATATGTTGATTTAGTGCCAGAAAAATCACAAAACACAAAAAAATAAAATAACTTAAATTATTGATTACACCAAACTCAGTGAATACATTTTAATATGTTGATTTAGTGCCAGAAAAGAAAATCACAAAATCTGGACGTTTGGCGTAAATTAAATATTAACTAATAACTTAAAGTATTGATTACACCAAAACTCGGAGTGAATTCGAAGTTAAACTTATCGCGCTAACGAACAAGGAAAAACAAACTCTGCAGTGACAGCTGGTTTTCCTTTAAAAATAAAATCAATATTTTATTTTTTAATTATTAACTTCTTATTTTAAAAGTTTTGGTTACAAAAACTTTTAAATTAAGTTCGAAATGAGAATGGGGCATAATGGCACGGGGCATTTGATATGGGGCTTAAATATATGAATACTTTTTAAGGTTTTTAGATACCGATTCCGACAGGATTTCATTTCATTTTGATTCTTAATCGATGATAACCAATGTAAAGGTCTATAGGCCATAGCATCCACCATATTATATATACCATACCATACCATATATATATATATATATATATATATATATATATATATATATATATATATATATATATATATATATATCATCAATTGGCCTGTTTGCTCGTTTGTCATACTTATTCTATATAAAACAGTGCCAGTTCTGTGCTGAATACTGCCATTCGTAGATAGGTGTTAGAACAGTGAACTGCAGATTTCAAAATTATAATGTTTAAATTAAATTAACTTCCACATTGATGGAGCTGAAGTTTACTGTAACCATTTCATTAAAATCGCTGCCACTCCAAGGCAAATGGGGTTTAAGCAACATTAAAGTACTTGTTTATGGCAGTGTTTTAAGTAATACAAAATATATTATTCTGAAAATGTAGCAATTGACATTACTTTATTTTTAAAATGCCCCTAAATTCGAAAACGGAAATAAAATGATGAACATAATAGCTAAGATTACACTATTTTTTTAATTCTTATATTAGTTAAAGACGCTTTATTATTATTTTATTAGTTAAGTTAAGATCTTCTCTATGAAAATTAGATGTTTTATTTAATTTTAAAATCATATTTCAAATCAAATTTTAAATTAATTGTAGTAGTAATCTCTCCTGAAACATTTAGCAAAATTGCAGTTTCACTACGAGTAATTTATATTTCTAAAAAGCTTAGAGTTCGATCGAAGAGCTTCGGATTTGCTTTAACGTCCATTTCTATTTGTGTCAACAACGACGGAAATCAATGCTCTGAATAGTTACAATGTAACATATTTTACGGAGTAATTTTTAAGCAAATCTAAGCAAATAGCTTTTACAACAAAATCCCAAAAAAATATACAAAATTTGTGAATTGTTTGTGAAAATGTCTAAATGTCTAATAACGTAAAATGCCTAGCTTGGTTTGCATAAAATAACAAATGACTGTACAAAACTGAGGAAACAAGTAGGAAATCTATTGTTGTTTTATCTTATTTTACCTACCTTTTATACCTTTATATACCTTTAAAATAAAATCTCCGCTTTTTCGTGTAAGTATAAATTTTAACGCGAAGTAAAATAAATCTGCACACAAAGAGAATAATAGCACATTAATCTCTTGAAAACAAAGAAACGATGACAAGAATAGCCCCGCTCTTCTGAGAACAATAATTAATTATTCAACAACGGCTTTAGTTGAAGTTATCGTGGTGTAACATGTTTTTGGATTTAATCAAATATCTTGGAGAATGTCAATGTATGTATATTTTACAAGTAATAGGTCTTTACCTATGTAATTGCCGTTCTGCAGTACTGGCCATTTCAAATCAAAATAATTTTTGTTTGGCTAAGAATACCGAAAACTTTGGTCCTCAATGACGAATTAAAGGCGATTGTGAAAGCTGATGATACTCAATTTACGGCTGCATTAGCAGCAGCTTTCGACGTTAGCATCAAAACATTGGATGCGTTTGGCAGAAAAAAGCGCTAGCAAGCGCTTATAAGCGCTAAAATAGTTTTCGGCCAGGACACAATTGCTACTTCAGTAGCGCTGACACAATCCGCCATTTTGCTTATTTAATTTGTTTGTTTTGAAGTAGAGTTTATAAGTTGTTTTGTGCAATATTAGTTTTAAGTAATATAATGACATGAATAAACATATACATGCTATTAAAAACTCATGATTTGTAAGTTTTTAATATGAATACTTTACAAACATATATTTAAATTAGGTTAGATTCCCCGGTTAAAACTAACATCGTGTCCTGGAGGAAAATAGCTACTTACGATTTGACAGCGCTTACCGCTTACGATCGCCATTTTGCTTACAAGCGCTTGCTAGCGCTTTTTTCTGCCGAACGCACCCAATATTGGTCCATTTGAGTCAAATTAACAAGGTAAAAACTTGACAACTGGGTGCCCCACGAACTAATGATCAGCAGTGTGAAGTACGTATCAAGACGTGCCTTGTAATACTCAACAGGCACCCAAACGAAAAAATTATGAACCACATTGTTACCTTCAACAAAAAATGGATTAGACAATAACTGGTGCTCAGCAAGTTGGTTGGATCCTAGTTCAGCGCCTAAATAATGTCTTAAAGGAAAACTTACTTTGGGAAAGTGATGGTCACTGTTTGGTGGTCTAGCCAGCCCCGAATCTACGATTTTTTTTCAACCGGGGCAAAAACTTGATAGTGGCGCCTCCTATCTTCAACGTTTGAGATTTGCTAAAAACTTATAAATACATAATGGGTGGCATTTTTTGTGATCGGGACAATAAGAACCTTTTAATAAATTTGCACTTTTTATTTATTACCTTTTTATTGGCTCTTTAAAACGGCAAGCTCTTTGCTAAAAAAGTCTTTTGCATAATTTTGAGCTAGATCGGCTCCATTTTTTCGCAGACCCATACATATTTTAAAACGCGTCATCACTAAGAAAGGCAAAATTACTCGTATCATGTAGACTCTTTACGCCCTCTGCGTCTGTTTTAAATTTTGTTAAAATTTAATCAAATACTACTTTTATACCTTCGAAAAATAATGCCCCGGTCCCCCCTCCCCTAGATCCAGGGCTGGGTCTAGCGTCGGTGTAATTCATCGAAGCTTCTAACCATACGGAATGAGCATTATTGCTTACATCTGCAGTAATGTTCTCTTTGTTTTTGTCAAGAACTGAACACAATAATGGAGAAGCTTGGACGTATTCAATCAGCTTTAGTTAATCGCTCTTCGCCGCTGCATCTGCAAGACAACGCGTGATCTCATACTGCACAACAGACGGTCTCCAAGTTTCAAGAGCTGGGGTTAGAGGCTCTCCGTCATACGCCGTACTTATCAGACCTTGCGCCTACATACTTCTACTTTTTCCAGAATTTGGATAACTTTTTGGCGGGAAAAAAATTAAATATCCAAGAGGCAGTATAAAATGTCTTTAAATAATTTGTTGCCTCCTGTCCAGCTGATTTCTTCTAGACGGACATCAACAAACTGCCACGTTGTTGGCAAATTAATATTCATCGATTGTATCAATGATTACTTTTGCTAATAGAAATAAGAAATATAAAAAAATACGTTAACATTTTTTTTTTAAATAATCTGTAGTAAAAAAGGAACTTACAGTCTACTTGATAATTAGTTACTACAGTACATGAACAACTGCAGCCAACTTAAAACAAAGAAGGCTATAGGTATTTTCATATATGAAAACTAAGATACCAATTATAGAAGCTTTCTATACCCTTCAAAATGCAGATGCAAACACGGCAGCGCAAGCACTGGTATTTGGCTGTAGAAATAAGTAAAGGTATGTTTTCCACCCAGACGAATTATCATCAGACATCAGACGGACTATAATCCAGAAAACAAATCGTACCAACTAAGACTACACATTATCTAATTATTATGATTGTATTAGTAATTATTTAGGTTTTTTCTTGTCAATAGACAGAAATCTGTTTCATTAAGTCAACATTGAGTATAGTGTTATTGCTCCACCGAGATTCAGCTAGACGGAACTCCTCATGGAGATACCTTGATGACTGTCAGTCTGGTACTCACTATGGAGTCACCTCGGTGACTGTCAGTCTGGCACTTAGGTTTTTTGCTGAGTGTTTCAAGTGATTAGAAGTACGATGCGAACTCACAAATATATTTTTGTTGACAATTCTTTCTTGCATCTACAAATAAAAATATGTCAAAAATATAAAGTTTGAAATCCTGAACAATTTTTTCTTTAGTCATACTACTGCAGGAAGTCAAAATTAATAATATTCTAGTTTGAACAAAATTCATATCAAATGGACTGTATTGTATAAGACCTTTTTCTGACTTAATTGGCGAATCGTTATAACAACAAGAACTAGTCAATGTAATTTTCAATTATGCTAAGAGTAATAACTTGCAAAGATTAAAACCCTAAAATGAAAACTTTACTTGGTAAAGCCAGGCTGCAGCCATATTAATAGTATAGTTGTAGCACGAAAGGGTCGACTTGAACGGGGAAGGACCAAGCTCTCACAGAATACCAACGTAAAATAGCAGCTCAACGCTGCTGTATCTCGTGTAGTGAATGTAGAGAACCGGAGACCCATTTTACTGGAAACGAGGAATTCCATCTTAGTCCTCACGGATAACAACGCATCTGCATTTTGATTACGAATTAATCGATGATAAAAATAGATGTCTAGAAACCAAAAAATTATATCCGATGTCGACATACAATGCAACTAGACCATATACCACAGCAGCCACTTACTATCAGGACTATGTGCTCGTTTGTCACCTTTTAGGTATAGTAGTTCACCTTTTTGATACTTGATGGCGCTATACAAAAATTATATCGCGATGTCGACATACAATGCAACTAGACCATGAGGCCACAAGAATAACATTTATTTTTGTATATAAATCTTCATGTTATTATACCATAGTACATACGTTGTGGAGTGTTTTATTAAATCATCCCACCGTAAGCCATTTTAGCAAGTAGTACAGTGCTAGTACAAACATCACCCACATCCTACAAAAAATGCTTGTAATAACTCTTTATGCATGTGGCATTTTGCGTGATACAAAATAAGATAGCAATATTATTCTCACCTTTGTTTTACAGGATTGTAACTTTTTTCCATTCCATAGACATCTCAATTAATGTGCTATTAGCTATTTGCAATATTTTATTTATTTATGTTTATGTAATCGACACTGGATTTGCTTCACGGAACGAAAAAAGATTGCACTGCTACGATCATAGGTATAGTATAGTATATATTGGCGATGGAGTGATCAGGGCGAGTCCAAAATCAAAATAAACCAGTGTGCGTGAAATATACATGTGCTGCATCTTGCATTGACTGCCTACAGTTCAATTATCGATACCGATTTCAGTATACTCGTGTCTTTTGATTTGACGTAGATGATGATTGATTATTATTAACCAACTACGGCGAATCAATAGGATGGTTACAATTTAAAAGATTTTCTATGCTACTCTTCTTATATCGACAAATTAGATATCTTTAAAAGCATTGTGCCTTTTCGCGTGTTTTGAGTTGCATGAAGTCACATAAAAACTAATACGAGGGTGGATTGAAAAGTACTCGGCCTAACCAAGAAAATAAACACATACTAAATCAGTTATATTTTTATTTTTCTACATAATCACCATCAAGTTCAATACACTTTTGCCACCTCCCCTTCCAAGCATTTAGACCGTTGAAAAAAAATGATTCTTCCTTAGAGTCAAAATATGCGTCTACAGCTGCTTTGACCTCGTCGTTTGTCGAAAATCTTTGATCTCCCAAGTGCTTTTTTAGGTTAGGGAACAGAAAGAAGTCTGATGGTGCCAGATCAGGTGAATACGGCGGATGCGGTAACAGTTCAAAGCCACAGTTGTGAATTTCAGCCATTGACTGTACTGACGTGTGATCATGAGCGTTATCTTGATGAAACAGGACTTTTCTTCTGAGCATTCCTCGACGTTTTTCTTTTATTTCCTCTCGTAAACGACGTAGTAAGGTGCAGTAGTAATCAGAGTTTATAGTCTGACCCCTTTCAAGATAATCAATCATAATCACACCTTTCGAGTCCCAGAATACTGAAGCCATCACCTTATTTGCCGACAAAATCGACTTAGCCTTTTTAGGGGTGGTGAACCAGGTCTTCTCCACTGTTTTGATTGTTGTTTTGTTTCCGGTGTACAGTAATGAACCCATGTTTCGTCCATAGTAACAAAACGATTCAAAAAATCATCTGCATCGGCTTCAAATAACTCCAAACAGTCGCGTGAAATAGTCAATCGCGTCCTTTTTTGTTCAACTGAAAGCAGTCGCGGAACCCACCTCGCAGACACCTTGTGGAAACCCAACTTGTTGACAATGATGTTTTGAGTTCGTTCATAAGAGATGCCTATAATCTCGGCTATCTCTCTAATTTTTAATCTGCGGTCTCCCATTATTAAATCAAGTACTTTTTTAATATTTTCGTCAGTAGTTGACGTCGAAGGCCTTCCAGAGCGGGGTTCATCTTTCACACTCTCTCTACCACGCTTAAATTCTGCTATCCATTTTTTGACGGATGAATATGACAGAGCACAATCGCCTAATGTACTGACCATGTCATCATGGATGGCTTTTGATGATAGCCCCTTCTTATGGAGGTACTTAATGACGGCACGCTGCTCGATTTGCTCCATTCGCGGAAATTACGTCCGACTTTGTTAATAAATTTATAAAATCACAACTAATTATCGCACACGTTTCGAACTTCACACGATGAACTAGTCTGAACTGAACTAAATAATGTGGGTAGCTTTGATTTTTAGAATTGAATGGATCTGTGTTAGGCCGAGTACTTTTCAATCCACCCTCGTATGACGGTTTATTGGGGTTATACAATGTAACATTGAAATACATACAATATTAAAAATCTACATATATAAGAAAAATTATCATACATTTCTACTCCTGTGGCATTGTGCCAAGGACACTGGCCACGTATCCTCGCTGAATGGCTATACTAATTAAATAAATATTGGAATATCAGTTCTGGGTTACCAATAAATGATATAATTTAGAAAATTCTCGAATTGCATATAACACGACGATTCTCCGAAAATACATCTTATAAAAATGTTAACTATTCTAGTGTTTATTGGTAAAAGTTCTTTTTTTATAAACTGAAGTATCCTATGAGCTTACAGTTCACCTGAAGATGGTAAATGACAACTGTAGCCCATGGAAACTTGCAGGCAACTTCTGGAATACCTTACAGCCTATATTTATACCGGTACTAAGTTAGTTCATACATAAACTTCAAAAATTGGTTAACTTTCAAAAATATTAATTCGCTGAAAGAAACTTCGCCTGAAAAGTGATAATTTAATATGCACCTAAAAATAAAAAGTTAATAACTAAAACCATACTGCGATAAGAAACGTACTCTAAAAATGTATTAAACAAGACTGCGACGTCAATTTTTTTTAATTCTTCAAAACTAACTAATTTATGAAAAAAATATGATGGGATCATCTTCAAGTATTTTGCAATTTTAATACCTACTTTATTATAATGAAAATATTCTATATATAGTATACTACTTCTTATATAGTATACTTTTTATAAAATTAATGATATATTATATTTTATAAAAATTTTATGACAGAACTTATGATCTGACTAATAATATTATATATATATATATATATATATATATATATATATATGATTCGCGATGAAAGAAATCGTAGATCTTCTCAAAGATTTATTCGACTGAATTTACAATTCTATTAAATATATTATTTCTTGGTATTCTGCTTGTGTCTTGTTTGTTCGGAGGTTACAATGGGAATGTGAGGACGAATATGAGTGTCGAGTGTGGGGAATGACGTGGTGAGTATTTATGTAGTGTGATTGGTTGAATGTACGGTATGTATATGTACCGAGGTTTAGCGCAGACTTTCTCTTCCAAATGCTACCATATCTTATAATCCAGTGGGCTTAAATCTGGATTAGAAGATGGCCAGTCTTCATGTCCGATAAAGTCAATTCCATGGGCGGTGAATAAATTTCCGGCAGGCTACTTATGCAAGAAATAAAACACTTAGTACAATATAAGCGACTATTTACTCGTAAAACGATTCATACAAAAATAATAATTTTTAAATGCCTTATAATTTTCAGCCTAGCCAAACCACAGCGCGATTCAAAAAAGTTGCATAAATCTAACAACGCCATCTAGTCGTCACCGAGGAACAATAAACTAAATATAATAATAACTGAAAATAATTATCTACAGCTTAACAATTTACATTTTTATAATATGTTTATTGTTGTGTATGTTTAATCCGGACATACCGCCCACCAAGGACATAATGAGAAATGTCCTTCAAACCGCCCACCATGCAACTGTCCAAACTGTAACGAATCAGCAACTAATAATTTATTTAGTTACAGGTAAAATTGCTATCTTAGAAGTAGGTCTTTTAATTAAAGAACTTTTGGTACGTATTGTGACGACTCGCGTGATTTTATCGGGTCCCGGATGTTTTTGCTCGATCTTACCTAGCAACCATCGCGCCGGGGGTAGATCGTCCTCCTTTACTAAAACCACATCACCCACTGATGGTTCTGGGTTCTGATATTCCCATTTATGCCTTTGAAGGAACTGATGAAGGTAATCCTGGGACCATCGACGCCAAAAGTCCTGCATCATTCGCTGGTGGAGTTGCCATCTTCGCAAAGTATACATATTTGACGACTCATAATTTACATCAGGAACTACTATGAGTGGTTCCCCCACCAAGAAATGACCAGGAGTCAAAACTACGACCTCGGTTTGATCCCCTACACGAGACAATGGCCTCGAATTAAGACATGCCTCTATCTGAGATAATACTGTGGCCATCTCTTCATACGTCAACGTAGAGTTTCCAACTACTCGTTTGAGGTGGAACTTTGTGGACTTTATTCCTGCCTCCCATAGTCCACCGAAATTCGGAGCGCGAGGAGGAATAAAATTCCATTGTGTTCCATTGGTCGCGAGATACTCTGCCAGTTCAGGTTTAAATTTAGTTTTTTCTTCGTTGAACAGACACAGTAACTCTCGAGCAGCGCCTACAAAATTTGTACCATTATCGCTGTATAACTCAGCACACCTACCTCGTCTTGCGACAAACCTTTTAAAAGCGGCTATAAACCCTTGAGTAGACAGCTCGCTCACGACTTCAAGATGTACGGCTCTGGTCGACATGCAAATGAACAGAGCAATATATCCCTTGTAAGACTTGTTACCCCTACCCTTTGAAATTCTTATATTAATAGGCCCTGCGTAATCGACTCCGCTGACAAGAAAGGGCTTATTCGGTGTCACACGGGCGGAAGGTAACTGTCCCATGAGTTGAGATGTGGACCTGCTTGAGTAACGCGTACAAGTGACACAGCCACGATAATATTTTTTAATTAGAGCCTTCGCACCCACAATCCAGTACTTCGATCTCAAATAGGTAATCATGAGTTGCGGGCCTCCGTGTAGGGTTTTTTGGTGAGCATCAGCAATTAAGAGTCCGCTTAAGAAAGATTCTTTAGGTATGAGAATCGGATGTTTCTCGTTAAATGACAGCGAAGACATTTCCAGCCGGCCACCTACTCTAATTACACCTTCCGAATCTAAAAATATATTTAATGTCTTTAACTTTTTCTTTTTCTTATCTATTATGCCGTGTTTTCGCAATTCTTCCAACTCTTTCCAGAATCCTTCTTCTTGACATTTTTTAATACAGACCCTTATCGAATCCTCAATTTCCTGTCGCTCTAATGCTTCTGAACTTGGCCTACTACTTGAACCTTTTCTTATTCTTAACCAACGTCGACAATAAGCAACCACACGAACAAGCTTCGAGAATGAAGAAAACCTTTGCCACAAGCTTGTGTTAACGACCGCTGTATGAACTTTAACCTGCTCAAGATTTGTAACCAGGTGTTTTGGTTTTGTAAAAATAATTACCTTATTTTTTAGAAACTCTGGGCCTTCAAACCATACAACCATTTCTGATAGTTCCACCGGAGAAATACCTCGTGATGCACAATCCGCAGGATTATTCTTAGTGGCTACATGGAACCAGTGATGTGTATCCAAAATCTGTAGGATTTCAGAAACTCGGTTAGCCACGAAGGTCTTCCACCGGCTTGGGTGATTGTTAAGCCAGGCTAAAACCACCTCACTGTCAGTGAATGCATGTAACTGATCCCTTTCAACCTTCATGACTTCTGCTACCTCAACCATCAACTTAGCCAAAAGTACGGCCCCACAAAGCTCAAGTCTAGGGATAGACACCTGTTTTATGGGAGCTACTTTTGTTTTAGCTGTAACTAACGAGACGTAAACATTTCCCACTTCATCTACCACTCGCAGATACACGACAGCCGCATAAGCCACCTTCGAAGCGTCGGAAAATCCGTACAACTCGCGCTGATATTTATTGCACGTGTGTATCCAGCGTGGAATTTTGATATTCTGTAAGGCAGTTAAATTTTTACGGTAAGTAATCCATTCACTTATTAAATTAGTAGGAACTTGCTCATCCCACCCAATACCAGCTAACCACAGCTTCTGTATGAGTATTTTTGCTGCTATAATGCAAGGAGCTAACCATCCGAGTGGGTCAAATAATCGGGATATATCCGATATGATTCTCCTTTTTGTTACAGGTTCCTCCTGCGGTGTAAGATCTACAGAGTACCGGAAGAAGTCACCACGCGGATCCCAGGTAAGTCCTAAAATCTTAGTTGTATCATCTATTTTAATCCTTAATTCCTCATCCTTATTACCCTTTGCTTTCCATATTTTAGCTAATATTTCCTTAGAATTGCTTTTCCATTTTTGCAACGGAAACCCTCCTTTCGCTAACACTTCGGTTAACTCTTTATATATTTTATAAGCATCTTCTAGGTTGTCCGCCCCGGTCATCACATCATCCATGTAAAAATCATTTAAAATAATTTTAGCAATTCCTGGCTTATTCTGACACTCCTTATAGGCTAATTCTTGCAGTGACCGCACAGCTAAATATGGAGCACATGCGGTGCCAAAGGTTACGGTAAGTAATTCAAACTCTTGAAGCTCCTTTTCAGGACTATGTCTCCAAAGAATCCTCTGAAATGGGGTATCTTCCCGATTTACCAACACTTGGCGGTACATTTTCACCACATCCGCCACCAAACATATTTTATATTGTCTCCAGCGCATAATTATGTGACGTAGTTCGGCTTGCAGTGGCGGCCCAATCAATAAATCATCATTCAATGACTTCCCATTGCTTCCCTTACAGGAGGCATCAAACACTACTCGGACCTTGGTAGTATCCTTATCTTCCCGGACTACTGCGTGGTGTGGTAAGTAAATAGCTGTTTCCTTAAATTTATCCTTCTCTGTAACTTTTACCATATGATTTAAGTTTAAATACTCCCTTATAACTTGTGTGTAATCCTCTTTTAACTTAATGTTCTTTTGCAATTTTAATTCTAAATTTCTCAATCTTTTTTCAGCTATTTTCCTGAACTCACCACGCATGCAGTCCGGATTGGCCATACGAAACGGCAGTCTTACGATGAACCGACCGTCTCCATCCCGTTTCGTAGTATCCTCAAATAATTTCTCACATTTAATTTCATCATCTGTGAGCATTTTTTTTGTTACAGGTGGTTCGGCTTCGAGTTCCCAAAACCTCTTCAGCATATTGTCCACTTCCAGATACGAATGCATCACAGTTATGTGAGAATGGATATTTGACGTGCTATCTACCTCACAGACCCCAGATATTATCCAACCGAAAGCAGTATCCTGCGCCAAGAGAGATCCGTTGAGGTTTCTTTTAATGCCTTCCTGAATAATTTGACTGTATATCTCCGCACCTAATAAGATGTCAATCTTATTAGGCGTATGATACTCAGGGTCAGCCAGATCATCCAGAGTCAGGTTTTCCCATCTTACCCTAGTTGTCTTCGCAACTGGGAGAAGAGACGTAACCGACTTCAGGACATGTGCATTAACCTTAACTTGAAACCTAGGATCAACTCTCGACCTTAAATTAATTTTCACTGTGGACTTGGAAGTCACACTTTTATCTCCACCTACACCAACTACGGTATTTTTTGGCCGCACGCCTTTTTAAACCTAATTGCTGCACCATAGCCTCGGTAATAAAAGAACCTTGCGACCCCTGATCTAATAAGGCCCTAACTGGGAAATAAGTACCGTCTCTCGACTCAGCTTGCACCACAGCTGTAGTTAATAAAACCATTTTAGAACAGTTCCCTGTCGAAAAACAAGACACAAGTTGCTTATCCAAACTTTCTGCTTGCACAGATAACTTATTACTGCTTGCAGCAGTATCCTCCTCAGTTGACCTTCGACTGGTCGACGAGGTTGTTTGATGAATCGTCTCAACTTCAGCACTACCAGAACCAGAATCCCCACTGGGATGTAATAAAGAATGATGTCGACGTTTACACACTTGGCATCGGACAATATTTTTACACATTTTAGCGGAATGGTTGCTGTTTAAACAAATAAAACATAAGTTTTTATCTAACACGAACTCACGTCGTTTCTCATTACTTTCTTTTCCGAATTTTTTGCACGCAGTTATTTTATGATCCGCACTGCAATACGCACACGATATAATCGGTTTATTTTTAACAACGTGAAAAAGATTTAGTAAATTTTTTCTCACTGTGATGTACCTTAGAATCGATATTTTCTAGACCTCTAAAACGCCCTATTAAAAAATTGGAAAATTGTTGAAACGTGGGTAATTCGTCACTTGGATCTGAAGATACCTTTAACTCCCATGCCTTTCGCGTATCTTTATCTAATTTAGCGCTTATAATGTGGATAATCAGGATATCCCAAGATGAAACATCCACACCAATATTTTTTATTGAGTCTAAACAATCTGAAGTTGTACTAATTAAGTTTTTAATTTCAGATGCTGATTCAGACGACAAACTTTTTTGACTTAGTAGACGCTTCAAGATGCCGTTCGCCAAAAACCTTTTATTATTATACATACTATCTAATTTCTCCCACGCAACTTGATAACTATCCGACGTCACCTTAATGTTGCGTAATAGTTGCTCGGCTTCCCCGGTTAAATGTCCCCTTAAATAATAAAATCTTTGGGCATCATCCAGTGACCTGTTTTCATGCACAAGCCCTAAAAACAAATCTCTGAATGTCTGCCACTCGGTGTACTTACCGGAAAAGGTAGGTATTTTTATTTCAGGCAACTTGAAACGTCTTTCTGAACTCTCACATTGACTATTTGAACTTGACTTTACTTCTGACTCAAGTGTTTTTAATTTATACAACATTTCTTTTAACTCAGTCTTGAATTGAACATATAATTCTTCTACATCATCATACACACTATTTTTGTGATAATCCGAACTATACAAATCAGTTCGCTTAACCTGACTAATAATTTTAGTATGAGTGTCTGTAAACAAAGTCCACTGTTGTTCCAAGTTATCTAGCCTTGTTTCAATATAAGCAACCGTCAAACGATCCGTAGGAGACTTTTTAAAATTAGTCTTAACTTTTAGCATTTTAGCCCTTATGTCTTCCTGCAGGTCATTAAACGACTCCATTTTAAATTTTTTAATTTGACAATTTAATCACTTATAATTCTTATCAATATAGAACAGAACAGAATTTATTCTAATTGACAAAGTTAAACTCTAAACAACTGAATTATTTTTTCTAAGTCAATATTTTTACAATCCTATTTTTTCTAAGTCCAAGAAACAGATGAGCAAAATTTTACAAGTCTTTTTAACTTTAAATTCTAACTAAAATCGGGCGTGGATTCGCCGTCTCAACCAATATTTACTTAAAACTATTACAAGTCCTAAATTATTGAAATTATTCTAAGTTACTTCACTATCTTAAATTTTTCTAAGTTCCACTAATCTTTAAAATAAGGTTTAATTTTCTAGTTAATTTCTTTTATTATAATATTTAAAAATGTACTCACAATTTATCACCGCACACACTCACTCACTTGTCTTCGCTATAATGCACCTGTGGCGCCCTCTAGCGCTCCGCAACCTCCACCGCTGCTGCTTGCCGCTTCCCGTCCGTCGCTCCTCCGGGTTGTAGACACCCAGCTCCTCCACTGCCTTGGCGCCGCTCGTGGCGCCTCGCTGAGGGGATGTTCTGGACAGCAATCCACTGCCAGTAGTGACGACACGGGTGGTACTACTGTACCACTGACGCAGCAATAACACAAAAAAACACGCCTAGCCTATCCGGCTCGAAGGACCATGAATAAATTTCCGGCAGGCTACTTATGCAAGAAATAAAACACTTAGTACAATATAAGCGACTATTTACTCGTAAAACGATTCATACAAAAATAATAATTTTTAAATGCCTTATAATTTTCAGCCTAGCCAAACCACAGCGCGATTCAAAAAGTTGCATAAATCTAACAACGCCATCTAGTCGTCACCGAGGAACAATAAACTAAATATAATAATAACTGAAAATAATTATCTACAGCTTAACAATTTACATTTTTATAATATGTTTATTGTTGTGTATGTTTAATCCGGACAGGCGGTCAACCAGTTTTACGTGCTTCGTGCCCTATGAGCTCCTGCAGAGTCCTGTTGGAATATCCAACAGGACTCTGCAGCTCTCTGATTCGCTCTCTGTTCGTAAACAAGAAATCTTAGCTCTTCAAATGGGCCTAAGCAGAACCACGGTCAAAGTAGTGATAAATGAAGGCCTAGGACTATGAGCTTATCGTAAGAAGGCCGGACATTTTTTGAACAAGCGTTCGAAAAAAATTGGCATGGATAGATCCCGCTGATCCGAAAGTTTTTAACACCGAAGAAGTTACAATAAATAAAATGATAAGGTGTCCTGAGCCCACAGCAGTGAAGAAGCCGGCACGCCTATTCCGAGGGTTCAACGAGCACATTATCCTTCGTCACTCATGGTTTGGCTTGAAGCCCTGAAGCTTTTAACAAACATAGAGGTTCCACTATGTTTGTTAGGACGGTATTTCGGTACACCTCGGCACAGTACGGATTCGGATCAGTACGGCGATAGCCTGGAGCCACTTTTTCGATGTGTCGTCTTAATTGCTGTACGTTTTATGTTGTTGGAAGACGGTATAAAAAATTGAATTGAAGGTATCAGTGGTTCAAACGAAGGCATAGAAGGAGTACTTAAAGTGCTTATGTCATATGCTCCTCAAGTTGATTTATATATGGACTGTGGACTCACAGCACAGTCAATTTTCTGAAGAAAAAATGACAATACTATAAAATATAAATTAAAGCTCTAGAATATATTTAAAAAAACGGGAAAGTTATTTCTGAACAGGAAAAGTGCAGAGTACAACATGTTAATACGAAGTTATATAATATGGAACTTTTGAGTGTTGTAGATAAATTTAACATTTTTTAACTTTTTTAATGAATACTGGCGCTCCGGTATATTTACAGCCGGATTTCCTGCGGAGCAGGGTTAAAGGCAAAAGGGGATTAAATGTACACATTAAACGATGCTATAGTAAGTGTTTCGGCTACACAGCCTACCGTATAAATTCATGACTCTTTTAGTAATATCCTTAATGACACATTTTTTTACTTTTTTTTGGAACAATTTTACGATTTTTATAGTAACGTTGCCATGCACTATTCAATTTTTTTTACAAATTCTGAATGGAATAGGCAAAAATTATTTACATTCGCGTATTCCCATTTTCATTTTAATGAAACAATAAATAAGTCAATTACGTCTAAATTAAAAGAGACTTAACTAAATTATCTAAAATTATGCTTTCTGGTAACGTCAATCTTAATTTCATCCATAGTTGTATAGGGTAAGATTGTGTGCCTTCAAAAAAATGATAACGGTGTCAGTCTTATTACTGTTGGTTTCACATTTCGACGCTTAGCTTCAAAATTATCTCGCAGGTACATAATCTCTAACCTTAAAACAAAATTTCATTCTATTCGACTAGCTGTGTTTAGTATGGTGAGTGTAGAAATCCGGATATCCATTTTTACTGGAAATGAGGCATTTCATCTTAGTTCTCAGGGGTGACCGCATTTTGATTTATACGATTATAAATTAATTAATTTATACTCGATGGTATAAATGGAGATGGCTATGGGCCACAACATTCACTTACCATCAGGTGGACTATGTGCTCGTTTGTCATCCTAATTCTATAAAAAAAATCCCTCACCCTGTATCATGCCGTGGGTATCTAAGAGGCGACAGAGGGAAAACTGAACCATGAAATGGGCAGCAGCATCTACCTGCTAAGAACTGAATAAAAAATTATAAACTGCGGATACCAATCCGCTTGCTAAGCTTAGCCATATGAGACTATCGCCATAGGAGACAATCTAATGTAATGGTAATGGTAAAGTGGCTTCAGGTTTTAACGCAACCATGTCATGTTCAGAGCCATAAATTACTAATTCAATTTATCGGTTGTATAAAGTAAATAATAAAGTTACAGTCACTTCTAAGAGAATTTTAAGACCAAGAAACTATCTGTCGTGCTTTTTTAATGCATGTGTGTATATGTGTGTGTGTGTGTGTGTGTGTGTGTGTGTGTGTGTGTGTGTGTGTGTGTGTATGTGTTGACTTCAAATGTTTAAGATTTTCTTTATTTCTTTTACATGCAGGTGGGAACCTGATGTTTTCCTTCACACCTGATTTTGTGGTGAATCATCACTCAAAATTGTATGTAACAGTTTAATATTTGCCAGCGGGATAGGACCCGAGTTGCTCACGTAATGTAAAATTTACAATGAACGCTATCCACCACGACTTGAATACGGTAAATAAATAAAAAAAGATCTTAAAAAAGCCTACTTAAAATCTGCGAATTTCTTTAAAGTGTTTAGCGAAAACAAATATTTCAGTTGGTGAAACAATAAAATAACCTTTCTAAAATCTCGCAGAGTAAAAAAACATGACACATTACATACATACTAAGTTTAACAGAATCACCTCAAGACATGACATTTACGGCTAGTAATGCAAAATATCTCAATCTTGGGTAGAATTAGTGAGCTTCAGTATTCTTACTGAATGGGCTATTTGCTCAACAAAATATGTTTCCAATATGCAGTATACCGTAAAGTAAATATAGGGTTTGATGTCGACCGTAAAATGGAATATGTAGTACGTAGTATAATATTCGCCAGATAAACCTAATTTATGGAATACTTCTTGCGGCTAACCCTGCGAGATGGTTTGAATGTTATGAAACAATATTTCTTCAACACAGTGAAAACTTCTCAAAAGTAAAATTA
Organism: Parnassius apollo; assembly: GCA_907164705.1. Taxonomy (NCBI): domain Eukaryota; kingdom Metazoa; phylum Arthropoda; class Insecta; order Lepidoptera; family Papilionidae; genus Parnassius; species Parnassius apollo. The sequence goes on from CAJQZP010001697.1 coordinate 6,180,903, forward strand.
TTTTTAAACAGATATTTATTTATCAATATATATGCGTACATTTTAACTGAGCACATACTATCTGCTTTTAAATAAAAATGTGGGTTCATAGAATAAACTCAAAAATACACATATTTTGCTGATCCAGGTGCAAAACAACATATACTTACGTATATTTAATTGATGTAGAATGCAGATGACGTCATTCTCGCGCGCGGGCGTAATTTATATTACAGTAGGTTTACTGAAATGAGGTTCATGCAGTACGGATAGGTGCGCTAGCCTGTTCGCCAAGCGAGCGCGCGCCATGTTATACTCCCCGTTCACTCGGGACCTTTTTGGCGGGAAAATTTGTAAGTTAGCAAATTTTTTTGCTATATTGCAAATTTTGCTATATTTTCACTTTGAGACAATATTTATGGATAAAACTTACAGGAATTCTTGTTGAATGTATAAACTATCGAATAAAATTATTTTTGGTTGCTAGAAATTGTAATAAAATACGTAAATTACCCTGTATAGCATAGTAGTAGCATATACTTCAATTTTAGTGACAAAATTACTACTAATTTGAATTCTACACTTTTGTTTTTGGAGAAATTTATATCAAATTGTTTGGAAATATGTATATTTTTATGTTTTATGTGTTTCCATTCGTTACTCATACCAAAATATTAAAATATAAAGAAATTAAAAAAAATTAAATTATAATATTTTATCTGTGTGACATTTAGAACAATATTTCTAAAATAGTTTTGTGTGAATTTGAAATAAATACAACGTCAAGTTATTTGAAATATGTAAGAAAACTATTTTTACTTACATTTTACACTAAAAATAAATGAGAATGTGAAAAATACCACATTTATGACCCAGCCGCCATAATGGGCCTTCCAGATTTTGAAGCACTTTTGGCAATTTACTTTTCACTTTTTATACCACAAATTATATATATATATGTGTTCACTATATTACAAGGAATATAAAAAAAGTATAATACTTTCGTTTTTAGTCCAGACACAAATATAAAATTCTATAAAAAAGACGGAGCACCTTCAACAAAATGACACATGGAACGCCGGAAGTTCAGAGTGATTTCTTTTTTTTTTTCTAAGAAACATTGCCAGGTTATGGTTTAAAATAAAAGAGCATATCTTTGTCTTTGATACTAATATCTATTGCATAGTGTCTTTGGTTTTGTTTAAAACGAAAAAAATAGTTTTTTCATAGGTAGACATGTTTACATAATTCTGATCTAATTCGATCACTACTTGGCGGGCGTAAGGTTGGTATTGCGCGATCGAAGGTGAGCTAGGCTTGGTTAACAGGCTAGGTTGCAAATTTCATACGAAGAATCCAGAAATCTATTACTGCATAGATGCGGCTCTTACGGTGCGATGAGGTGTGCGTTCAACTTTAAACTCACTCCGCAAGCTGTGAAGACGACTATGCTCAATTTTCTGCACGACGAAATTCGTAGCAACGTAACAGGATATACACAGTACAGTAAGGGTTATTTTATGTTATCCTTGTATCGAAGAACGTAGTGTAGAACGATTACTCACTAGATATACATGGTGCCTCCCCCCTCTCCCCAAACAGTTTCCTGTAGTTTTGCCTGAGTAGGAATAGGGGAAGGAGCTGTTCTCCTTCGAGGGTAAGCTTCTAAAGAAGCTCTAAAAGAGCTACAGATGTGAGCACGCCTTCCTATGGCCCTCCTTATCCGGCGATGCGAGTCTAACGTAGCCCGTCATCTTTACCCCGCAAGGCAAGTACAGGGTGGGCCATGAATTAGTTAACATTTAAAAAAATCGTATAAAAAACCATTTGACATATTTTAAAATTGATTATTTATAAGAAAGCTTGTTACTTGGAATTTATTTTTTATCATAATATCATCCAAATGTCCACCGTTTCGTCTTTTGCACTCTTCTAAGCGAGTACCAAAATTTTTGGAAACTCGACGGCAAAAAGACTGCGAGATTGCCATAGAGCTATTATGTACTACGTACTAGAGGCGACTACTGCATTCAGCTACTCTGTTCCACTAAACTGCGGTGCATACACCGCACTTTAATCAGTCACTCGCTAGGCGCTTATAGAGTCGTCACGTGTAGTGTTCATTTAAGAAAATCTCTTGATAAAAATATGCCGTCGTGTGTACTTAGATATTGCACAAATAATTCAAGAAATGGCAGTAAAAACCAACCAAGTTTTCATCGCTTAATAAGATACTTAATCAATAAAAACGTATCATGTATTTATAATAAACCAATTATTCCTAAGACGCCATCTCGTGTCATGAAATGTAGATTATGAAATTAATATATTCAGATGTGACATTTCTGTGGGTACTTAAGTATAGGACGAATATATTATTATACACATTTTTTGTAGTAACATGTATAAGTTATTATAATTTGGCAAAATTTTTTATTTTAAAATTTTTCATGTTGAAATCTGCTTATTATTCTTTTATTTTATTTTTAGGTTTCCACATCAAAGTTAAAGTTGTATGAATTCGTCCATTTTCAACTCTCGCGTGCTTCCGTCGACGCGTGCCTAGCATTTATGAACGACTTTTATTCTAATTTAAATAAATATATTTGTAATTTAAATGTTATGTTAATAAGTTTTGTTAAACATACATTTAGTATGTTTTTTATATTTAACTTAGATACTTTTTAAAATATTCAGATGAAAATATCATTAAAATGTAATTGTGATATAATATTATGTAATATTACATTAAATAACCAAATATAATATACAAAATAAACGACAAAATTTAAATACTGTTCTCGATATTATTTACCTATTTAACAATACAATCTACTATCACCTACGGGTCATTCTACTTATGTTTATTCTATGATAAAAAAACCAACACGCGCGAACACAGAGTAGCGCACATTTTTTGTATGAGATAGCTATTTTACATATTACTTCAATGGAGATTGCCGACCTTTCTTCGCTGGTTTTTTTCTTTTAGTTGCCGTAGTGTATTTGGTTTATGGATGTGAACACGACTCCTTAAATACCCCCATAAAAAAGTCTACTGGGGTCAGATCTATGCTCCTGGGTGGCCATGGGATGTCGCCTCGTCTGAAAATCAGCTTTTCCGGAAACATTTCCTTGACCACCGGCAGGGACTGGTTGGATGTGTGACAAATGGCCCCATCTTATTGAAACCATGTGTTACGGTTGTAGCTAGCAAATTCCAGCAGCATTGATATCAAGAACTCCCGTAACATTTTCACATACTCAGCAGAATTAACAGTAACTGAACGGCCGCGAGAATCTTCAAAAAAGTAGGGTCCAATGATTCCTTTTGCTGAAATTGCAGTCCATACAGTTACCTTAGGAGAACGAAGTGGCCTCGCGTGTTTAGCTTTAGGATTTTCACTGTTCCAATACTGGCAATTTTGTTTGTTGACATGTCCGTTGAAGGTGGAAATGGGCTTCGTCGAAAAATAAGAGGTTATCAAAATTACTGAAAGGATTTAACATTGTGTTGGCATAGGTTTTAGTTCTTGCACTATGTGGATCTTATATGGATGTAACTTCAAATCTATTTTCAAAATACGGCGTAATGATGTGCGAGATAATCCTAATTCAGCCGAACGTTTGCGCGTCGATAAATAAGAATCATGGTGAACTTTATGTGCTGATGATGTTGACATAAGTTAAACTGTTAATATGATAAGATAAAAACGAAATCAATCAAGTGTCCATTCCCTTTCCTAACCTTTATTATAAATTAGTAGTAACTTCGAAGCATTTTTCTCGGAAATATATGACAAAAGTCATACAAAGAAATACCATAATTTAACAATTTAAACGAAATTAAGAGTGTAATATTTCTTAATCCACTAAAAAGATTCAAAAATTTTACTTTACATAAAAAACAAAAGCCAACTTTAAACAATCAAAAGGAATAAAATCATTCTACATTCTGTAGTCGGGGATTTAATTTTTCACTCAATATAATATCAAGAATAGAATAGAATCAATTTTATTCATTGTAGATTACAATATTACTTAAAAGTAATAAGTAAAAATCAAAACAGTTATTGCTAAATTAATAAATGCAAGCGTTATTACGGGTAAATATCCTCCCCTGTTAAAAAATGGAATCGTTCGACCAATACACAAAAAAGGTAGTAGGACTGAGTATGAGAATTACAGACCAATAACGATATTACCTACCATAGACAAAATAGTCGAAAAATATATAAGCGCACAAATCCATAGGTTTTATGAAAGTAATAATATATTAACTAGCAAACAATATGGTTTCCAACCTCAAAAGAATACCTCACAACTACTTTCTGCATTCACAGACAGTTTGTACACGCATATTGACTCTAAAGAGCACATTCTAGTCGTTTCCATTGATTATAGCAAAGCTTTTGACACGCTAAGACACAACAAATTAATTCAAAGCTTAAATGATAGCGGAATTAGAGTAAAATTACTAGCGTGGTGTGAAAATTATCTCCATGAAAGATCTTATCGAGTAAAAATTGGTGATGCTCTTAGTTTCCTTGTCCAGGTAACGGAAGGCACAGCACAGGACTCAGTTCCTGGACCTTTAAACTTTCTCACCTACGTAAACAATCTTTCTAATTTAATTAAACAGTGTGAGATCTATCAGTTTGCAGATGATACCTGTTTAGTAGCTGCTGAACGAAGTATACAGGAGGTACACGACGGCGGTTTAGTACTCAATGCTGCCAAAACTAAACTTATGTATATAAGTACAAGCCACAACAGAAGTTCTTTTATACCTAAACTAATAGCGCACACACATCACTGCTTTCATATAAAAATACTGACAATTCAACCCTGTAATTGCGATGCCATAGAAATTGTAAATAAGCACACCTTCACAATCTTGGTCTAATAATTGACGATCGGCTAAACTGGAAAGAGCATGTAAATCGCATTCACTGCCGAACACGTGGTAAATTAGCACTTAAAATTGCAGTAAACAATTTCATTGGTACTGGCGGGGATCGAACCCGGGTTACTCGCGTTCTGTTGTATTTACAGCAAGCGTTAACCATCTGAGCTACCACAGCTCCCAACAATATTACTAACTCCCAACAATATTACTCAGACGAGGCGACATCCCATGACCACCCAGTAGCCTAGATCTGTCCCTAGCAGCTTTTTTATGGGGGTATTTAGGGAGTCGTGTTCACATCCATAAACCAAATACACTACGTCAACTAAAAGAAAAAAATCAATGAAGAAAGGTTGGCAATCTCCATTGAAGTAATATGTACTTACGTAGTAAAATAGCTATCTCATACAAAAAATGTGCGCTACTCTGTGTTCGCGCGGTTGGTTTTTTTATCATAGAATAAACATAAGTAGAATGACCCGTAGGTGATAGTATATTGTATTGTTAAATAGGTAAATAATATCGAGAACAGTATTTAAATTTTGTCGTTTATTTTGTATATTATATTTGGTTATTTAATGTAATATTACATAATATTATATCACAATTACATTTGAATGTTATTTAAATTTTACCACTGCTTCGGCAAAAAACCTCTGTCCTAGGCAGAACCAGTAGGAATCCCAGAGGTACTTTTTAAATAAAATTTATTATTACATACAATTAGTATGAATACATTAAGAAACAGCATGGTAGCGATCAGGGGTTATTATCAATCATGTATTCGTTATAAGTATAATAACCCTTACTAAACAATTCAAAAAATTTAAAGTTTTTGATAAAAAAGGCCTGCATAGTTTTTGGGACTTTGATTAAAAGCGTATGCATTGCCCCATTAAGGAATCACTGACTTTTCGGAGTCGAGTAACAGATATAATAAACTTGTGCTTGTTCCTAGTATCTACAGAACTTGTACCTGGTAGAGCCATGCTGCAGTTATATTAGTAGTATAGTTGTAGCACGAATGGTTCGGTTCGACCGGGGAAGATCCACGCTCTCACAGAATGCCAGCGTAAAATAGTAGCTTAATGCTGCTGTGTTTCGTATGGTGAGTGTAGAGAACTGGAAACCCTTTTTACTGGAAACGAGGCTTTCCATCTTAGTCCTCACGGGTGACAACGCATTTGCATTTTGATTTGTAATCGTGGATAGATGTAGATGTCTATGGGCCGCAGCAACCACTTACCATCAGGTGGACTGTGTGCTCGTTTGTCACCCTATCCTATTTAGAAAAAGAACTTTTTAATGAAACTATTTTTGTTTTTATGTAAATATATTAAATTTTCGTATATATACTGAGAGCCCAAAGTATCTTAGCATCGATTTCAGTTATTTAACTATTTTTAGTTGTTCGAAGTTTGCGTTTACTATTTATTACATATTATTTTTAACAAATATCTTTTGTGATGAACGTGGGTTAGGAACATGTTTTAATTAACAGGTACATTGATTTCAGAGTTGTTTAAAGACTCAAGTTCTGTTATACAGGCCGTAAATATAACTTGATTCTTATTAAATTTAACCGTTTTGTTTCAAACACAACCAAAACCGAAGAGAATACTACATAAATAACCCAAAAATAATCACTGTCAACATACGATTGCAATCTAACAATATATTTATTAAGAGGATGGTGAAGTTCGGAGGGATGAGTAAATATTTTCAAAAATGCTATCTGTTTCATACCTTCGCTTCGCTCACTTCGTATCACCGCATAGTGCGATAGAGAAAGTTGACCATTTTGTAAGCAATTGTCTACATTTCCTTTTTAAACATTTAACCCTCTTAAACCTTTGCGAAATTAGAAAATTTCAAGCAATATTTTCAGTCGACGTAAAAAACTTATTGTGTTAATTTTGAAATTAAATTGCAATAAAAAAGATAAAATAAAATATAAATACAATAACTAAAATAGAAATATAATAGTAATTACGGCAATCATCAAAAGCTTTGCAAGCACAGGTTCAGCCTCTTATTTTATATTATATTAAATTAGATTAGGTCGCATTTAACGGCGAGCGGCTTGTCGATCAAGTACTTTACGATCGGGCCTGTGGCGGCGCTACCATTGCGCGACAAGCGATACGCACTAAGTACTGTGGTATATATAGGTGTTGGATGCTTTCCAAGCTGAACACCTTCCCCGGCGGGAGGTTTCCCCTTCTTCTCTCACGGTCATACTGGTGACCTCGACATGGTCTGAATACACAATCAGAATCCTTCGGAAACTACAACTTCAAGCCTTCGTCATTATCCACAAGTGCTCCTACCATTTCACTGAGAATCGTCTTCTTCAATTTTCAGTTCCTGCAAGCTAGGCCAACTTGACTTCATCTCGAATTACCGCAGATTTGAAAGGCAGACCACTGGCTCTTGCTCCGTCACACCTTGCCTCCTTGCCCGGTGAGAGATATCCCCTTTTCTTTCCACGGCCAAGTATGCAAACATTTTTCTTTTATGCTATTGTTTAGTTATAGAGTAAAAGTATACGGAAGGTCTAAAATAGATAAAGAAATTTGTGTATTTGACCACATTTGGATATCTTCTAACCGGTTTTAATATTAGTAGCCAAAAATAAACTAATTTTTTTTAAATAATGCGATCGCATAATTCACTGACAAAACACGCTTACAGCTAAGTAGTTCGTCGTTTAAGGGAAATGTTTTCTTTCATAAAATAAATTAAACAGAATTTAATGGATGTTTTCCGGTCGGTTGCTTAATAAGGATTGCTTTTCGGATACAAAAAAAAACTGTAAAAAATAATACTTTCAACTTATTAACTTACGATTACTTTACTAGTAAGTTCATTTTTTCATTTAAACTAAAAAGACCTAATTGACTTTCTGAATAAACAATCTAAACGATTTGTCATCGATGGGTGTCCGTCTAGCCCTATTGCGACAAACGTCGAGTTTCTCAGGGGTCCGCAGCTCTCTTCCTGCTACATATTATTGATTTGCTTATCCCGTTATCTATAGGTTTTTTTTTTCACAGACAACTGCATTGAAGTACCAGCTGAATGCTCGGACCAGTCAAGGAGGAACCCAGTCTGAAAGAGAAGATATGGTTGAGCGTGCGAATCTCTCACTGCATTCGATTCGAGAGGTTCGATGCCTTCAAAACATAGGCGAGTTTTTATTTTTACCGCTAAAAAGAGCACGCTCACACTGCTCGCGTACTTTCACTTACAGTATATTGAAAAACCTAAAGAAAAATATATTTTATGAATTCGAATCAATCTAAAATCTCATTTGGTACGAAATTATTAAAAAAATATATTTCTACTAAATAAAACTAATTCTTTAACGCTGGGTTTTATTGATCGTTTAGTTCGTCCTATGTCAAAGAAACCACATTCACAATCAAGCTTGTACACTCCTGCATCTTGCAGAGGGACTTTACACTTGACTGATGGTAAAAACTAACAAATCTTTTTCGGCGGCTTGATATATTAGTAGTAATAATGGATATATTTCTGAAGGTATACCTCAAAACCTGAAAACTAAGTTGTACAATCAGTGCGTTTTGCCAGTGACGACATATGGAACTGAGACGTGGTCCTTCACTGCTGGCCGTATGAGGACGCTCAAAGTCACTCAGCGAGCTATGGAGAGGGCTATGCTCGGAGTTTCTCTGCGTGATAAACTTAGTAATGAGGATATCCGCAGTAGAACCAGAGTGACCGACATAGCCCAACGGATTAGTAAGCTGAAGTGGCAATAGGCCGGCCATATAGCTCGAAGAACCGACAACCGTTGGGGAAAAAACGTTCTCCCCACTAGATGGAGTGACGACCTGGTAAGGCATGCAGGAAGTCGATGGATGCAGGTGGCTCAGGACCGTGCTTTGTGGCATACCTAGCGGGAGGCCTATGTTCAGCAGTGGACTTGTGAAGGGCTGTAATGATGATGATGATGATGATGCTGATGATGATTTCGGAAGTGCTTTTTATTCCTTGCATGCTTAACAAAAATCAATATTTTAGGCTATCTGAGAAGTGTTGCCTAATGCTAGATATTTCCCATGAATCTGGCTATCACAAACAAAAGGAATTTTTCGAATCAGACTGGTATTTCCAGAAATAGGCGTTCGTTTAACAAAAAAAACTTCCGCTTTGTATAAGTAATAAAGCAAAACGACCCCTCTTGGGGAAAAGGGGGCGCAGGCGGCGAGTAGCCGCTGAGAGCGCGCCTAACTACGGAAACTTATAAATTGGGGAAGAATCGGTCTGAGTCGCCATGAGGCAGTCCAGGTCAGCCGAAAGCTTGTTGGGGGGAAGAGTGGAGTCGATTATAATTTACGTATGATCATTTACTGAATAAACTATTTTTATTTATTAAATAGATAGATTCCCTAAAGATTATTTTCGCTTACGTTGTATTATAAAACCTAAAGAAAAATGACGGTAAAAATCGAATATTTTTCAAAAGGTGTAGATCACTAAGTAGTGTTGCCCAAATGCAAGAACAAGACAAGACTTAGCCAGTCTTGGTCTTGGTCTTACGCCAATACACCTGGTCTTGTTCTTGTTCTTGGTATTGCGCTCTCAGTCTTGTTCTTGGTTTTGGTCTTGCAGCAAGAGTCTCTTCAATTTTCCGTAATTCGAAAAATCAACTAATACCGGGTGGGGTTTGAACCCACGACCTAAGCGATCCATGCCGATGCTCTAACCAACTGAGCTGTCTACCAAGTCTCACGGCCACGGGAGTTAGTCTTTTTCTTAATAAACATTTACATTTAATAAGCTAAAACTTAGTCAAAAAATATAAAAAACAAATTAATGACATTAACTTGACTGTATTATAAAGAACATTATTTGTCTAGAAAGAGATTGATAGACCCTTATATGAAATGGAATAAAAGAGTTATACAATTTACCATTTATTTAAATAAAAAAATAAAATACAATACTAATTAAATTACATAACAGTACACAATAGCTTTGACATTACTGTTACTTTATATTAATTCTTTTGATCAAGAATTAATACAAAGTAACCATCTGGCTGACTCATCACTTAACCTATTTCTATGTTTTCTAATTACTAATGATGCTTTAGAAAATAATCTCTCAGCAGGTACTGAAGCTCTGTCTCATGCGTCCTCCACCACTCTAAAATGTCTTCCGAACTGGCGGCTCTGGGTTTACTTAGGTACTCCTCCAACTCGTCTATAACTAAGCCTTGATGAAAAGATCCAGATCCAGATGACGTCGAGGGACATGCATATAATTTCTCAAAGTCTATTACGTCTTCATCTTCATCATATTCACATACTTTCTTTTCATTTCTTGGTGATTCTAGAGATGTATTCACTGAGTGTAGACTTTTATATTCTTTATAAAGTTCATTAAATTTGCGCAGGCTTTCTGTTTTAATTTGCTTCCCCCCATAATGTCATGTCAAAAGTCTGAGTCTTATGCCTTGGATCTAAAATTGAAGAGGTACAATAAATCCAGTTGCTCTTTTTATAATGTTTAAGCATTTTGTATCGAGCTGCTTGAAAACCCAGAATGAGACTTTCATCCACTTCGGATCGATTAGGTTTCTCATCTAATTGTTTTACCATGGATTCAATTTTATCGAGCAAGAGATTGAATGATACAATGACTAGCGGTAATGTAACATATTTTTCTCCACCAAGTTTCGTTGATAGAAATTTAAAGTTTATTAGAAACTTATGTATTTTTTCGAGTATTTGCCATTCACTATCTGTGATTTAAAAATCATTCAATTCGGTGACAGAAGAGCACAATATGTTAATGCCAGTTCTTACTTTTAAACCAAATCCAATTATATCATGTGTGGAATTCCATCTCGTTGGACAGTCGAGTATGGGGTTCAGATTTGATGGCACGCCATCAAAACGCAAACAAAGCAGCCAGAAATGCTTCACAAGCAGACTGAAACTTCCTCTTCAATATCTCACTTCTTTTTATTTTACTGGAAATACTGCGTAATTTTGTTATAGCTGTACGTGAGTCAGCAATATTTGGCGCATATTCCTCATCTTCCTCAGTTTCGTCTTCATTATCTTCATACTGCTGTTCTTGTCCCTTATTATCAGTTTCATTGTGTAATGCTAACGTCTTTAATAAATCTTGTACACTAAGGTTCAAAATGTGAGCAAAGCACCGGAAATGTTGATGGTCTCAATCAAAGTGTGGCAGCTATTTGTCGACCGTGATACCCTGTATTTTATCAATTATGTCATATTCCAATAAACATTCGTGGAAAATCGTTGCAATATTTTCCCCAGTATGTCGACCGCGTGATGGTATAAAATCAAGGACTACAGATCGATACTTCCATTCGTTGTCTATACAATGAATAGTGACCCCGTAGTAACTCCAACTAGCAATTGACCTCCATCCATCTATGGTAAATGACATTTTAGATGAAAATTGTTGTAGTCATTTCTTAAGATTCAATTGAAGCTCTTCAAACCGTTCTTTGACCTTCCTTCTAAGTGTGGACCTTTTTGGGAAACACCATATTTGGGCAAATTGATCGAAAATATACTTGTGTAGCTTCGTCATCGAAAAATAAGAAGGGAAGATATTTTTTAACCAACCAATCAACTATAGCTGTCGTGATGTTGTCACTGCTATTTTCAGACTGAAATAAAACAGTAAATCATGTGTCTCGCCGATTATAAAAACAAATGAAAATATGAGTGAATTATAAATACATATTTAACACTATAATCTACTATAATCCTTTTATGGCATAGAGATCAGTTAAGAAACGGTTTTGAGAAAATTTATCCCTAAGGGAGTGAAATGGGAGTTGAAATTTGTATGAAAGTCCTACGTTTTTGAAGTTAGAGACACGAAAATCGGTATTAAAGTTATAAGTTTTCAATAATAAAATCCTGAATAAGCTGTTTTACGAAATCCTAACCCTAAGGGGGGTGAAATTGGGGTGAAATGGTTACGTGCAAGTCCTATATTTTTAAAGTATAGATATGAAGATCGACATTTACTTTATTAGTTTTAAATAATAAATACTTGCATATTTAAGCCTTACCTATATAGCCTCTTTATACTTAGGTAAGACTTTTGCAGCGAGAAAATTTCAAAATCTCATAGGAAATCAGATATTGTACGCGGACGAAGTCGGAGGCGGCCGCTAGTTACATAATATATGTGTTATGTAATTGTGTGATAAGTATATTTTTTCTTACCTGTCCACTTTTTCCGGTGGTTATTAAAAAGCTTGTGATATCTCCACTTAATTTTGGTTTTTCAGGAAGAAATATTTTTTTTTTTTTATTTTTTATTTTTATTATTCACAAAATCCACAGCTTGTAACAATCTATTTACACACAAATCTTATAAAATAGGTCTTGAAGCCAATTACGGATTTACAATATACGTATTTAGCTTAAAAGAACGTCACAGAGTATTCACCACCTTACTTAAAAATAGATGTATGAAAAATAAACATATTTAAAGGTAAACAAAGCGCACGAAATTTATTTAAATGCAGAATATTGTGTATGTTTGCACACGTATGTGAAAGTGAGTCAAAAGTGTGCGGTGTGTGGTGTGTTGTGTGTGTGTGTGTGTGTGTCTGTGTGTGGGCGTGTGTGTGTGTGTGATCGATACAATTTTTAATGAAATAACGATATTTTAACATAAATAAATATACGTTATAAATATAGACATGATGTATGTAAATTATAGCGTATATATATGTATCCAATTAATACCTGCTACAAAAACTTTCTTGTATTTATAATGTTATTGCTATTTGCTATTTAAATTTATAGATTAGTTTATAATTTGACATATTTTTGCAAATCACCTTGGCAACTTCACGTTTGAATGAAGGTTTACTAGAGTGAAAGATATCAATTGTATTAAATGTTTTATTATAAATTCTGTGAAGCCTATTGACAATCGAATTTTGAGCATAGTTAGTTCTTTTAAGGGCAGTAGCAAAAAGTGTCGTATGTCTAGTTCGTTTATTTGGAACACAAAAAACTTAAAATTTGTAACGCTAATTCACAACAGTCTATGTAGTTATTACATATGCCGTGTAAGAAGGACATATCCATTAAGGTTCGTCTACTTTGAAGAGGCATGAAATTATAGCAGAGACTAGATTCGCGTATCATCTGAAAAGTGACGAGAAAAACGAAAATGTAGGTGCTTTAAAAATTTTAACTGAATATTCTCTAGCTTTTGAATATACGTCACATATTGAGGATTCCATATTATACTATTATACTCCAGAATACTTCTGACATATGCAAAGTATAGTACTCGTAAACATCCAATGTCTGAAAAGGGCTTACTGACTCGTAAAACAAAACCTAAATTTTTGTATGCTTTCGCGACTATTGTATCGATATGTTCGGAAAATGTTAATTTTGAATCCATTTTTACCCCTAGATCAAGCACACTATTAACCTCCGATAAAGTAAAATTATTTATTTTATAATTGTATTTAATTGGATTAATTTTTCTAGTGAATGATACAAAACAACATTTCTTTAAATTAATACCAATACGATTTTCAATATAATAAGAGTTTAATCTATCTAGATCGGCTTGAAGGTTACTGCAATCAGTAATCCCATTAATTTTCATAAAGATTTTTGTATCATCAGCATACATTAAAAATTTTGCATGCTTAAAGCATCTACGAACATCATATAAGTACGTGGCATATAACAAAGGTCCCAGGATGGAACCCTGCGGTACGCCAGATGGTACCTCCAAAAAGTCGGAGCGTGAACTACCTACCACTACAGCTTGAGAACGATTGCGCAGATATGACTCGAACCATCTCAACAAATTACCGTGGATACCCAGTTCAGATAGTTTACGCAGAAGGATACTGTGGTCAACACGGTCAAATGCCTTCTCGAAATCCGTATATATTACATCTACTTGTGACCCACCATCCATACTATTCGATACATAGTCTACAAAGACTCCAAGGTTTGTAGCAGTTGACCGGCCTTTTATAAATCCATGTTGTTCAGAGGGAATCGAAGTGGCAATTATTGGATATATATGAGCATGGACTACTCTTTCACAAAGTTTACTGAGTACGTTCAGGATCGAAATGGGACGGTAGTTCTCAATTGTTGATTTAAGACCTTTTTTATGAATTGGTACAATATGGGCTGTTTTCCAAATGCGAGGAAAGTAGCCTTCCTGAAAACATCGATTAAAAATATGTGAGATAGGAAGAGATAGAGCATCTGCACACTTGGTGAAGAATATTGTTGGAATATTGTCGCTACCCGCACCTTTCGATATGTCGAGATTATTAATTAGCTTTAAAATATACTCTTTATTAATTTTAATGTCATGTATATTAGCAATTTGCAATGGACTATTATGCGTATCTTGTAAATATAGATCAGACGGTTTATTAAAATTTCTCTCAAAAAACTTATTAAAAGCGGAACAAATGTCAAAACTGTTACTGATAACTGAATTATTGTACGTCATCTGTTGAGGATAATTACAAATATTCGTTCTCTTAGATTTTACATAGGACCAGAAGTATTTGGGGTTATTTTTAATTTTTTTGTTGTGAAGATTTTATATAGGAATTATAACAGTCTGACTGCATTTCTTTTTGTCTACTTCTTAAGTCTGAAAATTGAGCATAGTCGTTTGGGTTTTTGTATTTTTTCCAGTGTTTGTGAACTTTAAACTTTTCTTTAATTAAATTTATTAACGGCCTGCTATACCAGATGGGATAAGTGTGCACACCAGAGTGGTAAACCCGAGGAACATATGTTTCTATGCAGTTATTTATAATTGCATAAAAACCAGCTATTATAGTCTCAATATTTGTGTTAGTGTCTAATATAAACGACCAATCCTGTTGATTTAACATTCTATTAATGATATTAAAGTCAGCACGCTCATAAATATACTTTGATCGCGATTGTGTCTTCAAGGGAGGTATGAGTATATCTGACGCAGTGATAATGAGTGAAGGATGGTGACAGTCTTCTTTAACAAGGTGGAAGTTGGATCTACTAACAGTGACGGACGAGTCTGAAAAAATTAGGTCTAGTATTTTATTACTATTATTTAAGATGGTATTATATTGCATAAGACCTATGAAAGCCGTATGGTCAATGAGCTGTGATGCAGAATTCTGGACTTCAGCAGAGCCTTTCCTGAGTATGACAGGTCCATCTTGTGTCCAGTCTATACACGGTAGGTTAAAATCGCCTACAAGTATAAACTGATCATTCGGATGATCATTACGTATTTGTGAAATAAGATTTACAAACAGTCTGGTTCTCTCTGAGAGTGATGAGTTAGGGGGTATGTAAACCACTGCTATGTGGAGGTCGTGCTCTAATCTCACAGCACTAGAAGGAACCGTCACCCAAACGCATTCAAGGTTATCACAATGCCATTCGGATCTCATACGGGCCTGCAAGTATGGTGCACACAATAACATGACCCCACCTCCCAACGACCCACGGTCACGACGAAACACATTATATTTATCATTACACAATTCTGAATCCAGGATTCCGTCATAAAGCCAAGTTTCGGTTATCATAACCACATCATAATCAAGCAATAATAAATTATTATAAAATTCATTAGTCTTAGTCCTCAAACCCCTTACGTTCTGATAGTACAGTTTTAATTCTTTCAGTGTAGTATCCATTGAAAAAACAGTTGACTATGCCAGTACTTATAATAGTTATAGTGAACAATTACATAATCAAGGTACCTAAAAATGTAGCAAGATATAGGCGTAAGATATGAATAAATATAGTTAATAATAGTTTTTAATAAGAATAAGTAATAAATGATTAATAAATGTGTAAATTTTACTTGTAAATATGTTATTATTAATCGATAATAAATAACATTATATCTTTTAAAGGATAATCTGTATTGATATTTGAGAATGTAATAAGTATACGTGTATAAGTAAAGCGTTAGATGAATGCAGGTATATGTGATTTTGGTAATATTTATTAATGTATGTGAGAATAATGTATGATACGTGTGTGAGGTTTTGATAGTGTACAGTGTATCTAGTTGTTTTAGCTGATAAAAAAGCATAGAATTTGTAACAAGTGCATACCTATTCACAAGTAATTTACGAAAACGCTTCAAAGTACACAGAATAAACAGGTAAGTAGATTTTAAATAATTTTTACAATATCTGCCGAAGAAGATATGGAGATTGGAGGTGAAGCCTCGTTTTTTCGAACGAAAATACGGCAATTTTTTGTCCAAATGAATTTGTAATTTAGTTCCTTTACCTTTTGTTTGCACTGTGAAAGAAGCATTTTATTTTCTTTTGTTAGATGCTCATTTATAAAAATCATATTAGTTAGACATCCAAACCCCATATCACTGGCTTTTAAATTACGATGTTTACGTGCAGCGGCTATTATTTTGTCTTTAGTAAAGCGATGCCTTAACCGAACGACAATAGGGCGCACACGCACGGTGCTTGTGGCACGCCGCGGCTGCACGCGATGCGCAAACTCCACTTCAGTGGGTTCGATTGAGACTCCAATATGCTTCGAAATCTTTTGTATAATATTTAATGTGTTCTCATCCTTATCCTCTGGTATGCCAGTGATTTCGATATTTTGCAATCTAGCCCACTGTTGTTGCTTCATATTATCGTCTTCCAGAGTCTTCACACGAGTTGTGAGGTGATTTAATTGATCTTTGAGGAATTTGTTCTCATCCTTGAGGCACTGCAAATCCGATGCGGTGGAGTCTAGGTGCTTTTTTTAAGTCATCATATTGTCCAGAAATATAAGTCATAGACTCTTGAAGTTCGACAAAGCGACTATTTATATCCTTCAGCTGATTTGATACCATTCGAGTTAGTATTTTTTCAAGCATGGCCTCAATTTCAGTTATCAGTTCTTTTTTTAGGATTTCTTTGAATTTTTCTTGAGAAAGTTGTGAGTCCACTGAACGATTTCTTCGCACAGTTACATTACAATCTTGAGATAGATACTCGGGTTTAATTTTGTCATCAATTTTGGAGCGACTAATAGAGCGAATTGGTATATCTAAGTTGCCTGTTTTTGGTTGCTTGCTTTTGCACTCTGAGCATTTCCACTGAGTTTTAGCTTCTAGGCTCATTTTCCTAAATCGTTTTGGTGACAAGTTTGCACACAACACATCGTACTTTAATTTACATTCATGACAACTTATAAATTCATTACTTGTTATATCACTTTTACAACCTGCGCAGCTATATGAATCCATCTTGTAGACTTGATTACTGTGCGGACGGCCTAACTATGCAATGAGCCCGTCTACGTCACAGCGAGTAAGCGGCGAGTTGTCGTAGGTCACGGTTTTATACAAATCAACACGTGTTAGAAAATGTTTTGGTTAAAAACTCAATAATTACTGCACCGATCGTTTTCACATAAAGTTATACTAATTAGTCACACAATAGACTACACTAAGGTGAGGGATTTTGGTCGTGCACTTCACTTTAAACACTGAATAATCATTAATTTCAACGGACGAAACGCATTGGATGTTTACTAAGTGACGAAACGCATTGGATGTTTTGTGTATATTTGTGATTCCTTTTTGTGGAAAGATATTAGATGCTTCCTTAAGCCTGAAGTATTTCTGTTTTTCAATTTTTTTTCAACCTTTTTTATGTTAACATAATTTACACAAAGCAATTTGGGATGCATGAATTATGTCGAAAAACTCATCAAATTTACTTTTAGGTCTTTTAGATCTATAACTCCAACTCTCACTACTCCGACTAGAACTATTCGACTCTTCGTCACTCATGTCAAATTGTAAACTTATCATTTCAAGAACAACAAAGCAAAGCTCAATTGGGAATGACTGGAGTTAAAATAAATACTACTATTTGTAACTACACGCCGAAAGGCCGACAAAGGAAAGTTCGGCATCCTTTGATAAAATTAATGATTCTTCAGAAGATTAATAAAGTAGATGCGTTGTCAGATAAGTATAGTGTGCCTACGTAAAAATGAAACGTAAATAAAATTGTGTATATTATGTTCTTCTTGTGATTGAATTAATCTATGTTAATTAAATTAAATTTGCCTTCACTCGTTTGAAATAAACCTAAGTCATATTATCACTGTTTTCCCCAATTTTTTCTTTTCCATATCCAGGGGTTCTGATTCTACTGAGAAGAATCATGGAAGAAAGTAAGAAACTCAGTAGTTGCTCTTTTCAAAATATTTTTACAATAGTTCTATAATTATGTAAAGCGATAAGTCAAACATAAAATGTCAAATGTATATGTAGATACCAAATCGGTTTAGAAATTTCTAGGTAGTCCTGTGTAGTACGAGAGGTCAGTTCCAAGCATTTTTGTCTGACTTAAATTGAAAAGGTGAAAGATCTAACATTTCTTTTGGAATCTTATTATAAAAGCATATAACGCTACCCAAGAACGCATTTTATACATTGTGTAACCGGAAAGCAGGTATTGTGATTTTATTTTTATTTCTACTATTAAAATTGTGCAAATCACTATTATTTACATCAATTCGATGCAATCAATTTCTTTAAACGGTTCTCTAAGAGATACTCGGGCTCCTAAAAAGTACATAGATCTTATTTTACGCTTTTTATTTAAGGCCGAATACGAAGAGAACTGGCGAAAATTAATGTATTTCTCTTGACTCGAACTTTGACCTGAAGTAATTCTAAGCTATAAAACATTTTTGTAGGTTTGTTCGGGTCCTTCACAAGGTGACCGTCATTTTAAAATTTTAAAATAAATGAATATACCAACAAATAAAAAAATGTTAAGAAATGATATATAAAACTATTGTTCTTCCAAAACTCTGTGAATTTTAATTTAGGAAAAATTCTTTTACGTAAAAATGTTTGTATTGTGATTCCGAAGGTACCTGCTATCTTTATTTTCGATACAAAATATTATTTATTAACATAATTCGTTTTAATTAAAAACACCTAATAATAATATCGTATATTGCCAGATAAAAGTTTGCCGTAATAAATTACCAGGCGCTTCGACGTGTGACGTAAGGTAACAACAGTCGATGTGTCTGTAGCGAAAATCGTTAATTTAGTATTTTATATGCGTTTAAGTGACTATAAATGTAAATATGGGTAGGAAAAGAAATAAATGTTACCTAAGTGGTAAAACAAAGACAGTTTATCGCATGAACGCTGCTCGAATGTTGTATTTTGAGGTTAATACTTATATTTTTGTAAGGTAATTTTTTGTTTGAGGCTGCCTAATAGGTTGCATTTTTACTTATTTACATTAGCCAAACTGATCATTTATACTTTTCTTGTGTCAAGTGAGAAACACTAAAAATGTAAATATCAAGACCCAGTCGGAAAAGAATGTACAGAGTAGTGCAAGCACAGAGACCGCAAATAATGTCATAATCAATGTATTGTCCGAAAGCATGGGGTAAGTACATAATTAAGAAAAACCGAAATACTTCGGATGTGAAGTGATTGACCAGTCGGAGTAGTCTTGTGAGAATTTACATACACAGTACCTATCCCCACTATGGGGCAATCACCGACTTTTTAGTTTTTTTTTTCTTTATTATTTATGCAATTTGCATTACGGCATTTTGTAAGACTCCCGAGAACAAACATTTTCAGTTATATGAGGTTCTTTACGTACGATGCACCAATTAAAAAAAAAAATAGTTATCAATTCAATAACTTTTCGAACAATATTTTATAACGAATAAAGTACGGAATTTATAATCTATAGGAACTAATATAAGAAAAATTTATTTAAGAAGTAAGCAATGCTCTCTGTGTTTTTCATTACTCTGCATACTGAGCTAGCTCAGTCAAATTTAATATAATCAAAGCCCGTACGGCTTTGTTTATAGGTATTATACATGTCTATATAAACAAAGCGTACTGGCGGCGCGTGGTTTGCTGCGAAACGAGCAAGGTCATTCGCGTCGTATTCAGCCTTAATATGCAAACTTTTTATATTATTCGATTAGCATTGTACAAAATGTTTACACGTTTCAAGTGTGTTAAAAGTGTCAACAATATTTATCAAATGGGTGACGATATATACGAACATTTTGTGTTCAAAAACACACACTTCCAAAAATCGAGATTTGCAGTGAACTTATTGAACATGTTTATCTATTAGGTAATAATAATAATAGTAAGTAATTATTATAAACCCATATAGTTAATATTATAATAATTACTTACTAGAATAAATTATTATGGTGTCTACCTATCCTTACCATTATCTAATTACAATATTTCTTGCGAGATCAGCATAATGTATTCGTGTCCATTCTGAGCACCTGGAAACTTATTTTATTCTTTAGAACATGTACTCTGTGGCGGCATTCAAACAGTGTCAAATGTAGTGCGTGCGGCGCGGCGGCGACGATTGTATGCGATATCAATAGAAGCCGCCGGCGCGTGTATCTTGACCTTGCACTTCCGAATAGCTGCAAAATTTCTTTGACAGGTCAGTATTCGACCTGTGATGATGCCGACAACAAGACGCCGCGCACTATCAAAGTGCCGATGGTCAAAACTAGGGATGCACTGTATTTTCTTTTAATGGATATTTTCATCCGCTATGTATGTTTATGTTTATGGTATTGTTCGTAATGCGCATAAGTCCACTTTTCCAATTTTTTTTATATATTTTTTGCGTCTCATAAGAGTCCCTAAGCGTATACCCGAACTCCTATACTCCCTGAAACGACACTCATTCCTAACTGCAAGACGCAAGAGTCTCGCAGGCTTAGTATTGTTCTTGCTCAAATCTTGCACGGTCAGTCTTGGTCTTGGTCTTGCTAAATTTAGGCGGTCTTGTTCTTGGTCTTGGTCTTGAAAAAATGCAAGAACAAGACCAAGACTGCAAGACCAAGACCGATTTTGGTCAACACTATCACTAAGAGCTTTCACTTGGTTAGGTTTTTCATTTATTCTACTATGTGTATTATATTTATGTATGGTATTAAACTATGCAGCAAACAGCATATATTTTATTTTACCTTGTTTACCATTTTTATATACTTATATTAACACATCCAAAACCAAAGAGAATACTACATAAATAACCCAAAAATAATCACTATCGACATACGATTGCAATCTAACGTTATATTTATTAAGAGGATGGTGTTCGGAGGGACGAGTAAATATTTTCAAAAATGCTAGCTGTTTCTTACCTTCGCTTCGCTCGCTTCGTTCGCATAGTGCGATAGAGAAAGTTGCCCATTTTGTAAGCAATTGTCTACAATTCCTTTTTAAAATATTGTTTCGGGCGATGACATTTCACCCCCTTAAACCTTTGCGAAATTAGACAATTTTAGTTTCATTAGATTCAGTACTACTTAATCTAGGTCTGTAGGTTTTTCTTTTTTAGTAATAATTCGGTATAGGTTAATTAAAAAATAATAAAAACGCTCGAGGAAGTTTTGAAGTCAAATATATAGATGTTTAGTTGCTAATAACTCATAAGTACGCATTTTTTAAATAAAAACTTATGAACCTAGTTTTTCATAATATCTACAACATTTCTAAAAGTTATGAAAATTAGACTATGTCTAGAAAAATGTTATCGCTTTTCGTATGAAAATTTACAGCTTCACAATCATCTTAAGAAAAATGTCTATCTCCTCCTTCGACATCTCCACAAGGAGATTGGCAGCTGTCGTATCCTCATTAAGTTGAATGTAAGAGGATATTTTAATAGAGTGAATGAGACTCGTGTTCAGCAATTTATCTCGGCATTTTTGACATCTACATAGAATTTTTTTTGCTGACAATTAATTTCGATTACTTCACCGAAAATTCGTTATATATTGAACATTTTATAATAGATTCCTAAATTCGAAAAATTCTTTAAACTTACACGATAAAGCCTTTTGAAAAACTTACACAGTAACAACGACTCCACTATACGAAACACCGTAACATGCTATTTCCCGCCATGCTATTTACAAGATGCGAGTAAGGTCCGCTCGTTCCTTAGTCATATTGTAATTGAAACTAACCTACATGTCGTAAATAATAAAAACGCGTAGTTCTCCCGCCTTTATACTTCAGTGTGTATTTTATTTCGTGAATAAATCTACATCTATGTTTTTTTTATAAAAACGAAGTAAACAACAAACAAACTTACAATCTATAGATCGGTAGTTCCTACCGCAGTCCATGGACCTTTGATTATATACCTGTCATGGACACTTACAGTTAACTACAGACAAAGAAGACAGCAGATTCGCTGACACATCTGAGGAGTGAGATGGAATACCTCACTGTCTGTATTTTTATAGATTGTCTATTCTCTTCAGACTGAAACATAGCTGTGCAGGTACTGCTTTTTGGCGGCATAATTAGATAAGAGGGTGGATAAAGACTATTCAGATGGAAGCATAAAGAAGTCCTACTACCTAGATAGGTGAATATGATAAATATAGTGATACAAAAAGTTTGGAAAATCCATAAGTGCACGCCTCATAATCTCATTTAATTATATAAAAAGAAAAATATCTCTTTTTCCATATCTGTCTGAGACGAAAGAAGAGATCCATGAGAAAAATTTTTTGTAGAAAAGTACCAGTTGTTTTATTACATTTTCATTAATTACAATTAAACGAGACCAAATTACTCTGTGAGTTTTAAAAGGAACCTGTGCGTTGAGATTCTAAACCTAATAAAAAAAATAATTATTTTAATACATTAATTCTAAAGACCGTAATCTTGCGCCATCAACACATACAACATCCGGACACCCTCCAATTTTTTTTCAATCAGTTTGTTTTTACACTAAATACAGAAAATAACTTATAATAATAGATACATGAAAGCAAGTGATTTTTCTCCATAGATGTGTATTTTCATTATTCTAAAATGTAAACCGTGCGATGGTAAAAAAATAAAGACGTTTTTAGCTCAGAAAATTACTTTATTTCCATTAGGTAAGGGTAGACAAGCTCAACGTTTCGCTTAAGAGACGTGCAATATATATATATATATATATATATATATATATATATATATATATATATATATATATATATATATATATATATATATATATAATTCAAAAAAGGCATAGAGAGTCAATAAATTACAAATTGTGATGTATTCCATCCTGGTTCTCAAAGCTAACAGCTCATGTGTAGATTTTTTTGTTTGGTTGGTTCCGAAATCTCACCACTCTTCAGGTTTATGGGTAAATAATGCTTTTAATTATAGTAAATGTACATGGTAGAGCCACGCTGCATCTATATTATGGTTGTAGCACGCATGGGTCGGCTCAGACAGGGCAGGACCACGCTCTCACAGAATACCAGCATAATGCTGGTGTGTTTCGTATGATGAGTATAGAGAACCGGAGACCCTTTTTACTGGAGTCGAGGTATTCCATCTTAGTGCTCAGGGGTGACAACGCATTTGCATTTTGATTTCTAATTAAGTTTATCGATTAGCTACTGATGGTGGACTGTGTGCTCGTTTGTCAACAACGCTATATAAAAAATGCGCTGCAGGTGCGACCCGAAAGGTCCACACGACTAACTTTCCAGTGTAAAAAAATTCATATGTTTCAACATTTTATGCAATTTATCATTCGGCACAAAAAATGACTTGACCGATTTTGCTCAACATTCAATGAGGTCTAAGTTACATAATTATGCGTTAAATTGAAACTGGTCCCATGTCAATATCATTCTTTGTTCTCGAGATACACGAGGTGAAAATTGAATCCGAACATACATAGATACATACATACGTAACGACCTCTCCATACATTCAAGACCTTGAAACGTGGAGATATGTTAAAAATTCCAATTTGCAAAATCGGACCCATTACAATAACTTCCCACTGGGAAGTTAAAAAGTCTGCCCGTTATATCGTAATTTTTTTAATAAAGATATTAATAGTTTTGCAACCATCCGCTAAATTAAATGAAAGTGTCTTCCCTAATTTGAAAAGGACCTCCCGCCCTCCCTCAATTGCGTGCACTAATCTCGTCACCACCACTCCCAGCACCACTACTCCAAACGCCACTACTCCAAACACCATTATTCTCGCAAAGACCCACCATCGACGATAATACGACACGTGTTTCGCCTCTACACGAGGCATCTTCACGTGATATTGTCAGCCGCCGTAGAGTCAGGCACACTGAACCTTTACGTTAAGTTGAAGAGGTCTCTTCTAATGAAGTCAACGCTCCGTCGCCCTCATGCTCTAATCCAGAATCCCGAAACCTTTCAGCTCGAGTTACGTAACCGCTTTCAGTGCCTAGAAGATTGCAATGCAGTGGACGATGTGAATGACAAGCTCGTGGAAACTGTCCATGCAGTCGGAGCTAAGTTCTGCAAGACCCGCCGCAGAATAACACAAAAACTCTCCGATCACACTCTTAATTTCATGGCGGTTAGACGGAAAATGAGGCGGCATTCGTCAACAGATTTGATATCATACAGGCAACTGAACAGACAGGTCTCCAAATGCATGCGGCGAGACTTACGCAATTTTAATACTGCCCGTATTAAAGAAGAAGAAGAGCGGAAACAGGGCTCTAAAGTCTTTGCCAGAGATATGTCTGTCAGAACGAGCCAACTGTCAAAGCAGAAGACTGAGTGTGGCAGCATCGTTTCCGGGACACCTGAGATTTTGAGTGAGATTGAGAGGTTCTATGGGCAGCTGTACAAATCATCGTTGGTTGCTCTTGCGTGTGAGTAACCAAGAGCAAGTCTTATCCAACACTATTCCAATGATATCCCGGACGTTAGTCTGAGCGAGATTAGAATAGCTTTCCAGCACCTTAAAAACGGCAGGGCCAGTCGAAGATGGAATTACAGCGAAGCTTCTGAAAGCGGGTGGAACACCGGTACCTAAAGTCCTACAGAAGCTCTTCAATTCCGTCCACCATGGTGGCACTACTCTGGAGGCGTAGAGAAGAAGTGCGGTGGTCTAGTTTCTTAAGAAAGGCGACAACGCTCTCTTGAAGAACTACAGACCAATTTCCCTTCCCGCGTCTACGTGCTGTTTTCGAGAGTCATTACAAATCGACTCGCACGCAGACTTGACGACTTCCAACATCCCGAACAAGCCGGTTTCCGAAAAGGCTTCAGTACCATAGACCACATACATACCCTGCGGCAGATTGCACAGAAGTCCGAAGAGTACAATCTGCCACTGTGCCTGGCGTATGTGGACTATGAGAAAGCCTTTGATTCCGTCGAAATTTGGGCGGTGCTACAATCCCTTCAGCAGTGCCAAGTTGACTGTCGATATATCGAAGTGCTGAAGTGTTTGTAAAGTTGGGCTACGATGGCTATCCGAGTATAGAACCAGAGTTCGAAACCTATCCAACTGTGTAAGACTGGGTGACGTTATATTCCCGAAACTCTTCACCGCTGCATTGGAAGACGTTTTCAAGCTACTGGACTGGAAAGAATACGGTATTAACATCAATGGTGTCTCCCAATGGACAGGTCTTAAAATGAACATGGTCAAAACAAAGATCATGTTTAATGTCCAAGTCACACCTATGCCGGTAGTTGTTGGGAGCACTATGCTCGAAATTGTTGACGAGTATGTTTACCTGGGACAAATAGTCCGACTAGCTAAGTCCAACTTCGACCGAGAGGTCAATCGACGGATTCAACTCGGCTGGGCAGCGTTCGGGAAATTACGACACATCTTCTCGTCAAGTATACCTCAAACTCTGAAAACTAGACAACCAGTGCGTATTGCCAGTGATGACTTACGGATCTGAGACGTGGTCTTTCACTGCTGGCCGTATGAGGACGCTAGCTTAGAGGACAATAGCTTGGTAGCGATCACATCATTCCCAGGGGTTATTATCATGCATAAATTCCTTTATTATAATATTCCTTTTTATAAAAAATTGTTAAATAAAGTTTTGAACTTTGCGGAGGCAGACTTGATATATTTAGTGTGTATGTTTATTAATTTTTCTTATATCGTCACCACACTTAAAATGTATGTTTGTATTATGTATTTACTAATTTATTACAGCGAGTACTGTTTTAATAAAGGCAAATTCCCTAGCGGTTATCGCAGATATTTTTGTAGTAATTTATTTACACTAACTGAACAACTCACAAAGGACTCTCTTTGAAACAAGATACTACCTATGTAAAATTCGAATACATTTTATATCGCAAATGCAAATTAGTTGTAGCTGATGTTTATTTTTGAGTATTGTAAGTGAGTGTTGTTATGTTAAATTCTAGATTGAAATAAATGAGCCCTAAATTAAAATTTTATATTGGTAAAATTGTGCAACAAAACAGTATTTACAAAATACAATCTAAATAATATATAAAAAAACTTTTGGTTAATCCAAATGTGCATGGCTTAAGCGCTCATATTATGTCAATTTTTTTGTGTCTTAAATACACACAAGTTTTCACAAATAACCTTCAATAATTAAAATATTGCTATCATTTATAATTTTTAGATAATTTTATGCTAAATTTCAATAAAAAATAAAGTTTTGAAAATCCGAAAGCGCACGACTCATAATGCTTATATGATCGTGAATAAAAGGAAAAAAATTCTCAATCGGCAACAGAAAATATTTTTTTAATTTTACTATGTTGTTACTGAGATTCAAAATTCTTTTTTATTGTAAATTAAAAACTTCTAACAGAATTATCTTAAAACGATCAGATATCAACTTTAATATTACTTTAATTTTAGGTATTTGTACTTGTTATCGTAAAAGCTAGTCTTTTTAACTAGTCAGTTAATAAAAAAAATCTCATCAACTTTATTTTGTTTTAAAAAAGTTTTTCCTTTGATTATATAACTGTCTATAATCAAAGAGTTTTTTATTTAGTCATAACCAGTATTTTAATTTACCATTCACCAAAGCCCCCCTCCGGGTCACTCCATAAAGTCCAAGACGTATAAGTATATTTATATATAAATCCTAAGTACTTTTAGCGAAATAATATATTGTAATGAAAATCTATGATTATAAAAATAATAATAATAATATCTTACCTTAGTCAAGTATGTTTCAAATTTAGTTTTTGGAATATCTTCTATTTCTACAGCGATCGATACAGCGGAAACAAACGATACATTAATCCACTCACGACGATGGTCGAGCCCGTAGTATGTCAAAGTGTATCTATAGTTAGTAAAGTATATTATTACAACGCAGCACCAACACCGAAAATTTCAGATTTTCTCAGCCGAAAAAAATTAATTATAATCAAACAAAATAAAATTAAACAGCCATCTACATTCCATGGCTTTCCACATGATAGATGAATATATTAAAAAATAAATTGATTTGAACAATTGATATTTTCAAAAGTTATCGTGTTTACCTCTTCATGCGGACGTGATAAATCTACACCATAAGCCACTAAAACCACTTTTTTAACGTAAAATTAACAATTAATCGATTTTAAAAAAAATATAAATTCAACAATCATTTATCTTTCTGACAATTTGATTTCTATATCAATAATATGATCAATATGATTGTGAAATACGATTTCATACGACAAAATGTTGGATTCATGATTTTTAGGCGCTAGTAGAACATATCTAAGCTTCATGCAATAAAATTGAAGTGCCGGTCTGTAATATCGAAATAACTGCCTTATTTATATGCTTAGGGTTTAAATCTGCACGATAATAATACCTGAATAACAATTTTAAACATTTTTGTTTGTTTGTCTGACCGGGCTTAATTTTGGAATGTTTGAACGGATTTTAATAAAATTTCACAAAAAGATAGAAAGCAATGCCAGGAGTTATCTTTTATACGTGGTAGAGCCATGCTATAGTTGTATTAGAAGTATAGTTGTAGCACGAAATGGTCGGCTCTACCGGGGAAGGACCACGCTCTTACAGAATAATTACTTTTTTTATTTATTTAAAATAAATCAAATACAAAGCTTAAATTATTTTGTTTTAGAATTAAGTATTATTACACATAGAAAATAATCGATATTTGTGTATAAATATACACACACATACACATTAATGCGCACAATATATATAACAATAATATATACGTATTCATACAGGCATACTATATGATTTATTTATTTTTTATTTTATTTTTTTTTTATTTATGTATAATATGTACATTTATTACGTACACAATTATATGAGATATAATTATTTAATAACACGCTTTTTTATTTCATCTAAATAATGTAGTTTTACTTTTCTTTTGATATTTTTCCGCAGTAATGTCATTTTTAAGCTTGACTTATATATTAGTAGCGTAAGGACCGGGCCAACCGAACAACTAAAACGGACGAGTGCGCTGGCCCTAAAATTACTGTTTAGGGCCAACGCGAATCGGCCGACAGTGGTGCGCGCGCAGGACAGATTTGCCTGTCACCAATATGTCTAGTTGCGTGGTAAAAGAATGCAAAAATTACGATACAGATTTTTAAAAAAACATGGGATATCGTATCATCGGTAAATAACCTTATATTAATTTTTTTACAATTAAATTATTATATAAACGTATTTCTCAAGCTTTATTTTACAGTTAGTTTAGTTACGGTACTAAGATTAGGCCAAGGTTGGATGCAGACCCACAAAAATATTGTACATGGAAAATAAAATACACTTTTTTTAATTATATCACGTTTGACGTTTCATGTTTCTTTTTTCCCATGTACCGGGATATTGGCGTCACGCGTCTAGTTTGTCTATACGTTTCGTTTTTTGCCTTTTCTTTCCTTTCCTTTTATTTTATTTCTTTCCTTTTATTTCTGTTCAATTTTTGTCTAAAGAACTTAGTGTAAGTTATATTTTGAATATTGGTACCTAATATATTTTATATTCAATAAGAATAAAACGAAAATAGTACAAAAGAAACCATATCTGCTTAATTGAATCATAAAATCTGATTCAAAAAATATTTTGTAAATCTGCTGATGTGTTTCGTATGATGAGTGTAGAGAACCGGAGACACTTTTTACTGGATACGAGGCATTCCATCTTAGTCCTCATGGATCACAACGCATCTGCATTTTGATTCTTAATCGAGGATAGATGTAGATGTCTATGGGCCACAGCAACCACTTACAATCAAGTGGACTGTATGCTCGTTTGTCACCCTATACTATAAAAAAATCTAGGCTATAAAAAGAATAAAACATTGAAGATTTTTTTTAGTATTAGAAAAATATATAAAATACATCACATTAATAAATTCCACTTAAGCGAAGCCGAAGTTGGTCGCTATTAGTCGGGATAAAACTTCCCATTTGGCGTATTTATTACTTTTGCGGATATTACTCGTACCACGGTTACTAAAGACAACAACTAAGGGCAAAAATCTGTAATTGCCAACTTACCTGCCAAATGTTGCAACTACAGCTAATTAATATCCTGGGTTCATGGGGAGTGGCTACGTTCAGCAGTGGGCTTGTAAAAGGCTTGCTATGAATTTTCTGTAAAAATGATCTACACTATAAAAAAAAGTATTATAATCTAAAAAAAGGTTGTATGTTCTATTCCTTTTTGGCCAGTCCGTAAAAGTCAATTGCTGGACCTCTCCCTTTTTGAGAAGAAGTAATCGCGTTAATCGTCTCATTTGTCATGCGGTTTGACAATCGTAATACGTGCTAGATTTTTTATAGGATAGGGCGACAAACGAGCACACAGT
Organism: Parnassius apollo; assembly: GCA_907164705.1. Classification (NCBI taxonomy): domain Eukaryota; kingdom Metazoa; phylum Arthropoda; class Insecta; order Lepidoptera; family Papilionidae; genus Parnassius; species Parnassius apollo. The sequence goes on from CAJQZP010001697.1 coordinate 6,210,495, forward strand.
CCACCAGATAGTAAATTAGTTGCTGTGGCCATAGACATCTACATCTATCCTCGATTACGATCAAAGCAATGGATGGGGACTAAGACGGAATGCCTCGTTTCCAGTTAAAAAGGTCTCCGGTTCTCTACACTCACCACACGAAATACAGCAACATTAAGCTACTATTTTACGCTGGTATTCCGTGAGAGCGTGGTCCTTCACCGGTTGAGCCAACCCATTCGTGCTACAACTACACTACTAATATAACTGCAGCATGGCTATACCACGTACACGTCTCGCACACTTGATGCTGTTTCCCGTCACTGATCTAGGTATTTAAAATCTCGCAAAAAAGAGATTGTTATACCGCCAATTACTGAAAACCATAATATTTCCAAGACGAAAGCTTTCTACATGTCTCTAACACCTACGAAACGAAATGGTGTGATGAATTCTCTTATACCGTCACCGCACGGCAAGTTTTACAGTAACCAATAGTCTACTAATAACTAATATTGTTTAAGTAGGAAATAAATAAATATAAAAGGGGTCTAGGTGCGACCCGAAAAGTCTAAACGTCTAACTTCCCAGTGGAAAGAATAAAAAAATATCATATGTTTTAATCTTTTATAAAAATTTTCATGACATTATACAAAAAGGTCTGGACCGATTTTGTTCAAAATTTAATGAAGTCTAAGTTACATAATTGTGCGTTAAATGAAACTGCTCCCATGTCGATATCACTCTTTGTTCTCGAGATATACGAGGCGAAATTTGAATTCGAAGATACATACATACTTACATGTGCACACTTGGACATCCCTTATTCGACTGTAAAGACTTTGAAACATGGAGATATGTTAAAATTTCCAATTTGCAAAATCGGCCCCTTAACAATAACTTCCCACTGGGAAGTTAATAAATTAAACTTAAACAAAATAAAAAAAAATTAAATGTTTTTTGTTATATAATGACATCTATATGTTTTAATGAGATAAGTAATGTTTCTTTCCTAGAGTGAGCTTTTTGCAGCATCCGAGAAAGTTTTTGCTCTACAATTAAGAGAATCACTGCTGCTTTATTTATACAAAACTATCCCAATTCTCAGGACGTAGCAATGTAACTGGCACCGCAGGCACGATGTGTCCTTGTTTAATTGGTAAAACGTCCACCTTTGAACTTAAATTTTTCCACTCTCCATCCATACATTACAGCAATCGATATATAATATGTACCTACTACGCACTAGATATGGCATTCCGAACACTCACTATGTTCAACTAAACTGTACCTACTGCAATCCGTACACCTGTTATTGTGGCTTCGATATTCATGTAGTGCGGAGCAGCGCTAATAATAATTTTATATTAAATTAGCACATATGCAAAATAACCGAAAATTTAAAAAAATTTACTCGATTAACAATAAATTCTAAATAAATAATTATTTATTATGACAATTTTCGCGCGTTTTTATCGACTGCGCATGCGCGACTCTACTGTTTCCCGCGCATACGCGGATACAGAGTAGGGCACATTTTTTGTTTGGAATAGCTTCTATAGTACGTAATACATATAACTCAATGATAGTAAAGTAAAGTAAAGTTACAGCCTATATACGTCCCACTGCTGGGCACAGGCCTCCCTTCATTTCTGAGAGGGTTTTAGGGCAAGGTTTTAGTCCGCCGCGCTGCCCCAATGCGTGTTGGCGAACTTCACATGTCTTCGAAATATTTTTTTCCTTATTCCTCAGACATGCAGGTTTCCTCACGATGTTTTCCTTCACCGCCGAGCACGTGGTAAATCAGCACTTAAAATTGCAATTAACAATTTCATTGGTGCCGGCGGGGATCGAACCCGGGTTTTTTTTTTTTTTATAGAAGAGGGAGCAAACGAGCATGTGGCTCACCTGATGTTAAGTGACTACCGCCGCCCATGATCAACCGCAACACCAGGGGAATTGCAGGTGCGTTGCTGGCCCTTTAGAAAGGAGTAAGCTCTTTTCTTGAAGGTCCCCAGGTCGTATCGGTCCGGAAAAATCACCGGTGGTAAATTATTCCACAGAGAGGTTGTACGCGGAAGAAAACTCCTTTTGAAACGTACAGTGGTGGACCGCCAAGCATCCAGATGGTGTGGATGGTATCGGGATGTTTGCCGTGTAGTGCGTTCACGAAATTTGGCGGCTGGGATTAATCCGAACAATTCCTCAGAGCACTCCCCGTGACAGATGCGATAAAATACGCAAAGAGATGCAACATCTCTTCGCAGCGCCAGTGAATCGAGCCGATCGGAAAGCACTCGGTCGTCAACGATTCGAGCCGCTCTGCGCTGGATGCGGTCAAGTGGAAGGAGCTGGTACTGGGGAGCCCCAGCCCAGAGATGGGAACAGTATTCCATGAGCGGCCGAACCTGCGCCTTGTAAAGTTGCAGGCGGTGTGCCGGCATGAAATACTGTCCCGCTCTGCTGAGCACGCCAAGCTTTTTTAGAGGCCAATTTGGCCTTACCTTCCAAGTGACCACGAAACTGCACGTCACTCGATATGTCGACGCCGAGGATTCCGATACTGGCTGAGGCAACAAGGGGAGTGCCTTGAAACTGAGGGGATACGACAAAGGGGTTCTTTTTAGCGGTTAACGCGCAAACTTGTGTCTTCTGGGGGTTAAACTGGACTAGATTTAGTCGCCCCCAATCCGAGACTCTGTCCAGCAGAGACTCGACTTCAGACACAAGTTTGTCCCGGCACTCAGAGACGTTTTCCCGAGAAATATTGGCTCGGCCGGTGTAAAGAGCATCACCAGTGCTGTCATCTGCATAGCAATGAATGCTACGGGTTTGCAACATATCATTGATATGCAGAAGAAATAGCGTTGGCGATAGCACGCAGCCCTGTGGAACACCAGCATTAATAAGCTTGCAATCGGAGCTTGCACCGTCTACAACGACCTTGATGCTCCGATCTGCAAGAAAACTGGTGATCCAATCGCACAATTTCTCGGGAAGCCCATAGGAAGGGAGCTTCGAAAGAAGCGCTTTGTGCCAAACCCGATCGAAGGCCTTCGCAATGTCCAAACTAACGGCCAATGCCTCCCCCTTGGACTCTACTGCCTCCGCCCATCTGTGAGTTAGGTAGACCAGAAGATCACCAGCTGACCTACCACGGCGAATACCGTATTGGCGGTCACTAATCAGCTGGTGATCCTCAAGGTACCTCATGAGCTGGCAGTTTACAATGGACTCCATTGTTTTGGAGAACAAGGAGGTGATGGCGATAGGTCGGTAGTTGGACGGGTCTGAGCGGTCGCCTTTTTTTAGGGATCGGGTGGACGAAAGCCGTCTCCATGATTTTGGGACTACGCCTAGGGAGTAGGAGTACCGGAGAAGACGCGTTAAAACCGGTGCCAACTCTGGAGCAGACGTCCTCAGCACAATTGGGGGGATTCCATCAGGCCCACTCGACTTATGGATGTCCAGGGAGAGGAGTGCTTTGCGAACCGAGCGCTGAGTGAACTGCACTTCCGGCATGGAGCACTCACACCACGGGATGGTAGGCGGCGTACTCCCCCCGTCATCGAGAGTCGAGTTAGTCGCAAAGAAAGAGCCTAGAAGATCGGCTTTCTCCTTTGCGGTGTGGGCCAGTGAGTCGTCCTCCCTGTACAGAGATGGAAGAGATGGCTGACAGAAATTCCCCTGGACAGCCTTGGCGAGAGACCAGAATGCACGGGTTCCAGAAGGAAGACGAACTAGTCTCTCGCCAATTCTGCCTATGTGCTCTGACTTTGCCTTGGCAATGACTCTTTTGAAGGACCTAGAGGCAGAATTATACTTCTTTTTTAGAGCGCTGGTGTTTACATCCCTGGACGCTGATGCGTCAGCCCAGGCTCGGTAGCACTCCTGCTTATAGCATGATGCTATTTTACAGGAGCGACCAAACCATGGCTGAGATTTGCCTCCAATGGGCACCACAGAGGAAGGAATAAAAAGTTCCATACCCTGAAGTACCACATCAGCGACAGAATCCGCAACAACGTTAGGATCATCCGGCGAGAAGCAAACCCGCCCCCAAGGGTAGGATGCAAAGAAAGACCGCATCCCATCCCAATCGGCTGACCTATAGTGCCAAACACGGCGGCAGCCTGCAGAATGCAACCGCGATTTCAGCGTGAGTGGCACCACACTCCGGACAAGACAATGGTCCGAGGAGCCTAAAGGGGCGTCAACGGAAATCTAATATCCGTCCGGGTGAGAGGTCAGCAGAAGGTCCAACAGGGAAGGTGCATGATCCTCCACATCTGGAATCCGCGTAGGCGAAGTAACCAGTTGTGTCAGACCATATGCCAAGGCAAAATCATGAACAGATCTCCCCGCATGATTGGTTAAACGTGAACCGAGCCATTCGGCGTGATGGGCGTTAAAGTCGCCGAGGATCACGATCTCTGCGGAGGGGATCTGCTGTAGCAACGAATCTGCAGCCATTAGGACGTGGTCGAAGAGTCGGTCTGTTTCGGCATTACCGCTATGGGACCTATAGAGGCACCCGTAGACGCGCGGATGGTCGTCGCTGTCTACGCGTAGCCAAAGGATGGACAGGTCCGAACCTTCAAGTCTGCCGAGGCGTCGAGAACAGATGTCCTCTCTGACGTAAACGCAAACTCCAGCCCGAGGCACAAAGGACTGTTCCAGTTTGTACCCCGGGCAGGAGAGATACGAGACATCAGCCGGAGAGGACACTTGCGTCTCGGTCAGAAAGAGCAGAGCCGGCCTCGCCGTCTCGAGATGGTAGTGGACGGCGTTTAGGTTAGAGTGAAGTCCCCTGATATTGCAGAAATTCACGGACAGCGTGGCAGGGGTCCCCTTGGTCTTGTTGCTCCGTTTGCCCCGAGCAGTTTTAGTCTTGAGCGGAATATTGCCCCCCCCCCCCCCAGAATACGCGGGGCAGCCTGAGCACCCACGCTCAGAAGTAAAGTAAGGGTTACTCGCGTTCTGTTATATTTACAGCGAGCGTTTACCATCTGAGCTACTACGCCTCTAATGGTTCACTACTAAACGTAGTGAACCAAAACAATTAGCCAACTTGAGGATTGGATCAACACTAAACAACAATATTAACCAAGCAAAACTGTTCTTTCTGCTTAAGAGAGATATGAAAGTACGCAGACAAAATTGAGGTAAAGTAAAGTAAAAAGTATTTACATATTTCACAACAAAATCTAAAACATTTTGGGAACAAAATAAAATACTAACATCTTACTTACAAAGAATCTATGATCAGTAAAGACGTCTAGTTAGTGACTGGCCTTGACCTGCTTACTCGCTGGCTGCATCTCAGTAATCAGTAACTAAGACGTTAGAAAAAAAAAGTTCTCCAATTCTGTATGGCGCGTCGATGAACTCGTTTTTATTGTCGACAATATGTTTCCAGAATACTTTGAACAAAAATGCTTCTTATTTCTGGTATAATACAAAGGGAATTCTCCTGTTAATTCTAGATTTTACGAGTGGCAAGTACCGAGTAAACGTTTATATATTTACAACTAGATAAAGTATCGGTAGTCTAATAAGACTATTTCTCCTAGCAGTCTATTTGAGCGCTGAGTTCTGCAATCTGCACTGGCGTGTTCCGATCCGTAAGGTGTAAAGATAGAGAGCAAGTTAGTCACAGTTATGCTCGTAGTAAAAGGATGTGAATTATTCCATCTTAGTTCTTAACGTCGGTTACGCATCTGTTGTCTTTTGTGATCCTCTTCGTATAAAGTTGTTTACCACGGGCGCTTTTTCCGGACCGAAACGACTTACGGACCTTCAAGAAGAGCTTACTCCTTTGGAACCCTAGTGTTACGATTGTTCATGAGCGGCGGTAGTCACTAACCATCAGGTGAGCCGCATGCTTGTTTGCACAATCTTCTATAAAAAAAGTTATCTCTACGTGCCCATGGACTGCAGTGGCCACTTACCATCCGCTGAACTGTAATTTTTTTTTTACTTAAGATTTATATAAAAAAATTTACAGCATTAAATGTTTATTTTGTTTTCATACCTTTTGCACAGTAGTTTTAAGGCTTCACTGTAAAATTGAAAATGAAAGTCACAATAAAAATGAAATGAATATCGATAACTAAGTTAATATTAAGCTTTTATTAAAAGAAGTTGTTTACGTCAAAAGCTGTTAAAATTTTCCTTTCGAAATTTGTCTTTAGAATGTTTATCAAATTATTGTGATTATATTAAAATTTACGTCGAAAGGAAATTATATTCAAAAGTCTGTCGTGGAAATGAACAAGAATTCTTCCATTGTCAACTGTAACATCTGAAAATTATAATTATTATTCCGAAGTTATTGTTAAATTTGTCATTCAGTTATTGGGTTATAATATTAAATAAGAACTCAAAGGTATGTCAAGAGCCATTTGTATACACATAGGTATAAGTAAAATAATAATAGATTTACTAACATTGTTATAGAATAAAAATCTCTCATAAGTTGTTAGCGTAATTAAAATATATTCGAAATAGAATTACAACTGATTTCATAAAAATAACAAATTCATAAAATGGATCTGGTACATATCTCATTACTGATCCATTACATTTCACAGTTAGAGCAGATCACGAAAGGTCGGGTCCAAACAGACTTCTTGATGTATCTTTATCAGGCGTATCATTTCGAATATACTTCGACCATAACGTATCATTTTTCATATCAAAAACATGGTCGTTGAAGTTTGCTTTTATTTTTTATCAATAGTGGTTTTGACTCTTTCGAGTGCATTAAGGACTTTCTTAAACTCAAGTTAACCTACTATGTGGAATAAACGTAATAATTTTGGGTGCAATTTTTTCTCTAAATGAGACAATCTAAAAGAGACAATCGTTTGTGAGCCCACTATGAATTTTAACCCATTAGCTCATGGCCGTATTCCACCACAATGGCCACATTCGCTGGCTCAAGACGGTATCAAATTTGATACCAAATACTGCCCTATGAAAAAATATTTTTTTATTTTAAACAAAACCAAAGACAATACGCAATGAATAATATAGTAAAAGACAAAGATATGCTCTTTTATTTTAAACCATAACCTGGCAATTTTTCTTAGAAAAAAAAAATAAATCACTTTGAACTTTCGGCTTTCGGCGTTCCACGTGTCGCATTACAGAAGGTGCTCCGTGTTTTTATAGAATTTTATATTTTTGTCTGGACTAAAAACAAAAGTATTATACTTTTTTGTATTCCTTGTAATATAGTAAACACGTAGATATATAATTTGTGGCATACAAAGTGAAAAGTAAGTGCCAAAAGTACTTCGAAATCGAGAAGGCCCATTTTGGCGGTTGGGTCAAAAATGTGTTATTTTCCAATTCTCATTTATTTTTAGTGTAAAATGTAACTAAAAATAGTTTTATAACATATTTAAAATAACTTGACGTTGTATTTATTTCAAATTCATACAAAAATATATTTGAAATATTGATCGAAATGACATACATATAAATATTATTATTATTTTTTTTAATATTTTGGTATGAGTAACGAATAGAAACACATAAAACATAAAAATATACATATTTTCAAACATCTTCATATAAATTTCTCCAAAAACAGAAGTGTAGAATTCAAATTAGTAGTAATTTTGGCACTAAAAGTAAAGTATATACTACTACTATGCTATAAAGGGTAATTTATGAATTTTATTACAATTTCTAGCAACCAAAAATAATTTTATTAGATAGTTTATACATTCAACAAGAATTCCCGTAAGTTTTATCCATAAATATTGTCTCAAAGTGAAAATATTCATAGAGATTCATGGTATTATACGTAAAAAATTACATCAATTCATTTTAGTAAATAACTTAAAGATTTTATGAAAATTTAATCGGAATTATGAAATCTGAAAAAAATTTTGTAGTTTTGATATTCGTGTTCTGATTAGCGTAATATGAAAAAAAATCGTGTAACGAAGCATTTTTGCAGTTTGTTAAAAAAAATATATCAATTTAATTTGTAAAAAAGTTTTTTATTCTTACACAACTAGCTTAAAACTTCGTACTTACTATTTTTATCAGTGTGTAATTTCATAAATGGATAACTTATAACCTTGTTTTAGGTTCAATGGTGTTTGAGATGTAAACTTGCTAATCAATCAATACATATTAAAACAATATTCAGACACTAAAGCTGGTGGTCGGTGCTACTTTTATTAGAATACTTGAAAAAATGGGATTTTTACAATACTAAAAGCAGTTACAATACAGTGTTTTGTTATTATTACCTCATCAGTTCAAAATATATTACGTGCTATCTATTTAAGCGCTTAATATCATGAATGGATATGATATAACTTTGCCATTTCGGCTCAATGGTGCTTGGGATATACACTTGCTATCAATACATAATACAACAATGTGTGTGTGTGTGTGTGTGTGTGTGTGTGTGTGTGTGTGTGTGTGTGTGTGTGTTGTGTGTTTGTGTCTTTCATTCTTTCTTAATCTGTGCGTCAAATCAATGCATATAAATTACCGCGTCTATTTTTGTGCACTATGTCCTCCAAAACTACTAAATGAATTTTCACTCAACCCAGTGCTATTTAATACTTTGAAGAACCTAAACATCTTTTGTGCTTTTTAGGGTTCCGTAGTCAACTAGGAACCCTTATAGTTTCGCCATGTCTGTCTGTCCGTCTGTCCGTCCTCGCTTAATCTCTGTGACCGTTAGCACTAGAAAGCTGTAATTTGGTACCAATATGTGTATCAATCACGTCGACAAAGTGGTAAAATAAAAATTGGAAAAAATGTTTTATTAGGTTAGACCCCCTATAATTATGTAAAGTGGGAAGTGATTTTTTTTTAATTTCAATCCTAATGTGTGATATATTGTTGGAAAGGTATTTAAAAATGAATAGGGGTTTACTAAAATTATTTTTGATAATGTCAATAATTTCGGAAATAATCGCTCCAAAAGTAAAAAACAATGTGTGTCCCCTAAGTTTTGAACCATAAATTTAGAAAATATGAAAAAAATCTGAAAAATAGACTTTATAAGGACTTTCTAGGAAAATCATTGTGAACTTGGATGGAAACAACAGTACCCACTACCGGGAGCAGTTGCAGGAGCGCGGAGCGCTGCTGGAGCGCGAACATAATGGATACCCACCTTTATACTCATAAGTAGGAACACTTATTGTGACGGACGGGAAACTACGGAACTCTACACTGAGCGCGGCCCGACACGTTCCTGGCCGGTTATCATTACTAACAGTGCACTATTTTAACATATAATATCGATAAAAAGTAGTTTAGATATTCACTCGTATGTGATTTTATGTTATAGTGAGATTGCCGTTTGATTTCTGATTTCTTAGTATTCCTGTTAAGACACTGTAATACTAACACTATTAGTGTAATGTAGAGGTTATAGGAATAAATCCACATGCATTAAGTTAGGCCACAATCTGTGGTGGGCCCATTGTCCATACAAAAATGAAATTGTCTCCTTTAGACTAGATTACCCCTGATACCATCGATAAAATAAAAGAAAAATTATAGAAATCGGTTCATAATTGATGAATATATTGCGTAACATACTCGTAAATACAAAAAAAGAACATTCAGTCGAAATGAAATCTTTCTTTCTTTTAAATAGTCTAAAGTACACATGCAGTAGTACGTGGAAGCTCTGAGTAATTGTTTCGTGTTTGGATGTTTTCCTACATTTTCTATATTCATACGTATATGCTATACCTTTTCACTTTAAAAAAAAATACCCTGATATTCTAGCCTATTCATAGAGAAGAAGGAACCGGTTTCACCCCTGTGAAGGTCTTGTTTTTGGGAACCGGTGTAGATTTTGTCCTTTATAAGAGTTTTAAACAAGCCTTAATTAATAAATATCATCCTGACATTGACTTTGATCTAAATAGACGTGGAACAGCATCAAAGTTATGGTATATCAGTTAACGTGATTTACAACCCGCCTACCAAGTGTGGTAATTACGATCAACCCTTTGTATGGATTGCGAAAGCTTAAGTCACGCAGTGAACTATGGAGAGGGCAATGTTCAGAGTTTTTCTGCGGCATATACTTCGAAATGAGAATAGCCGTAGTAGAACCCGAATAACCTATACAGCCTGATGGATCAATAAATAAGTCCCGCGAAAGTCTAAGTTGTCAAGTTCGTTAAGTAGAAATGTGTATAGAACGAAATCAAACGCTTTACTTTATGAATATACTGAAGTGTGATTTTTGTCATCTAAATTATTAACAACAATTTTTACAAGATGGAAATATGCATGGGTAGTTTATATAGCTGGAAGAACATACAACCGTTGTGGAAGAAATGTATTCGTGTATCAGCGTAGAACCGGTAAGCAAAGTATAAGACAGACCCCCACTGGATGAATAGAAGGAATATTAAATATTCTTGGGTAGCAAACTAGTACCTGTAAGAGAATTATAGGGCGGTCCCCCAAAGTAGAATCCCCCAGTGAAGACCTAATAATAGATGCAGAAAGTCGATGGATGGACGGTGCTTTGTGGCATTCCTTGGGGCAAGCCTATGTTCAGCAATAGGTTTGTGAAGGATTGTAATGATAATGACTTCATACGTATGAAAGGAGCCCATGAATGTTGTGAGCTTATAAAGAATCGCAGATAAAATATTGCTTTTAAATTAACAGTGTTGTCTACTATTTTGCTTTAAATAGTCGATTTAGTTCATATCTCAACTCGTTTTATTGACCAATAAAAATATAAAATACATTGCCAGTATAGATAAGCAGTAATTACAGCTTTTGTTATAGACCAGTTCTTATCAATGTCCCTAGCGAAACAGTATAATAACAAAGCTTAGCAATTAAGTGGTCGTACCTTTAGTATATATAAAGGCACTCTGTGGTCGTACCCGCGTAATTAAGTATTAAATTATATTTAAATAAGTAGTTTTATCACTACTGCTACTTAGCTAGGATTATATATGCACTTAAAATACGTACTAGGTGGTAGGAATCGGTTAGTGATTGACTAGATGGTAGGAATGATCAGTCAGTTTCTATGTAATAAAACATCATTTATTTTTATACGTAATTTATTTGCTAAAGATAAGCTTTGAATTAACTCAGAGTCATGCATAACGTAGTAATGAGATACGTAATACGAACAATACAAGTTAAATGCGGCTGCACAGAGGCAGCGGTTGCAGGCCGAGCAGAACACCATCATCGTTGCAGGTCGCTACGTTCGGAATGATATCATCATTTCCAAAGGGGTAATTTTTAGGGCAAATTGCTGTTTTATTCAAAGTCTTTCAGTGTTAACCCTAATAGTACAGTAAGAAGATACAGACCACGTAACACATACGATAGGCGTCAAGACCGGGACCATTCTAACAGGGGCCTGTCATCTTAGTCGTTCAGCCTTTTTTTAAGAAACGGGATTGTGTACGGAATCGAACGTCATCGTCTAAGGTCACCAATACCACATCACGCGGCGTGATGTGGTATTGGTTGGTGATAGAAGGTCGATAGTTTGTTGATCTTAGATCGGCGACACAAGACCCTGTGTAACCGGACTGTTTTAACAACTACACAAACTCGAGTCGGAAAGCAGCAATGATAGAAATTGTTTTTTTTTTTTTCATTTATTTTAAATTATAAATAACGCTCAAGTCATTCTTATATGTGATTACCTACTGAAAATACCACTGCCCTAGGAAGAAACAGCAAGAATTCTAGCGTTACATGAAAAAAACAGAACAGCTTACAATTATATTTTATGTTAAATGTTTAATAACCACCCCGCTTTCCTATCATTTTGCTCAATTCGAACTACATCCCGGTACGGGCATTTGAACCACCAGAACTAGAATAGCTTGCAATTTATATCATCATACTAAGTTAGTTTGTCCCGTTTGATATTACCGCTAGTATTTTCGAATGAGTTATTAAAATAAAAAGGAAATAAATCAACTGAAGGATTCTCAGACTGCAAACAGAGAGATCCTTGACTTAAAGCATACTTGAAACTTTCTGAGCGTGCTCCAATGTACCTTTGAGTAGCTTTTAACACAACATGTGTTAAAGAAGGAAAAACTCCTATTTATGGTGTATTCTGTAAGCAGTGTTAAGGTTAAGTAATGATAACTCTGTTAAGACTCTCCTAGTAGATTTTGACCGCGACAACTTCTAACTACGGTGTGAAATATCAAATACGTATGACATACTTATTATTAAAGACAAGAAATGGATACATTTCCTTGAATAAATATTTGTCGGCATACTTATTTGAAATGTTTCTTTTTTATTTGGGTTTTAGCCAGTGATAGTGTACCTCCTTTATAATATACACTATCATTGGTTTTAGCAGTTTTGTACGCCCTACTTAACATTAACACACTTGAGGGTTTATCCAGCTCGTTTTATTATTAGTTCTACGGTAGAAAAAAATGGAAGTTTTTTTTTAATAATTGAGGTTGCCAACCCGCTTGCCAAATATGGCAACTAAGACAATCCCGCTACGAAATATTCTATGGGAGGGGCCCATGTTCAGCATTAGACTATTGATAGACTGTGACGGGTAGCGGGCTCAGTATAATAAAATATTTATTTTGACAGACATATTCTTATCGTGCTCACGTAGTAAGTAACGTTGCCTTCAAATTATCGACTGTTAGTCTGCTGTTTGAAATGGGTCTCTCTAGTTGTAGCAAAGAAACCCTTTCGCAAGCATCCGTGATCCCCAGCGCTGGCTGATCTATATCCGCCTCCTATCCGCCGCTAGGTCTCGCAGTTATGACGCTACTCCCCGTCTCTGATCTGCGTATTTTATGTATCGGAAGCCGTTAGACTTTTCTAATCTGAAGCTTTCGATAGTCACCTCTTACGACATACACGGAACAAAATGAAGTGACATTTTCTTACGCCAACACCATACGGCATTATATCGAATATAATTTATTAATTTAAAAAAAATATAAAAAGGGCTATTATAATATTAAAGAATACACTTACAGTATACATAACCACCTAGTAAATATTAATAGGAATATTAAATAATAATAATAGAATTAAAATAACTCATGGTAATAGGGTGATCGCTACCATGTTGGTTCTGTTACATATTTATAATATATTACAGAAATAATCGTACAAAATTATTGTGCAAATATATGACTACTAAAATAAACCCCGTAGGGCATCTTGCCAGAACCAAGGTTCTTCCCAGTGGTGGTTCTTCCCAGAACCAAGGTATTTTCAGAAACAACGGGAAATAAAAAAAATACTTTAGTTTATTAACAGCACCAACATCATCGAAACCAGAAATAATAATCTTTATTCAATTAAAAGTGTTCTATTTCATTTTATTCAATTATAGCCAATACATATTAAAACTTCTTCTGCGTCTTCAGCACATTTGACAGCATACAGGCAACTGAATAGACAGATCTCCAAATGGATACGGCGTAACTTACGCAACTTCAATACAGCTCGTATTGAAGAAACGATCATGTTGAACCAGGGTTTCAATGTCTGTGCCAGAGATCTGTTTGCCAAAAAGAGCTAACTGTCGAAGCTAAAGACCGAATGTAACAGCATCTTTTCCGGGAAAATTGAGATATTGAGTGAGGTTGAAAGATTCTGTGGGCAGTTGTACACGTCATCTTTGGAGCCACACGCAATAGGTCGTAAGTTGAACATGGACAAAACCATGACCATATGTTCATGATCATGTGTCCATGTCACACATATACCGGTAGTTGTTGGGAGCACTAAACTCGAAGCTTTTGACAGCATGTTCACCGGGGACAAATAGTCCGACTAGGTAAGTCCAAATTCGACCGAGAGGTTAATCAACGGATTCAACTCAGCTGGGCAGCGTTTGGGAAATTACGACACATCTTCTCGTAAGGTGTACAAAAACTTGCAAATGACATTGTACAACTGCACTAGTTGCCAGTGATGACTTATGGATCCTGGCCCTTCACTGCTGGCCGTAAGAGGGCACTCAAGGTCGCTCAGCGAGCTATGGAGAGGGCCATGCTCTGGGTTTCTCCATGCAATAAACTTAGAAATTAGGATATCCGCAGTAGAATAAGAGCGACCGATAAAGGCCAACGGATTAGTAAGCTGAAGTGGCAATGGACTGGCCATATAGCTCGAAGAAGCAACCGTTGGGACAACAACCGATGGGAGAAAAAAGTTCTCCAGTGGCAGCCTCGTACCGGTAGGTGAAGTGTGTACAGCGACCCCCCACTAGATGGAGTGACGACCTAGCAAGACATGCGGGAAGTCAATGGATGCAGGTGGCTCAGGACTGTGCTTTGTGGCATTCCTTGGGGGAAGCCTATGCTCAGCAGTGGACTTGTGAAGAGCTGTAATTACGAGTGATGATGATGACATATTAAAACAATACAATGGTGATTTTAAACAACCTATTGTGTATACAACGTCATTGAAATACTTTTTATTAAACATCATTTCTGTTTGCTTACTCTTGTTTATTTCCACAAGCTCCAAAAAGATTTTGCTTTGATATAAAATTTAATATAATCGCAAGAATTTCATTGACTTTGTTATAATCGGCTTAATTAGAACTGCGTTAAACGAACAAACATTTTCATGTAGTTCATTTTCATAAATATGGCTTTTATAGCCACATTTTTGTTACATTTCTCTTGTTTACATTTCGTCATTTCATTTTGTTGCGTATCGACTACAATTGTCATGACTACGAGTATCGAACAGCGGTTCGTGATTTCCGTTTTACATTAAAATACAGATCTCTTGCAACATTGACTTTAAAAAATTGGTCCTATTTTTGAATGTTGGAACACAATCGTATTGTGAAACAATGAAAATGTTACTAAAAATTTCTTGTTTATTTGTCTTATTAATGGTGCGTAGTGCACAACTGCACAATATATACAAATAGTAAACTTAATTTCTTAGTCATGCTGGTTTATTGTCGATATTAATTTACAAATCAAGTAGAAGGGATAGTCAAAGGGAACCAAATTTCAATTCATCACACTTTACGTAATTTAAGAGTAGCGCCCGGCCTCTGAGCCACCACAGCTTACTGAGAACGTAGTAGATGTATTTTATTTTTTATACAGAGGTTTTTAATTTAAATCTCAACTCTGAGAGTATTAAAACAACAGAAATCGAAGACAATAAAAGTCGCATAGACGCTTAACCATGTCGCCACTTATATGGGTGGACGAACATAATTCACCATTTTGTGATTTAGTTGTGCGGGAACGTCGTACGTGAATTTTTGTTATTATAAATTTATAATGGTGCACTGCAGCATAATCAGTTGTAAAAACTCATCAAGGGCGTGTAAATAAACTAATAAAGGGAAAACATTTCATCAGTAAGTTGATTATTTACTAATTATCATTGTTTTAATTAATTTACATCTAGATGAATACTTTGCTATTAGGTTTACCTTTGCAAACTCATTTATT
This sequence comes from Parnassius apollo, assembly GCA_907164705.1. Classification (NCBI taxonomy): domain Eukaryota; kingdom Metazoa; phylum Arthropoda; class Insecta; order Lepidoptera; family Papilionidae; genus Parnassius; species Parnassius apollo. The sequence goes on from CAJQZP010001697.1 coordinate 6,225,935, forward strand.
ACTTTTCGTATTGTACAATTACCATTGCTGCTTTTGTACTACCGTAATACGCGACGCACGCGACGTTGACAAAATCGCCAAGCAATGTAATGTGAAACATTAGATATCATTGTGCATTGCGTATGGTAAGATGTGACGACATCGGTTTTGGAAGTAATCGAGCGCTAATTCATTTCTATTGTCTATTATTACGATTTCTGTGATTGGAACTGAGTAAAATCCACCGCACTGTTTCAATGCCTTTTGGTAAATTTCAAAGTCCTCTAAATAGATTCGTAGTAAAACTGGCTTCTATAACCTTTTCTTCCACCACTGAGCATGTAATATACTAGTTCTTTTACATATTACTTTTTAGATTATATTACGCCATTAGTAATTGCCTGCCTTGGTGAGTTTTTATATATTCTGAATCAGTTATGATACTTCTTTGGAATCCCAAAAAAGTGGACATGAATTTTGTAGTTGTTGCACTGATTTTAAATTAGTAAGAAGGTCTTATGTTTCTTCTTTATGGTATTTATGTATAAGTATCTCATTTAAGGATTAAAATGATTCCATTTTTATAACATTATCGGGGTTGATATCCCCCTTACCTATTTCTGTTTCTCAGAAGTATATATACAACTGTATTCCTATTTTAAAAGTATCACAGTCAGTTTAATACACACGGTGAGGCATTTAATTTTGGTCCATAAAAGTAAGGTTCCAGTCTTTAAAAATTTCAATGACACAGGTATAAAAAGGTAATCTATGGTTAGGCCTTCTGGCTTCCATTCTGGGCGGGCGTTTGTTTAGCTTTGTAGGCCACTTTCACATAAAATATTTTAAAATTTTCACAGAGCGAAATTTCGTAAAAACTTTTTGTTTACCTTTTCTGTCATTTACCTGTGATTTTATACGTTTCGCTTTATCTTTCTTAATCCATTTTTCATTGCAAGAGATTATTTAATGGAAAAAAGTACTTCTTTCTGTGACGAGATAGTAGTGAAGCGCATGATTGCGCAAGTTTTGTTCTTCGATTGCCCACAAATCATTAGGAGCCCGTTTCCCTTCTTTTTGAACTTTTTGAACTTTTTTCGTTGAGTGTAAGCGATCGGAAATTGTTGTTTTACCCACATTAAAGGCTTAAAGAAACTACTGTGGTGTGCGGGCTGCGTCAATACCAAACTACAGAGTCATTAAATGAATGAATTCTTAGTTTTTTAATTTTTGAATTATGTGTAAAGCTATTACCACAAAATTTCAATATGTTATCATTAAGTAAGTTTTAAACTTTTACTATATATATATATATATATATATATATATATATATATATATATATATATGTTTATTATAAAATAAAACTTGGATAATAACAACCCCTGAGAATGAAGTGATCGCGAACAAGCTATTTCTAACTTAATTGTATAACAAAACATAATCTATACAAATAGAAATTTAAGTATTTGTTTGTAATGTCAAAATAACAGTTTTTCAATATGCAATGCATGTGAAAGTTTGTTAAGGTACTTATAACAAAAAAAAATTTAAACTTTTGTCCGTCTGTGTGTCTGTTTGTTTCGGCAAATCTCCGAAACGGCAGGACTGATTTTGACGGGACTTTCACTGGCAGATAGCTGATGTTATGATGAGTAACTAAGGCTACTTTTATTTTAGAAAATATTTGGATTTCCGCGCAAAAAAATTAAAACCTATGAAATCCAACCGTAAGAAATACCCACGCGAAGTCGCGGGGAACAGCTAGTTGTAAAATATTTCAGAAAGAAAGTTCTGCTGGTTTTCTTGCTAGTTCTTTACAAGACGGAAGTATTTTTAAACCAATGGTCAATTACAATTAAAATTACTTTCATTAAGAATTTTATATAGTCTGTTAAATAAAAATATATGTTGGTATTTATATGATTGTATTTTTTATTTTATAAAACTGAAGTATATTTTTTATTTAATAAGTGTCAAACGAAATAAGAGTCCACCTGATGGTAATTGGTTATTGCAGTTCAGGGAAACCTGCAGCCAATTTTAAACAAAAAAGTTTACAGTAGCGTTGTCACCCCTGAGGAGTAAGACGGAATACCGTGTAATTATACCGACTCCCTCTATACCCTTCATACCTGAACTCAGCTATTCAAGAACTGCTATTCGGTGGCAGAAATATTTAGTACCTACCCAGACGAACCACCTGGTACGTTTTTTTACCGAGTTCAAAAAGGGAGAGGTATTCAATTCGACTGTATGTTTTTTATTTGTTACCTCATAATCATAACTGTTATTTGAGTGAACCGATTTCGATGATTCTTCTTTTATCTGAAAGCTGGTATTTTTTTGGTCCCACATAAATTTAAACAATATCTGACTAGTAGTTTTTGAGTTATTTTTTAAAAACGCGTATTTAATTAACTTTGAATACAATGATTCGGTGTAAATGAATACATTGAGCCGTGGTAGCTCAGATGGTTAACGCTCGCTGTAACTATAACAGAACTTGAGTAACCCGGGTTCGATCCCCGCCGGCACCAATGAAATTGTTAATTGCAATTTAAGTGCTGACTTACCACGAGCTCGGCGGTTAAGGAAAACATCGTGAGTAAACCTGCATATCTGAGGAATAAGAAAAAAATATTTCGAAGACATGTGAAGTTCGCCAACACGCAGTGGGCAGCGCGGCAGACACTTCCTTGTCCTATAACCCTCTCAGAAATGAGGGGAGGCTTGTGCCCAGCAGTGGGACTTATATAGGCTCTAACTTTTTTACATTGATTCGGTCGTGTTGAAGTCAGTAGTACAATATTTTTAATTTTACAACTTGTTGAAATCCATGTGTGATCTAAGGTCAAGTAGCAGCAATTCTAAACCTACTTAATTAAATATCATTTAATACTTGTTACGTAGATACGACCACTTAATTGCTAAGTTTTGTTATGTTTCTATTACCCTAGGGACATTGATAAGAACCGGTGTATAACAACAGCTGTAATTGCTGCTTATCTATACTGGCAATGTATTTTATATTTTTATTGGTCAATAAAACGAACCACGATATGAACCAAACTGACTAATTAAAGCAAAATAGTAGACTGTTTATTTGAAGTCAATATTATTTTAACACGCTTTTATTCGCATGGATCTATCTATGAAACGAAATATTTTAATGAATTTTTTATAGGAGAAGGGGCAAACGAGCGTACGGCTCAACTGAGATGGTAAATGATTACCGCCGCCCGTGAACAACTGCAACACCAGGGGAATTGCAGATGCGTTGCCGGCCTTTTAAAAAGGTGTAGGCTCCTTTCTTGAAGGTCCTTAAGTCGTATCGATCCGGAAAAATCTCTGGTGTTAGTCGATTGAACAAAAAAATTGTGCGAGGAAGAAAACTTCTTTAAAATTACGCAGTGCTAGACCGCCAATCGTCCAAATGGTTTAGCGAGTTTTGTCGCGACGTGCGATGGTGCCATTAGTCTGAACAATTCCTCAAAGCACTTCCCGTAGTAGATGCGATCAAATATGAAAAGAGATGTAACATCTCTTCGCAGTGCCAGTGAGTTAAGGCGATCGGAAAGAGATCGGTCGCCGACGATTCGAACAGCTCTGTACTGGATGTGATCAATGGAAGGAGCTGGCACTGGGGAGCCCCGGCGCAGAGTTGGGAACAGAATTCCATTTAAGGCCAAAACTGCACCTTGTAAAGTTGCAGGCGGTGTGCTGGCATGAAATACGGTTCTGCTCTGCTGAGCACGCCAAGTTTTTAGAGGCCAATTTTCTCCAACTTGTAGATGGCCGATTTGAAATTTTGTAAATTTGCACTAGTGTCAAGGGCCGATGACAATAAAATAAATTAATAGTTTTATCCCAGTATCCTGATCAGGATCACCAGGATATAATAAAATAAGTATCAGTATCATCACAACTCATCATCATTGCGTAAGTTTTAAAAAGGAGAAGACTTTAAAAAGGAGGAGGTACTTTATTTAACAGTATGTTTTTCTTTTTTATTTATTTATTTTTTTATTTATCCTTTTTTGTACACCACAATACAGAAACATCAATATAGTTACAACTAATTAAAGTATGTACAATAGGCGGTCTTATCACTGAAAGTGATTTCTTCCAGACAACCTTTGCGTAGAGTAATGATGCAAACAAAAGTTACAAATAGAGGGGGGCATACAAAATAATAAAAAAATACAACAATACATACAAATAAAAGTAAGTGAAAGTTATATATAAAATATCATATAATAGATTAAATGAAAAGAGTAAGAGAAAGGTAAAGTAATTTATCTAATAGCGTTCTAAATAATACGATTTAACAAGAATTTTGAAAGAGTGAAGAGATTTAGCACGACGAATATGGAGAGGTAAGGAGTTCCACAATCGCACAGCGGTTACGGTGAAGGATTTCTTGAAAAAGGAAGAAGAGTGCAAAGGTGTAGAGAGAGAAAGATTGATGGAGGATCGAAGGAACCGATTATGGGTAAGAGAAAGATACTGGAAACGGTTTTTTAAATAAAGAGGAGTAGAAGGATTAAACAGCACACTATACAACGCGGAGAGAATGTGAGTATTCCTGCGAAGGCGGATCGGGAGCCATTTGAGCTGTTTGCGAAATTCGGAGATATGATCATATTTGCGAAGCCCAAATATAAATCTAATGCATACATTTTGAATGCGCTCAAGCTTATTAAGCTGCTCCTCGGTAATGTCAAGATAGCAAATATCAGCATAGTCAAGGATAGGCAGAAGAAGAGACTGGGCGAGCGTAACTTTAGTTGCTGTGGGAAGGAAATTACGTAATCTACGTAAAGAGCTTAACGCAGCAAACATTTTTCTACTGACCTCATTAACCTGTGAGGTCCAAGACATACAGGAGTCAAGATACAACCCCAGGTTTTTAACCTTGTTACTGTAAGGGATTAGAGTGCAGTCTAGTATAATAGGGGGTAGGGAAGACCAGTCAATTTTACCAATTAATCTAGAACTACCGATGACAATGACCTGAGTTTTCTTAGGATTAATCGTTAAACCATAACATTTACTCCAATTCGAAATACAAGTCAGATCAGCGTTCATAGTGTCAACTGCTTTAGATAGATCTTCAAGAGAGGACTGAGTATAGATTTGGAGATCATCAGCATACAAGTGGTAGGAAGAGGACAAATTATGACTTATAGAGTTAATGAAAATTGCAAAAAGGAGAGGAGACAACACGCCACCTTGTGGTACACCAGCAGCTGTAGTAATCCAGGTGGAAAAAACCTCTTGCACCTGAATTCGCTGTCGGCGACCAAACAAGTAACTTCGAAACCAGTCAACTACAGTTGGAGATATGTTGAGAGAGCGTAGGATGCTTAACAAGATATCAAAATCTACAGTATTAAATGCGTTACTAAAATCAAGCAACGTGAGAACAGTAAGCTTTTGTTTCTCCATAACATACCGAATATCATCAGTGATTTGTAAAAGTGCAGTAGTCGTACTATGGCCAGGGCGGAAACCGGATTGCAAGGGATTTAAAAGATTGTGTTTTAAAAGATAGGTGCTTAATTGATTGTGCACAAGACGTTCTAGAACTTTGGAAAAGAAAGGCAAAATAGAGATAGGTCTATAATCGGAATAACTAGAGGGATTTGACTTTTTCGGAAGAGGAACTACAAATGCGTCTTTCCAAGCTGAAGGGAAAAAAGCAGAATTCAGTGATTTATTCAGGATAGACGTGATTATAGGTAAAAGGAGATCAATGAGAGGGATGACCATTTTCCGACTAATGCAGTCACTACCAATCGAATTTGAATGGATGGACATTATGGCTCTCTTAACATCACAACTGTTAAATTGGCTAAAATTTAAAGCAGGGGTGTCCGGAGTGGGAGCTTTTGAAAGAGAATCTAAAGTATTATGTTTTGCTTTATCGTTAATGCAAGACGAAGATGAGAAATGCAAATTAAGTTGATTGAGATCAAGGTTATGGTGTGTGAGATTTTGTCGTAATTTCCTTTTTATGTGTTACCTCCATTGAGCTATTATGTACTACGTACAAGTACATATTACTTCAATGGTTACCTCAGAACTTTTTTATAGGTGAATTTATTTTGATGATTCTTTCTTTTTATTTGTGCTTCTCGTGTGGTCCTATATAAATTTGATCAAGATCTGGTCATTAGTTTTTGAGTTATCCTTAGTAATGCGTATTTAATTGTCTTCGAATACATTGATGATGTTCTCTTTTTATGTTTATTGAATTCAGTTGTACAAAATTTTTAATTTTACCATATGTTTAAACTCTTGTTGTTAGCGTCGCAAGCATAAATGAGTAACCAATATTTATATAGAAAGGCTAATCCCTGAACCTTAAGACAGTGTGTGAATGTATGAATGTCATGTGAATGAAGTGTAGGATGTATGGAATTGTTTTTGACTTAAAGTCATGTGCTACGTAACAATCGGTTGCGTAACACGAACCGAAATATTAAATGATTAAAGATAAAATGATTAAAATAATTTAAAACATTGCTTGCTATTATTAGTTCTAAAACCCTTCCACTGTTTTCAAGGTAAGAAAGAGATAATACAATGTTAGAGTAGTAACATGTATGTTAAAAGAAAAACAAGGATAGCTATTGCTAGAGCGAGAGGGTATCGCCCTCTCGCTCTAGCCTCTTAATATTTTGTAGATAAAAATTGCTTAAAACTTTTTTTTAAAATGCGAATAAAGCTTTGTTTTCTGTCTTAGCTGCCTATTTATTTAAGATAAGTGTTAATTATGATAAGACCTTTGTAAATTGAACAATATTTGTTAACATAAGTTGTAATAAAGATTAATAATTTTAAGGTGTACGACACGCATGATAAGACGTAAATTATGTAATAATGCTTTGTATTTTATTAATTTCATGGAAAATTTATATGTTTTGTTGTTCTTATTATGTAATTTTATGTGTTCTTATTGGATAAGCATAATTTTGTATGTGTCTTTGTTGAAAACAAAGTTAAAGTGAAGTGAAGTGCGCAACACTCCAACAAACAAGCTAAAGGCAGCACCCAATACCGGAGGAGCCGTGTCCCCCCGCGATGACGCCCGGGAAAAGAGTGCCTCCTCGAACCCGAATACCTCCTCAAGGAGATGAACTTCTCTCTCGGAATTCGTTCGAGATCTCCACTACAGTTAAGTTCGAAAAAATCTCCGGTTCAAAATCAAGATTCCCCGGTTATCACATTTCTCAAGAATTTTCAAGAAAATCGCTGTTTCATTCCCAGTGTTGACCCTAAAGTTAGGGAAAGTGAAGAAAATATACAGTCCACATATTTGATGTCTAGACCGGGACCTAGCGTGGACCCGTAATCTCAGGCATCAACCACCATTTAAGAAGAGGCGCGTGTGTGTTTCTGAAGTAGGCGTTACCGAAGGGTGCGTCCACTGCGTCCATTGTCTCCAACCCAACGTAGTGTGACTTAGATCGGCGAGTAAGGAACTGGAAGACTCGCCGGATTGCTACTGTGACAGCCAGCGTGAGGGGTTTTGGCTGGTCATCGATTCAGAAACTTATAAGTTGGTGAAACGATCTGGCTCACTATGAAACGTAGTGGAGCGTTTGGTTTGTGTATCATCGGTAACTCATACAACCTCGGTAGTTTGGTACGTGATGGTATTAGCGAATTCACGTCGAGATTTAAGTGTTCGGAGAAGTGTTGTAGTTCGGAGTGTTTCTTTATTAAATCGCTAGTTGTTTTAAGCGTGTTAGTTGTGGTGTCTTTTTTAACCTTTTTATATGTACTTTCGTCAAATAAAAGTTGTTGTGTTTTAAAATTATATTCCGACGTGCCCATTATTACGGTATTATTGTAGGCTACCTTGCGCTTGAGATAATCTTTACTCCACTCAAAAGATAGAAGAAATACTTTTAATAAAAATAAACGCCACTATTAATAAACTTGAGAACTGCTTCAGAAATCGGTGCTAAGACTAAGTGTATATGTGTGTGACTAAGTGTATGTAGAAATTATTTCATACTTTTTAATTCTTCGATGATAGCTTTTACTTTTTAACTGAATTTAAAAGAAGAAAGTTAACAATTAGACTATAATGTATTTTTTATGTAACGCAATGTCTACGTCAATCGTTAACCGGTTTTAATGACTCCTTTTATTGAATAGGTTATTCTTTGGAAGAGGTTAGGATATACATATATCCATATAAATTTGTAGTAAAATTCCACAGAGAAAAAGTGTTTGTATATCCTACAAACTTTCTTGAGTGATGATTTGATTGTTCCGATTTGGGTCTTCACAAAAAATAATTGCTCGGGGATGTTTGACCATGTGCAACTTATAAATATCAAACTCGTTCACGATGCAGGAAAAATCTTAATGTGTATTACGTTAAAACAAAAACTAGAAATAAAAAGAAAAGAAAGAGCTGATAATGCGTATCTTGTGATCTTTTGTAGAGTAAAGGTGACAAACAAGCACACAGTCCACCTGATGGTAAGCGGATCCTATAGCCCGTATACATCTACATTTATCCCCAATTCAGAATCAAAATGCAGATGTAACCCCTGAAGACTAATATGGGATTCCTCATTACTAGTAAAGAGGTATCCGGTTCTCTTCGCATTAGCGTGGTCCTTCCCCGGTTGAGGCAACTTATTTGTGCTAAAACCATAATATAACTTCGTATATAATTAAAGGAAAAGATACGCGAATCGGAGGAAAATTATGAGCATCCACATATAAAGAACGTTATGCCTAAATACTGACACAATGCGATTAGTTATTAGAGCCTTAATTACGTGGTAGAGACACACTGGAGCTATGTTATGGTTGCAGCACCAGTTCGGCCCGATCGGGGCAGGACCACGCCCTTACAGAATACCTGCGTTAAATAGCGGCTTAATTTTCTTGTGTTTCGTATGGTGAGTGTAGAAAACCGGAGACCCTTTTTACTGGAAACAAGGCATTCCATCTTAGTCCTCAAGGACGACAACGAATCAAAATTCAGAGATACTACAGGAATACTGCTAAATATCGCAAAGATCCTTTCTAACATAATATGATGGCACCCATAAATTTTGTTTGTAAATTAAAGCAGTTAATAAAAGTTAATATTTTGGTGTTATATTGAGTGCATTAGCGAGCGAAGCGAGCCTGGGACGTGGGGCACCACGACTCGGACAGGTTAGGTTAGAAGGGAATGACGGGGTAGAATGAGCGAGCGAAGCGAACGAACAGACCCCGCCATCCCATAAGTTTATATGTAAGTATATAAGCAAGTATATAAACAAGTATATAAGCAAATATATAAGTAGGTATATAAGTAAGTATATTAGCAAGTATATAAGCAAGTACATAAGCAATATATAAGAAAGTTTATAAGTAAGTATATAAGCAAGTATATAAGTATACAAGCAAGTATATAAGTAAGATTATATAAGCAAGTAGGTATACAAGGATAAAGAACAGACCCCGCCATCCCCTTCGTGGTTATTTTTTTATAAACCACTCAGCAGTAGGAGCCGTAACGGCATAACAGTCCAGGGACTGCGGTAGCCACTAACGATCACGACTGTAAGTTTGTTTTAATTTCAGTTCTATTAAAAAATTAGATCCATTCATTTACAAAATAAAATACAAACTGAAGTACAATGATGGGAAAACTGCGTATTTTTATTACTTACACGTAGGTTAGCCCCAACTGCAATATGACTGAACACGAATGGTTCACACTCGGTCAGGAACGTTCATCCAGAATACCATCTTAAAATAGCAGCATGTTACTGTGTTTCGTTGGTGAAAAATAAGAACCGGAGGCTTTTTTGTTGTGCAAGTTTACTGAGTCGCTTTATCGTGTAAGTTTCAAGAATGTTTGGCTTTACGAATACATTAAAAAATTCTCAATGTAGGTATATGTTCGGCGAAGTATTCAAAATTATTTATGTCAGCAAAAACATTTCCTTTGTAGATGTTAGAAAATGCCGAGATAATTTACTGACTTCGAGTTTCATTCACCGTATTAAATTATCCTCTTACATTCAACTTAATGAGGATACGAGACCTGCCAATCTCGTAGACATCGAAGAAGATTAGACGTTTTTCTTAACAAATATATTGTTTAATGGCAGTCAATCAACATATTATATAAGGATAATTATTATTTTTGGGTTATTTTTGTAGTATTTTCGAGTAGTTGAGATGTATAAATATATAAATGAGATTTAAAAGAAAAATGACAAATAAGATAAAATGAAACATATGATAACTAAATAATATAACACTAAAAAGTATAATAAATAAATAAAAACCCAACTATATGGGAGCCGTCGGCAGGGGAAACCAAACGGCCGTGTTGGCGGGGAAGAGGAAGAAACCGGTGGCCGGAATCAACGAGCACCACCTTCTGCATTTGAGTTTGAAATGAACCATCAAGGATTCCCAGTTGCCTCCGATTACCCGAGACGTAATTATTATTGTCTCAGGTCATCTTAGAATAAATATTATTAGGTTTTTATATATTTAACAGTTAACAGTGACTTAATAGTATCCAATATTTCTGTATATTAGTCAAGGATTGATCGATTAGTTGCTAGATCCATGAGTGATGATACAGGACTTTATATAATTATTAGTCACAAAAGTTGGTGTTGTTTGAGAAGCTATCACCCCATTTCATTCCGTTTTCGTGCTAATAGGTGGTAATGGAATATACCAGAAAGATCTCGCGTACTCCAGAATATACCGAGACCAGTGACGGGCAGCAGCTTTAAACGTACGAAATTTCTGGTATCGCGATCTGCAATCTGCCTGGTAAGCGAAACAGTTAAGACAATACGTCCCTGCAACAGAAGAAGCTCAGATCCATCGGTAGACCTTTACTAAAACAAGATGTTAAGTAACATCACAGCAACAGAACGCCGCCCATGAACAACTGTAACACCATAATGTAAAATTTCCATGATATTCAATCTATACCTTTTAATAAATATTCGTATTTTTTTACAGAATTTTGTCTTTTGGTTTTTAAAATTACGGTATGCGAAAGTAATATGTTCGGAATTAATTAAATAAAATTTAACAAGAAGGTATGTAATCGACAAATTAAACAATAGTTCGATGATTCGATATTTATTAAACAGGGGCTTAAAAGACTTTTAACCTTAATGTTTTATTCAGAGTCACTTTAGTACTATTTAGTCTAAGTGACTTTCCTACACACTGAATTTCAAAAGCAGTTCTTGACAAGTGTTACTCGTTTGTACGGGAACCAAATATCATTAATATGATGTTTTATGAGGAGTAGCGAAAAGTTCATTTATTAAGAAAAATTTTAAAATTTTGAAGATTCAAACTTTAAAATTTATAACTTTCAACCGTTAAGTGTAAAACTACATTATTATCTTCTTCAACAATAATGTTAGGTAAAATAAAAAAAATTAAAAAAAAATCTAAGGAGGAGGTCTCTTTTTACATGGGGAATTGCCTACGCATACCCGACTGGTGGGGGCTAGGACTACTCCTCTCCCTTTTGCTTCTCGAGTAAGGCGCACCAGGAACATAAGGCGTGCCTTCCTCCACGGCATCAACTTCACCTGCGCAATGGACGCCCCCTACCCCGAGTTCGATACGCAGAGACCGAGGGCCAGGAAAAAACGAGTATGTGGTCGATGGCTCAACAAGTAACCAAGTTTCAGCTACGGAGAATAGAAACAGGGAAACCTTCCCTCCTTGCCACGACAAGGCGGGAACCCGTTCCGGGGGGGGGGGATGGAGGAGGCCTATTTTCAGCAGTGGACATTTACGTCACATAGACCGTAACGGTGACGGTAATATATAAATAATAAAAGTGCTGTGTGTTTTAATTATATTATTTATGGATAATGTAATATAACTCCATATTAACGATTTCCAGATTTTTGCCGTTAACTTATGCATATACTTTGCTTTTAGCCAAATTTCATAATTTTAGGTTAGTGGGAAGTACACCCGCAGGTTTAGATGAGTGACTTGCTTGAGTTGTACGAATCAAAATATGTGACATAAATGGCCGCATCTTTTGAATGAGTTAATTGCAACTTTTTTTATATGAAAATGAAGTAATAAACAAACTTGCATTAGCATTTGATAACACTTTAAACTGTTTTATAAACATGAAGTGACACAGTCCAATACTTATCATTAGTAACTACTGCATTCCATGGACACTTGATATCTCTTTCTCCGTTCCGAAGAAAAAGTGGTTTCACAGACGGACAGATAAAGGTTAGGTTAGGTAACAAAGTGTTATCCCATATAGAATCCCGTTATTTCCTTTTAAGTTAAAATAAAAAGCTTAATACTAGTAATGAAGTTGTAAGTCAGTAGAATGAAAAACTTATTCGTTTTTTTTTTGTATCCGAAAAACAAATCCTTAGGCAACCGACCGGAAAACATCTATTACACTCTGGTCAATTTATTTACTGAAAGAAAGCATTTCCCTTTAAATGATAATTCATTTAGCTGTAATCGTGTTTTGTCTGTGAATTATACGACCAGTTTATTTTGAAATACAAGTAAAAGTACTTTTAAAATTGAAAGAATAAATGTAATTGTTTTTGGGTCACAAATTATGTAACTGGCTATTAAAAACACCGTATCACTACAACAGCCTGTTAAACTCACTGTTGGGTCTATTGATCTATTTAAAAAATAGGTCAGCTGATCGTTGATAAATACAACAATATGAATGACTAAAGTTCTTGTATTTTCGTTCAAGTCATTCCGAGTAACTTTAATTCTTTGAAACACTGTCTTAGTACCGAATCCAGAAGCTATTAGGTGGAAATTATTTTCTACTTAATTAATAAGTCTTTTAACTTTTGTAATACGAAATTACCATAATATTGCTTCATAACGAAAAGGTCTGTCTTAACCCAACTGTGGAGGACATCAATTAGAAAGCGTTAGTCCCAATTTTTTTTACATACATAATACGTAAATAATACATAAATAATACAAAACCGATTTTTTCCCATCTTTTAATAATTATTCGAATATTTTTTTCAGGATTATTTTGTTTTTGAGCTACTAATTAAAAAACTGGCTATTAGAAACATCCAAATGTGCACAGTTATAAATATATTTTAGTACCTACCGAATTACCTGCAGTGCAGTGCGATCGTGTAACTCTGGTCGGAATCCTTGCCAGTGGAAATCACTTCGCAACTCCACTACATATTTTCACAATGGTAATGTTTTACAGATTCACCATCATTACCACTACAATCGTTCAGAGTCCACTGCTGAGCATAAGCTTCCCCAGTGATTACTTCATAACGGGGATGTTTGTCCTAGTGTTGGTTAAGGCAGTTTTTCTTTCTATTTCTTATCAAGATAACGCTGCTACATATCTGCGTGTTTGTTTTCCTGTCACCGCTTACGACGCCCATGGGACGATATGTGATAGTGGATATTCTTACACCGACATTATACGGTGTAAATTATAATAACATATATAATAACATTTATATCAAATATAAAAAGGGAAACAGACGTCAAAACGAAGCCATATGCTTTTAGGGTCACAGATTAAATTATCTTACCTAGAGTAGCATAATCGCACTACGGCTTCGTAGACAACACCTGCTACATGGCCTGCATTCTGTATTCAGCGCGTGTTAAACCAAGCGATGTGACTTCTTCCTACAATTTCAAATATTTCAACTGATGTTACAACGGCCATAGCACGCACACGTACTACTCATGTATCTGCCCTGCGTCCTTTATGCAATATGATGTCAGATAAATTTAAATATATTCTGGTCATATTTTGTATATTTTTGTAGGAATGTATAATGATATATATGAATTGGATATGTATAATGAATTGAAATAGTTATTTTATTATTTAGTAAAATAAAATAGTAATAACTTGACTATAAGTTATTTTTTATTGGTAGATAGATACTTCATACATATACCTCAACGTTGATAGAAAACCTAGTACTTACCTACCTATAAATGAATGAACAGTTATTTTTATAGTGTTTATAATTGAATAATTACTAGTGATGCAACGAATACGAATACGAATACTCGTATTCGCAGAATAGTAGACAGTTACCGAATGTTCGTATTCGGCGAATACTTATCACGAATATTTAAAACAAATATTTTCGTACGCAACTCGACGTTTGCATAGATAGGCCCTTAGCCGCAACGACGGCTACACAAGGGCAGGGGAGTTATTACTCATTTTAACACTCAAACAACTGAAAGATTCTCAACAAGCTAACAATATGCCTAAATATGTTTTGTTTCAAAATGTTGAAGCTAGATAGGATTCAACATATCAGATGTTGAAGAGATTACATGAACAATGCATAGCGATTCAAGATGTATTACCATCTCTACTAAATTGTTGTCATGAAATCACAGCAAGGCAAATGGGCTCTTATAAGCCAAATTATTGATATTCTGTCAATTTTGACGAAGCTACTAAAGAGCTAAACAAAGAATCAAGGACGTTATCTCAAGCAACCCCAATAATACGAAGTCTTAAATTTTAACTCTGGTCCATTGGCCTTTTATTTGACGGGAAGATTCAGAAATTTTAATTATTGGAACATCATCAAATAAATAAGTAGTAAAAAAAAGTTTTTCAATACCATGACGAGATACTCGTATTCGTATTCGTATTCGCCGAATAGTAGGTTTGATATTCGTATTCGTATTCGTAAAAGTAGTATTCGTTGCATCACTAATAATTACGTTTATAAATAAAATACGTAGGTTCGTGTTTTTTATTATTGTTATTAACACAAGACAAGAGTAAAAGATGCCGGACGAGGAGTGGTGTTGCGAGTAGTGGTGCTGGGATTAGTGGTGACAGGATCAGTGCACGCAATTGAGGGAGGGCGGGAGGTTCTCTTCAAACTAGGGAAGACACATCGGATTATTTAACTCATTGATTTATATATTACACTAGATTAGTAATTACCGCACCAAAGCGTTGCCACTGCATGGCCACAGCCATATGCCTAGCTAACGTCAGTTCAGTGTTTAATGTGACGCCGACAGAGTTGAGCTGAACGATCCCCGACAAAATATGGGTAAATGCTTAGTGAAAGAATGTGGTTCAAGGTCACAAAAACATAATAAATCAAGCGGAATCACTTTCCACACCTAAGTTTTAGTTCATGTTTTCATATAAACGTTAAAATCTGAAATAATTAAATAAAATTATCGAATATTGTGATTTGGGTTAAATGTTGCCACTTTTCCGCTTTTGTGGTTATCCCACATTAACTAAATATATATAATATAAATCCTAGAAAAGTAAAAGACCACTGCATCCGAAAATTTACCGATAGCATGGCGATACTACAAGCTCTGATCAGCAATTTGATGAATTCTTTGTTTACAAAACTGAACAAACGAACAAACTTACTGTCCACCTGATGATGACTACTGCAGTTCATTGATATCTGCAACCAACTTATTGAAAGTCATTCTTATATGTAATTTTCTACTGCAAATACCACTGTCGTAGGAAGAACCAGCAAGAATTCCAGCGTTACATGAAAAAAATGAACAGCTTACAGTCATGTTTTACGTAACACATTTCAGCTCATTCCTAGGAGCTATTATCATCCACAAATTCTAAATATTATAATATCCCTTTTGATATCGCGCCAAGGTCGCTCCCCCAAGCCATCAGTTACATTGAGGGATTTCTTAACTTTTTCGACAAGATTTCATGACTTTACACTCTCATCCGAAAATACCTGCAAACTGCAACTCCACGTCTCAAGCACGGATACGTGTATATTCTCGCCCACTGCAAACTAAACTAAAACTAAACTTCTCTTGTATATATATGTTATATTTAGGTATTTAAGATATAATACTATACTCGAGTGTCTATGGCTATTCCGTGACTAGCTGTAAAGTTTATGTACAAAGAAAGCCGGGACCAGATGTGTCACGACTGCAGACCCTGAGACACGAAGTAGGTCAGCAGAAGTCCATTGCATTCCTTTACACCTTTCCTGGTGCCAAAATTAGGGTCGAGGATATAGTAAAAGTTCTTCTTGTCGCACGCACTACGCTATATAATACAGTCTACTATTTTTTAATAACCAACCCTTTACAGATCATTTTGCTCAATTCGAACTACAACTGGTCATTTGAACCACCAGAACTAATGTTTTGCAATTTCTATCATCATACTGAGTTTGTTCATCACGTTTGATATTACTGCCAGTAGTTTCGAATGTGTTATTAAAATAAATATTAATAAATGAACTGAAGGATTCTCAGACTGCAAACAGAGAGATCCTTGGCTTAAAGCACACTAGAAACTTTCTGAGCGCGCTTCAATGTACCTTTGAGTAGCTTTTAGCACAACATGTGTTAAGAAAGTGAGAACTTCTATATATTATGCTGTACTCTGTAAACATTGTTAAGAGTTAAATAATGATAACTCTGTTAAGACTCTCCTAGGCAGATTTTAACCACGACAACTTCTAAATACGGTGTGAAATATCAAATACGTAAGACATAATATTAAAGACTACAAATGGATATATTTTCTTGAATACATGTTTATCTGCATATTTGAAATGTTTTTTTATTTGGGTTTTTGCAGTTTTGTATATCCTACTTAACATACTTGGGGGTTTATCCAATTAGTTTTTTTTTTTAATAATAGTTCTACGGTAGACCAAAATGGACCGTTTTTTTTTTCGATTAGTCCTATTGCTCAGTTTACCGTATAGAGTAGTTTAAGAATATCACAACCACATATTGCGTGGCTGTCTTCAGAGATGACAGAGGGGAAACTTAGTAAGAGATGTGCAGCAGCGTCTTCCTAATTTGAAAACGAGTTTGCTAACCCGCTTACCAAGCGTGGCAACTACAGTAGCAAAGCGACAGTAGCCTAATGGCAGGGCGCGGACCGCGAACTCAAAAAGGTCGGGGTTCGAATCCGCCATTCGACTACTGGCGTGAACCGCTCGTAACACAAGCAATTTAAGCTTAACACGAGTGGTTGAGGGGAATATTAGTAATGTTTATAGCATTGTTAATATTCTTTTTTTTAAACTACGGCATATCCCGCTATGAACCAATTTATGGAAGAGGCCTACCTTACCTATCTTACCTACGTATTAAGTAACTTTGCCTTCAAATTATCGACTGTTAGTCCGCTGTTTGACATGGGCCTCACTCGTTGTAGCAAAGTTTTGCCTCAATTTCTAAGCTGGGCAGGTGGATTGATGAATACAGTACCACACAAGAACCTTCTGGTAATCCATTGCCCGCATATTGACAGGGCCAAAGAAATAGTTTCGCACACATCCACGATCCCACCCACGCTGGCTGATCTATAGCCGCCTCCTATCCGCCGTCAGGTCTCGTACCTATGACGCTGCTCCCCGTCTCTGGTCTGGATATTTTATTTATTAGTAGCCATTAGACATTTTAAATCTGTGATTTCCTATGGTCACCTTTTACAACATCCACGGAACAAAATGAAGTGGTGACATTTTCTTACGCCACCACCACACGGCATTATATCGAATATCATTTATTAATTTAAAAAAATATAAAAAGGGTTATAATATTAAAGAATACACTTACAATATACATAACCACCTTTCTATACTCGAAGGGAATACATGGATTAAAATAACTCATGGTAATAGGGAGATCGCTATCATTTTTTTTTATAGGATTGGGTGACAAACGAGCACACAGCCCACCTAATGGTAAGTGGTTGCTGTGGCCCATAGACATCTGCATCTATCCTCGATTACGAATCAAAATGCAGATGCGTTGTCACCCGTGAGGACTAAGATGGAATGCCTCGTTTCCAGTAAAAAGGGTCTCCGGTTCTCTACAATCACCATACGAAACACATCAGCATTAAGCTACTATTTCACGCTGGTATTCTGTGAGAGCGTGGTCCTTTCCCGGTCGAGCCCACCCATTCGTGCTACAATTATATTTCTAATATAACTGTATTATTGCTCTACCGCGTATATAATGTTTTTTTATTATATGCAAGCAGCTATGCAGGTCTAGGGAAAAAGACCAGTATCACTGCGACCTATAAGATCTATTGTGATCGCTGCTATGGCTATAGTTCACTGCTAAGCTCTATGTCTTCAATGAATAGAAGGAGTTGCTTAGCCGTGAGCAATTTCAGTTCTTCTGGGCGGAGCACATAGTTTCCCAAACGAGTGTTACGTTTGCGCATTAAGGGTCCGCAATCAGTTAGGAGTGTAGAGGCTAGGGTGTGTATATAATGTTGGTTCTGTTACATATTTATAATATATTACAGAAATAATTGTACAACATTATTATGAAAATATATGACTGCTAAAATAAACCCGGTAGGGTATCTGGCTGATTCTTATCAGAACCAAGGTATTTTCAGAAACAATGGGAAATAAAATAATTACTTCAGTTTATGTGTCCTATGAAGGTGTAAGAGCCGCATGCCTATGCACCAACATCATCGAAACCAGAGACAATAATCTATATTCAATTAAAAGTATTCTATTCCATTTTATTCATTTATAGCCCATACATATCAAAACTTCTTCTGCGTCTTCAGCAGAAGAAGGCAACTGAATAGACAGATCTCCAAATGGATGCGGCGTAACTTACGCAACTACAGCTCGTATTGTAGATCGTGCAGAACTCGGGTTTCAAAGACTTTTCGAGAGATCTGTCTGCCAGAAAGAGCCAACTGTTGAAGCTGAAGACTGAATGTGGCAGCATCTTTTCCGGTAAATTGAGATATTGAGTAAGATAGCGTCTCCCAATTAATAGATCGTAAGTTGAATATCGACAAAACCATGATCATGTGTTCATGATCATGTGTCCATGTCACACATATGCCGGTAGTTGTTGAGAGCACTAAGCTCAAAGCTTTTGACAGCACGTTTACCTGGGACAAATAGTCCGACTAGGTAAGTCCAAATTCGACCGAGAGGTCAATCAACGGATTCAACTCGGCTGAGCAGCGTTTGGGAAATTACGACACATCTTCTCGTAAGGTTTACAAAAACTTACAAAAGACATCGTACAATTAGTACGTGTTGCTAGTGATGACTTATGGATCCTGGCCCTTCACTGCTGGCTGTAAGAGAACACTCAAGATCGCTCAGCGAACTATGGAGAGAGCCATACTCGGGGTTTCTCTACGCAATAAACTTAGAAATGAGAATATCCGCAGTAGAGCCACAGTGACCGATAAAGGCCAACGGATTAGTAAGCTGAAGTGGCAATGGGCCGGCCATATAGCTAGAAGAAGCGACAACCGATGGGAGAAAAAAGTTCTCCAGTGGCCGCCTCTTACCGGTAGGTGAAGTGTGTAGAGCTAGATGGAGTGACGATCTAGTAAGACATGCGGGATGTCGATGGATGCAGGTGGCTCAGGACTTTGCTTTGTGGTATTCATTGGGGGAGGCCTATGTTCAGCAGTGGACTTGTGAAGAGCTGTAATTATGAGTGATGATGATGACATATTAAAAAAATACAACCTATTGTATATACAACGTCATTGAAATACTTATTATTAAACATCATTTCTGTTTGCTTACTCGTGTTTATTTCCACAAGCTCCAAAATGATTTCGTTTTGATATAAAATTTAATATAATCGCAACGATTTCATTGACTTTGTAATAATCGACTTAATTAGAACTGCGTTAAATGAACAAACATTTTGATGTAGTTCATTTTCATTAATATGGCTTTTTTGTTACATTTCCACATTTTTGTTACATTTCTCTTGTTTACATTTCGTTTTGTTGTGTATCGACTGCCAAATGTCGTAACTACGAGTATCGAACAGCGGCTCGCGATTTCCGTTTTACATTTAAATACAGATCTCTTGCAACAGCATAGACTGAAAAATTGGTCTTATTTTTGAATGTTGGAACAAAATCGTATTGTGAAACAATGAAAATGTTACTAACATGTCTTGTTTATTTTGCTTATTAATATTGCGTAGTGCACAACTGCACAATATACACAAATAGTAAACTTAATTTCTTAGTCATGCAGGTTTACTCTCGATATTAATTTACAAATCTAGTAGAAGGGATAGTGAAGGGAACCAAACTTTGATTTATCGCATTCTATGTAATTTAAGAGTAGCGCCCGGCCTCTGAGCCACCACAGCTTACTGAGAACGGATAGATAAATTTTATCTTTTATACAGAGGTTTTTAATTTGAATCTCAACTCAGAGTATTGGAACCACAGAAGTCGTAATAATAAGACAATAGAAGTCGCATAGACGCGTGACCATGTCGCCGCTTATATGGGTTGACGAACATTATTCACCATTTCGTGATTTAGTTGTGCGGGAACGTCGTACGTGAATTTTTGTCATTATAAATTTATAATGGTGCACTGCAGCATAATCAGTTGTAAAAACTCATCAAGGACGTGTAATTAAACTATTAAAGGCATAACATTGTAGTGTTATGCTGCTTACATATCATTTTACACTATTTTAAATTTATTTTTCCACTCTGTTTTTGATTTTCTGCATTCACCTCAAAACTGGATATTTAGCATCACCTTTATTTCCATAGGATACTGTAACGTTTTTAAACCATAAGAACACAATAACAAATCATTTTCACTTCGTATTTTCACGCTATCAACACTTTTTAAATCGGTGTTAATGGAGTCTCACTTCAGCTTTCATACTAGAAGCATCTCTTAAAGGCCTTATCCTGGGGCCGCACTGCCCCGGGATCCTGCAAGCCTCTGCCTTCATCTGGAGTCGTCGTCTAGCCACGCCTACGCCTCCACCTACTAGTGCCCGCGCTATCTTTAGCCGCTGTGCGTGCTTGCTTCAAGCGCTGCGTGTGCCTACTCCGGGCGCTGCGTGTGCCTACTCCGGGCGCTGTGTGTGCCTACTCCGGGCGCTGTGTGTGCCTACTCCGGGCGCTGTGTGTGCCTACTCCGGGCGCTGTGTGTGCCCCTACTTCAAGCGCTGCGTGTACCTGCTCCAGACGCTGCATGTACCTACTCCAGACGCTGCGTGTGCCTACTCCGGGCGCTGTGTGTGCCTGGTCCGGGCGCTGTGTGTGCCTACTTCAAGCGCTGCGTGTGCCTACTCCAGACGCTGCGTGTGCCTAGATCAGGCGCTGCGCACCTACCACAGGCATAGCCTGTGCATACTCCGTGATCGGTGAGCACCACTGCCAAGCGCGGTGTGCCACCTCGGTCTTCGGGCTCCGTTTCAGTACTCATTTATCTTTGTTATTTTTTTTTACAAAAAAATTGTAATTCACGTCACCCACCATCATCTTCATATTTTTTTTTTATATAAAACTGTAAATATCTTTTAAAATTTTAAATAAATTATTCGTTTTTGTTCTATTTTTGTTGTTTCGTTGTTGTTAGGTTAGGTTCTTTAGTTTTTAATTGTCGCTTTACGACAACATTTCATCAGTAAGTTGATTATTTACTAATTATCATTGTTTTCAATTAGGTGAATTGTTAAATTCATATGTTCTGAATCAGTTACGATACTTCTTAGGAATCCCAGAATAGTGGACATGAATTTTGTAGTTGTTGGAAGGCCCAGATTTACTAAACCTTCGTAAGAAGGTCTTATATAATTCGTGTAAAGGTCTATATTTGGTATTTATGTATAAGTATCTCATTTAAGGATTAAAATGGTTCCATTTATATTACATTATAGGAGAAACAGAAATAGGTAAGGGGTGTATCCCCCCTTACCTATTTCTGTTTCTCAAAAGTGTATATACAACTGTATTCCTATTTTAATGCTATCACAGTCAATTTAATACACACGATGAGGCATTTCATTTTGGCCCATAAAAGTAAAGTCTATAAAAATTTCAATGACACAGCTATAAAAAGGTAATCAATGGTATAGGCCTTCTGGCTTCCATTCTGGGCGGGCGTTTGTTTACCTTTGTAGGCCAGTTTCACATAAAATATTTTAAAATTTTAAGAGAGCGAAATTTCGTAAAAACTTTTTGTTTACCTTTTCTGTCATTTACTCGTGATTTTCTACGTTTTGGTTTATTTTACTTAATTTATTTTGCATTGTAAGAGACGATTTAATGTTAAAAAACTACTTCTTTCTGTTGCGAGATAGTAGCGAAGCGCATGATTGCGCAAGTTTCATTCTTCGATTTCCCACAAATCATTAGGAGCCCGTTTCCCTTCTTTTTGAACTTTTACCGTTGAGTGTAAGCGATCGGAAATTGTTGTTTTACCCACACTAAAGGTTTAAAGAAACTCTTTTGTGTGCGGGCTGCGTTAACATCAGACTACAGAGTCAGTAACTGAATGAATTCTTAGATTTTTTTTTTCATTTTTGAATTATGTGTAAAATGATTACCACAAAATTTCAACATTTTATCTTTAAGTAAGTTTTAAAATTTTACTACTATAAAATATGTTTATTATAAAATAAAATAAGGATAATAACAACCCCTGAGAATGAAGTGATCGCTAGCAAGCTATTTCTAACTTAATTGTACAACAAAACATAATCTATACAAATAGAAATTTAAATATTTGTTTGTAATGTCAAAATAACAGTTTTTCAATATGCAATGCATGTGAAAGTTGTATACAAAAAAAATTTAAACTTTTTCCTCTTCTCTGTTTGTTTCGGCAAATCTCCGAAACGGCAGGACTGATTTTGATGGAACTTTCACTGGCAGATAGCTGATGTTATGATGAGTAATTAAGGCTACTTTTATTTTAGAAAATAATTGGGGCTCCGCGCAAAAAAATTAAAACCCATGAAATCCAACCGTAATAAATACCACGCGGACGAAGTCGGGGGGAACAGCTAGTTGTAAAATATTTCCGAAAGAAAGTTCTGCTGGGTTTCTTGCTAGTTCTTTACAAGACGGAAGTATTATTATTAACTAATGGTGAATTACAATTAAAGTGACTCAAAAATATAGTCTTAAAAGATATATATTAAGCAATTAAGTTAAATTAATAAACATAAAGTTAATATATTTCAGACATTATACCAATAACATAGTAAATTAAAGGCAAAATTATTGTTTTTCGTAATAAATAAATTTATTTAAAAACTTGAAAAAAATATTTAAAATAAGATAAATAATAGAAATACAAGTCAAAAAAATATTGTAAAATTAAGTTAGGTAAATAACGTTTATAAGATAATTAGAAATTTTTTAAAAATTGTTTAAGTCATGGGAGGTGTTCGTGTATAAAAGAAAATAAAAAAAGGATATATAAGTTGTGGAAGGAGTTCACGTATAGATGAAATTTCCTAAGTTGTTGAAGGAGTTCATGTATTAAAGAAAATTTTCCTAAGTTATGGAAGGTGTTCACGTATAGATGTCTTGTATGGAGGAAGCTGTCGGAGGAGTCGGATACAAAAGCAATACTAAAGAAGGTCTCCATGATGAATTTGCATTACAATAGTAGGGTCGTGGGTTCGAACCCTATATATTAATGACTTATGAAAGTAAGGTCTATGATCCAAAAGCAATACTATAGAAGGTCTCTATGATTAATATGCATTACAATAGTAGGGTCGTGGGTTCGAATCCTATATATGAATGACTTATGAAAGTAAGGTCTATGATTCAAAAGCAATACTTACTATAGAAGGTCTCTATGATTAATATGCATTACAATAGTAGGGTCGTGGGTTCGAATCCTATATATACATGACTTATGAAAGTAAGGTCTATGATACAAAAGCAATATTATAGGAGGTCTCCTTGATGCGTAAGCATTGTATGGGGTGGTCTGGTGACTGACTGCTCCTAGTACTGTAGCAAAATGACTAGTCCTTATTAGGGACTTGAAGAGGAATATTATGGTGGCGTGTGTGCTGCTTCACGAGCAATTGGTCCGAGGTAAACTTGGACTCGCTAACCGATGTGTCCTAGACATATCATCTAAGTGCCAGTGGTAAGCGGGTTTGTTGTAGCAATACGGCTCTCCCGTGGACATCGCACACCCATACCGTTTGTGGGCGACGTCGTTGCGCATAGCGATCTGTCGTCTATCTTTCGGATTGGGATGATGAGTGTGTTTGGTAGCACTTTTAAGTGTAACAGGCATACTCAACTTCATGTCTTAGTGCATTAGCGCTATGATACGTGGAGTTTTGTTCATTGGCGTCTTAGTAGCGTGCTATTATGATACGTTGGTGATATTTTTTATATAACAACAATACAAACTTTGTTACCAAAGTCGATAGGGGTCATGTGGTTGTGTTGTGAGCGGGGGCCCCCCGTATGATAGTTGCGTTGATGCTTACTGCTACTTGCGGTATTGCGTCTTGTGATGGATCTGCGGGTGTGCTGCGCCTGATTCGACGCATTCTTGTGGTTCTGGTCGATGGAGGTATACAATTAACATCTTAGTGCTGGTGGTAAGCGGGTTTGTTGTAGCAATACGGCTTTCCCGTGGACATCGCACACCCATACCGTTTGTGGGCGACGTCGTTGCGCATAGCGATGTGTCGTCTATCTTTCGGATTGGGATGATGAGTGTGTTTGGTGGCACTTTTAAGTGTAACAGGCATACTCAACTTTATGTCTTAGTGCATTAGCGCTATGATACGTGGAGTTTTGTTCATTGGCGTCTTAGTAGCGTGCTATTATGATACGTTGGTGATATTTTTTATATAACAACAATACCAACTTTGTTACCAAAGTCGATAGGAGTCATGTGGGTGTGTTGTGAGGGGGCGCCACCCGTATGATAGTTGCTTTGATGCTTACTGCTACTTGCGGTACTGCGTCTTGTGATGGATCTGCGGGTGTGCTGCGCCTGATTCGACGCTCTCTTGTGGTTCTGGTCGATGGAGGTATGCGGGTGGTGATGTCTGCTGGGATGTATGGGGGACCTTGGGATGGTGTAAGCCCGACGATAGTCGTATTGATGCTTGTTGCGTTCTGCAGCATTGCGTCTCTGCGATGGTTGTTTGGTGGGACGCTATTCTCAATGGCGCTCTCTGCGTCTTGGTTTGACTCACACCTAAGTAGCTTTGCCCAAGTCGGGTCCCTTCATTGCGGGGCTGCAGACTGTCTGCCCTCCACGATGTTTTATATAACAGCATAATATTATATCTCTGTAACTTTCCCACCTTTGAATGATTGAAGGCAACTTGTTGGTGGGTGAGACAAACATGATCGAAAATGCATTTACTCAACGTCAGTGACACAAACCCTTTCTGATGGCGAATTATTACTCTTATCTTATAACTGCCTTTTGGCTATATCTGCCGTTGTATTGGTTGGTGGAGCATATGTGTCGACCTCATGCGGGTGGTAGCTGGCGGGAGGATCTGAGGAGACTCTCAAGGCTGCGGCCGAAAGCCGCACAACGTGGGACCCCATTCCCTTGAGGTGAGCAGTAGACTCATGACACGCTCTGCGGCTAGTAGCCGTGCTGATCATGCAATTGGTGGTGATGCCATACACTTACATCACGTCTGCAGGAGCGGCGGTCCGGCAGGAGGTGGCGCTCACGGAGGGTTTACGGCCAGTGTGCCTATTTGCCTAAACCGTGTGACGTACATTCACTGTGGCTGGATTCGTTCGTATTCTGTATGGCGTTTACACGCATTGACATGCGCGACTTCGGTCGATGTTTGTGCTTACGCACTAACAAGGGGCCAAGCCTCTTTTACTGGTTCGCCAGTTATTTTGCTGTGGACTACGGTCCAGTTCCCGAATTAGCGTTCCCTTCGGGGGGAGTGCACCAAAATGGTTGGCACTCACCGTGCACGGCGTGTGTGGGGCCGTGTACCTCCCCTACATTTTTTTTAAATAAATGTAGGAGAGCGAAGCCCTTGTATCGGGTATTTTGTATAAATATATTTTGAGCCTTTTCCGAGCGGGAAGGGATAATTAATAATGTAAACCTGATGCAAGTGGAATAGGGACGTTTTATGTTCTTAACCTTTTTCGAGCCCTGTCTTCGTGAACGGGGTTCACTTAGCTTATAAGGCACTACCAACAGCTTTCCATTGCTCTAGTGAATATTCATTCTTCCAAAAGACACCTAAAAGAACTAAGTTACTAAACAAACACAACGTAAATAAGGGTCCTAACTAAGACGATCACGCCAAAATATTAAAACCGGCCTATTAATAAACCTTTTGAAAGATCATTTAGAAAGATCAAAACATATTTTATTTATCCTGGTCACATATATATAATTATTATCGAAAAGGGGTAAATTAATTATATCTAATATATCTATTATTATGAGAGAGGGAGGGAGACCGTTACATTTACAAGATGGAAGTATTTTTGAACCAGTGGTGAATTACAATTAAAATGACTCATTAAGAATTTTTTATAGTCTGTTAAAAATATATATGTTGGTATTTATATGATTGTATTTTTTATTTTATAAAACTGAAGTGTCAAACGATTTTAAACAAAAAAAGTTTACAGTAGCGTTGTCACCCCTGAGGAGTAAGACGGAATACCGTGTAATTATACCGACTGTCTATATACCCTTCAGACCTGAACTCAGCTATTCAAGAACTGATATTCGGTGGCAGAAATACGTAAAAGGGTACCACCTACCCAGACAGACCACCTGGTACGTTTTTTTACCGACTTCAAAAACGGAGATGTATTCAATTCGAATGTATGTTTTTTATTTGTTACCTCATAATCATAACTGTTATTTGAATGAACCGATTTCGATGATTTTTCTTTTATCTGAAAGCTGGTATTTTTTGTTTGGTCCCACATAAATTTAAACAATATCTGACTATTAGTTTTTGAGTTATTTTAATAACGCGTATTTAATTACCTTTGAATATTACATTGATTCGGTCGTATTGAAATCGGTAGTACAATATTTTTAATTTTACAACTTGTTGAAATCCATGTAAATGTCAAGGCTAAGTAGCAGCATTTCTAAACCTACTTAATTAAATATCATTTAGTAATTAGTTACGTAAATACGACCACTTAATTGCAAAGTTTTGTTATGTTTCTATTACCGTAGGGACGTTGATAAGAACCGGTCTATAACAGCAGTTGTAGTTACTGCTTATCTATACTGGCAATGTATTTTATATTTTTATTGGTCAATGAAACTAGTTGCGATAAGAACAAAACTGACTAATTAAAGCAAAATAGTAGACAACACTGTTTATTTAATGTTAATATTATTTAAACACGCTTTTATTCGCACGTATCTATCTATGTAACGAAATATTTTAATGTATTTTTATAGGAGAAGGGGCAAACGAGCGTACGGCTCAACTGAGATGGTAAGTGATTACCGCCGCCCGTGAACAACTGCAACACCAGGGGAATTGCAGATGCGTTGCCGGCCTTTTAGAAAGGAGTAAGCTCTTTTCTTGAAGGTCCTTAAGTCGTATCGGTCCGGAAAAATCTCTGGTGGTAGTCGATTGAATAAGAAAGTTGTGTGAGGAAGAAAACTTCTTTAAAATTACGCAGTGCAAGACCGCCAATCATCCAAATGGTATAGCGAGTTTTGTCGCGATCTGCGATGGTGAAATTGTGCGGCTGCAATTTGTCCGAATAATTCCTCAAAGCACTCCCCGTGGTAGATGCGATCAAATATGCAAAGAGATACAACATCTCTTCGCAGTGCCAGTAAGTTAAAGCGATCGGAAAGAGACGATTCGAACGATTCTGCACTGGAGGCGATCAAATGGAAGAAGCTGACACTGGGGAGCCCCAGCCCAGAGATGGGAACAGAATTCCATTTGAGGCCAAACCTGCACCTTTAAAGTTGCAGGCGGTGTGCTGGCATGAAATACTGTTCTGCTCTGCTGAGCACGCCAAGTTTTTAGAGGCCAATTTTCTCTAACTTGTAGATGGCCGATTTGAAATTTTGTGCCGGACAAACAAAAAGATCAATTAGAACCCGCGTAAAAGAACATATAGCTGATGTGAATCATCAACGTTCCGGAAAGTCTGCAGTTTGCGATCATATCCTAGACGGCCCCAACCATTACATCAGATTTGATAGACCACAAATCCTCGCGAAAGAACACCGATTCCTACCAAGGATGATACGTGAGGCTATTGAAATTAAAAAACATCCTAATTTCAATAGAGAAGGAGGCTGGGTACTACCACCTGCTTGGGATCCTATAATCAATAAAATTAAAACTAAACCCAAGCATACCACTGCAAGACCTCAGGACATAGTCAGTTCATTTTGCATAGATCGGACCATAAACAATAATTAAAAAAGCTGAAGGTACTCCGGGTTTAACAATGACATCGGGACGTCAGTCATCTCAGTCCCCCGTGACCATTGGTGCTGGAAAGCGCCCGAAACGTCGGGAATTAAAAATAATAGTAAAATAAACGCGATAAAATCCGTAAAAGTAGTTTTAATCAATGATATATGATATATATGATAATCTTTATATTTGTGCAATTGTTCATGGGGGTATATGGTAAGATGTGCAGGAAGTCGATGGATGCAGGTGGCTCAGGACCGTGCTTTGTGGCATTACTTGGGGGAGGCCTATGTTCAGCAGTGGACTTGTGAAGGGCTGTAATGATGATGAATGATGATTTTTTATAAGCTCTTAATAGTCATGGGCTGTTTTCTTCGTATGAAGTCATCACAATCCTTCTCAGGTCCACTGTTGAATATAGACCTCCGCCAAGTAAAGGAATCCATCCATCTACTTTCTGCATATCTTATTAGGTCTTCACTCCATCCGATAGGAGACCATCCGATAATTTGCTAACCGGTACTAGTC
The DNA here is from genome assembly GCA_907164705.1 of Parnassius apollo. Lineage (NCBI taxonomy): Eukaryota > Metazoa > Arthropoda > Insecta > Lepidoptera > Papilionidae > Parnassius > Parnassius apollo. Next base: position 6,254,677 of record CAJQZP010001697.1, read on the forward strand.
TGCTACTGGAGAACATTTCTTTTCTCCATCCAGTTGGGAGCCGCCCTATACTTTGCTTATCGATACTAAGCTGCTACAAGAAAACATTTCTTCCTCATCAGTTGTATGTTCTTTGAGCTACATAAACTACTCATCCATGTTTTCTTCGTGTGAAATTATTGTTAGGTAATAATTTGGATAACAAATATCACACTTCAGTGATATTCATAGATATTAGCAAAGCTTCTTTTAAGTAAAATTATAATAGCGCCATCCACTTCATACTATAGGTCGAGTCCATTTATCGAACAAAAGTTGATTAACTCTCAAGGATATCCGCTGAAAAACCAGAGTAATCTACATAGCACGGTGGAGTAGTAAGCTAAGGAGCTGGCAATGGGCGGCCATATTTATTGATTTATTGAAGTGAACACTTCTTAAGAAACGTTATGATTTAAAACTAGATGAAACGAAAAAGCGACACTAAAAAGAGACAAACATATACATCCATGAGATTCAGCCTGCTAGAGAATGAGATAGAATACAGTGTACACCGCGAACTCATAGAACTTATAAGGTACCATAAAACACCCACGACTATTGTCTTTTTTTGTCTTTTAAAAAGATTCTAGCAAGAGTATATTTTAAAGACAAATGTTTATGTAAAGAAATACAGTGTTTCCTATTATATCCGTCTCCACTGTGTATAAAATTTTAAATGTTAAAATAAACGATATAGAAATTAAAGAATTTATTAAATAAATTAAATTACTCATATTGAATAAATTTATCTTAATATACCAAACGATTTATAACAATCCACGATTTTATAACTACTAAAGACCATCTAGAGTCTTTAACTTACGTACCACCTTGAGAGTCATTCAATTTTGTTCGATAAAATGTCGTATCTCTGATTGGTCTAGCAAATTCGGTATTACTGTTAACCCTACCAAGTGCCAGGCAATTATAGTTGGAAGTAGCCGTCGCTTATCTACATTGGATTTTAATTCACTGCCACCTGTAAATTTTAATAATGCTGTCATACCTTATTCAGCTACTGTGAAAAATCTAGGACTTATCATTGACAGCAGTCTGAGTTGGCGGCCGCAAGTCACGGAAGTAAGCAAAAAAGTTATCAACACCTTGCGTTGTCTGTATCGACTCAAGAATTTTCTTCCAGTGAGAACAAAGGTAATGTTGGTTCAAACGCTCGTATTACCAATACTAGATTATGCAGATGTATGCTATGCTGATGCCTCTCAAGAACTTCTTAACAAACTGGATCGTCTTCTCAATAATTGTATTCGCTTTATCTTTGGCTTACGTAAATTCGATCACGTCTCTTCATTCCGTTCTCAGCTCAAATGGCTGCCTCTTCCACTTCGTAGATCTTTTAGAATCCTTTCTATGCTATTCTCTATTTTACACGATCCGTTTGTCCCTGCATATCTGAAATGCAAATTTCAGTATCAGGGCGATTCTCACAACCGATGTCTTCGTTCCGCGGAAAATCTAACTCTTCATGTTCCTTTCTGTCACACGGGCTTCTCTTACAATTTTTTCACTTCAAATGCAGTAAGACTCTGGAACATGTTACCTAGAAATATAAAAGAAGCAAAAACTAAACCTATCTTTAAACGTTTACTCTGGGAATATTACTTAAAGAAGCAGTAGTAGTTTCGGATTATAATAAAAAATTTAAAAACTTCAGAAACTGTTATATTCTCAAGTATGTATAGTATAAAAATATCATATTTATTTATTGTGTATGTATTTATTGTAGGTATTTGTGTATATATATAAAATAATATTGTATGCATGTAAGTAGTAATGTAAATGTATATGTATGTGTATTGTTTATTATCATTATATTATAATTTTGTATTTTTTCCTTAAACATTTAATTTTTTTTTTAATTATGAGTTTTGCACCCATCACTAGATTCTCTGCACAAACCAAAGGTAGACTGGTAGAGAATGCCTTTAGGCATTAAGTCCGCCGTTTTGTACATTTCTTTTATGTGTGCAAATAAAGCTTAAATAAATAAAATAAATAAATAAAATGACTTATAGAATTTAGTAGACGACGCTATTACAAAGCAATTTTACTCAAAATAAAATGTCGTTTTGACATCATCATCATCATCATCATTACAGCCCTTCACAATTCCACTGCTGAACATAGGCCTCCCCCAAGTAATGCCACAAAGCACGGTCCTGAGCCACCTGCATCCATCGACTTCCTGCATATCTTACCAGGTCGTCACTCCATCTAGTGGGGGTCGCTCTACACTACGCCTACCGGTACGAGGCTGCCACTCGAGAACCTTTCTTCCCCATCGGTTATCGGTTCTTCGAGCTATATGGCCGGCCCATTGCCACTTCAGCTTACTAATCCGTTGGGCTATGTCGGTCACTCTGGTTTTACTGCGGATATCCTCATTTCTGAGTCCATCACGCAGAGAAACTCCGAGCATAGCCCTCTCCATAGCTCGCCGATGAGCGTCCTCATACGGCCAGCAGTGAAGGACCACGTCTCAGATCTACCGTTATCACTGGCAACACGCACTGGTTGTTCAATCTAGTTTTTAGAGATTGAGGTATACCTGACGAGAAGATATGTCGTAATTTCCCGAACGCTGCCCAGCCGAGTTGAATCCGTCGATTGACCTCTCGATCGAAGTTGGACTTACCTAGTCGGACTATTTGTCCCAGGTAAACGTACTCGTCAACAACTTCGAGCATAGTGCTCCCAACAAATACCGGCATAGGTGTGACAGGGCCATTAAACATAATCTTTGTTTTGTCCATGTTCATCTTAAGACCTATCCGTTAGGAGACACCATTGAGGTCATTGAGCATAGTGCTAAGGTCCTCCAGCGATTCTGCCATAAGGACTATATCGTCGGCAAATCGAAGGTGAGTGATGTACTCGTCATTGATGTTAATACCGTATCCTTTCCAGTCCAGTAGCTTGAAAACGTCTTCCAACGCAGCGGTGAAGAGTTTCGGGGATATAACGTCACCCTGTCTTACACCTCTCTGCAGTTGGATTGGTTTCGAGCTCTGGTTCTGTAATCGGATAGCCATCGTAGCCCTACTGTACAAACACTTCAGCACTTCGATATACCGACAGTCAACTTGGCACCGCTGAAGGGACTGTAGCACAGCCCAAATTTCGACGGAATCAAAGGCTTTCTCATAGTCCACATACGCCAGGCAAAGTGGCAGATTGTACTCTTCGGTCTTCTGTACAATCTGCCGCAGGGTACGTTAACTGAAGCCTTTTCGGAAACCGGCTTGTTCGGGAGGCTGGAAGTCGTCGAGTCTGCGTGTGAGACGATTCGTAATGACTCTCGAAAACAGCACGTAGACGCGGCTCAGAAGAGAAATCGGTCTGTAGTTCGTCAAGAGAGCGTTGTCGCCTTTCTTAAAGAACAAGACCACCGCACTTCTGCTCCACGCCACTGGAGTAGTGCTACCATGGAGAACGGAATTGAAGAGCTTCTGAAGGACTTCAAGTACCGGTGTTCCACCCGCTTTCAGAAGCTCCGCTGTAATTCCATCCTCGCCTGAGGCCTTGCCGTTTTTAAGGTGCTGGAGAGCCATTCTAATCTCGCTTAGACTGACGTCCGGGATATCATCGGAATAGTGTCGGATAAGACTTGCTCTTCGATCGTTACTCACACTTGCGTGTGGCTCCAACGATGATGTGTACAGCTGCCCATAGAACCTCTCAATCTCACTCAAAATCTCAGGCGTCCCGGAAACGATGCTGTCACACTCAATCTTCAGCTTTGACATTTGGCTCTTACTGGCAGACAGATCTCTGGCAAAGACTTTGGAGCCCTGGTTCCGCTCGATCGCTTCTTTAATACGAGCAGTATTAAAGTTGCGTAGGTCTCGCCGCATGCATTTGGAGATCTGTCTGTTCAGTTGCCTTTATGTTGTCAAATCTGTTGACGATTGCAGCCTCATCTCCCGTCTAACAGCCAACTTCCTGTGAGGTCGCTTCTGGAAGAAAGAGTTCATCATAAAGAGTCCCTCTTTCTCCATAAAGTCGGCCAGCTGCTGGCCCCTTCGGTTCCGTTGCTCTACTCCAAATTTCCCTAACTGCCCTCTCCCATCAACACCGTGTAGTGGGTTTTGGAGGAATGCATGGCTTTGTAAATATCCTCATACATTTCCTCCACCTCCTCATCGGGATGTGCCGAGGTAGGTGCATAAACCTGTATGACCTTCAGCGAATACCGTTTGGTGATTCTGAGTATCAGGTACGCGACCCTCGTCGACACACTCTCAATCTTTACAACGTTGTTGACGAGAGACTTGTGGACGATAAATCCGACACCTCCTTGGGACAGATGGTCGCCCTCCCGGTGATAGAACAAGTTGCCGGATTCGATAATCACCGTGTCCTCCCCCTCTCTTCGGACCTCGGATAATCCTATAATATTCCAGCGCAACTTGTCTATCTCTTCTTCCAGCTCTAGGATCTTCTCGTCAGTCCTCAGGGTGCGTGCGTTAAATGTTGCCAGGTCGAGTCATCGTAGGTGGCAACCGAACCTCCACCGGAGATTCTTAGCACCCCCTGCCCCGCCGTTACCATGGTCGCCACCGTAGCCAGGAATAGCGGTGCCGCCGGGGACTGGGGGCCGTCTATTTGTGTAATTGTTCATGGGGGGTATATTGCCATAGTTGCCACGCTTGGCGAGCGGGTTGGCAACCGCAGTTTTTTTTGTCGTACAGTTGATGTTATCAGGAAGATGCTGCTGCCCATCTCCTGCCTGTCTCCCTCTGTCGCCTTTTACGACACCCACGGGAAGATATGGGGTAGTGGATATTCTTAACCGCCACTACACGGCTAGGTTTTGACATATTACAAATTAAGTATAAAAATAAGTATTGGAACTTTTACTTTCTATAAAATTATACTTTTATCTTATATTTAATGCCGCACTTGGATCATATTAAATAAATCATTTGCTGTGAAATATTTATTTTTATTTTATATTTCATATCATTTGAAGGTTTCACTTCAATTGCGTGTGAAATGCACTCACATTTTTTAATAATGGTTGTTTAAATCTCATAAAAATGATAAAATCTACACCGGTTTGCAAACCCAAGACCTTCCCAGGGAGGAACCAGCTAGAAACTCAGAGGTATTTTTTAAAGTCGAAAATGTATTTTACATCTGATATATTATAACACTATATCATATTCATATGAATATGTAACTTGTCGGAAAAACATGCAAACACAGTACTACTGAGAGACAATTACTCAGAGCTTCCATGCACTACCGCATGTCTATTTTAGCCGATTTCAAAAAAAGAGGAGATTTTCATTTCGACAGAATGTTTTATTTTTGTAAATACTAGTATGTTACGCGATTCCTCTTTGATTTTATCAGTAAACTTCAAGGGTGTTTTACTTTTTACGTCATTGTAGGCTACCTTGCGCTTGAGATAGTCTTTAGTCCACTCAAAAGATAGAAAAAATACTTTTAATAAAAATAAAAGCCCTTATTCACAAACTTCGGAACCGCTTCAGAAATCGATGCTAAGACTAAGTGTATAGAAGAATTAAAGCCCCGAGTTCAGAAGCTGTTATGTAGAAATTATTTTATTCTTTTTAATTCTTCGAAGATAGCTTTTACTTTTTCACTGAATTCAAAAGAAGGAAGTTAACAATTAGACTATAATATGTTTTTAAGCGTTCGTACAGTATGGCTACGATGGCTATCTGAGTACAGTACCAGATCCAACTTCAACCGAGAGGTCAATCGACGGATTCAACTCGGCTGGGCAGCGTTTGGGAAATTACGTTAAATCTTCTCTTCAGTTACACCTCAAAACCTGAAAACGAAATTGTACAACCAGTGCGTGTTGCAAGTGATTACATATGGAACTGAAACGTGGTCCTTCACTGCTGGCCGCATGAGCACGCGCAAAGTCACTCAGCGAGCTATGGAGAGGGCTATGCTCGGGGTTTCTCTGCGTGATAAACTTAGAAATGAGGATATTCTCAAAACCAGAGTAGCCGACATAGCCCAACGGATTAGTAAGCTGAAGTGGCAATGGGCCGGCCATATAGCTCGAAGAACCGACAACCGCTGGGGATAAAAGGTTCTCTAGTGGCAGCCTCGTACCGGTAGACCAAGTGTAGGGCGACCCCCCACTAGATGGAGTGACGAACTGGTAAGACATGCAGGAAGTCGATGGATCCAGGTGGCTCAGTATCGTGCATTGTGGCATACCTAGGGGGAGGCCTATCTTCAGCAGTGAACTAGTGAAGGGCTGTAATGATGATGATGGTGTTTTTTGTATGACTCCTTTTATAGAGTAGGTTATTCTTTAGAAGATGTTAAGATATATATCCATATGAATTTGGAGTAAAATTCCGCAGAGAACAAGTGTTTGTATATCTTACGAACTTTGTTGAGTGATGATTTGATTGTTCTGATTAATGTCTTCGCAAAAAATTGCTTGCGACACTTGTTCGGGGATGTTTGACTATCTGCAACTTATAAATATCAAACTCGTTCACGATGCAGGAAAAATCTTAGTGTGTATTACATTAAAACAAAAACTAGAAATAAAAAGAAAAGAAAGAGCTGATAACGCGTATCTTGTGATCTTTTGTAGAGTAAAGGTGACAAACAAGCACACAGTCCACCTGATGGTAAGTGGATGCTCCATATACATCTACATTTATCCTTAATTAAGAATCAAAATGCAGATGTCACCCCTGAAGACTAATATGGAATGCCTCATTTCTAGTCTCCGGTTCTCTGCGCACTAGGCTGATACTTTACACTTGAATTATGCGAGAGCGTGATCCTTCCCCGGTTGAGCCAACTTATGTATTTGTGCTATAACCATAATATAACTGCATATATAATTAAAGGTAAAGATACGCGAATCGAAGAAAAATTATAAGCATCCACTGTTATTAGAGCCATAATTACGCGGTGGAGCCACACTGGAGCTATGTTATGGCTGCAGCAGCAGTTTGGCTCGATTGGGGCAGGACCACGCTCTCACAGAATAGTAGCGTTAAATGTTTCGTATGGTGAGTGTACAGAACCGGATACCCTTTTTACTGGAAACAATGCATTCCATCTTATTCCTCAAGGATGACAACTTATCAAAATTCAGTGATTCTTAATTGAGTATTTTTTTTATTTGTTTTTAAAAAACGTTACCTCTAGTTACACTAGGATTTTCTCCTGTATCGTGGGGGCAGTTTACATACATACATTTCACAAGGACAAACATCCAGATCCGAAAAAATTAATTGTAGGCCGTACAAATACTTGTTCCGTGCGGGATTCGAACCCGCGGCCCTTAAGGACACGTTTGCAAATCAACCAAAATTAGGGTGTTTTTCGGTAGATTTTGTGTCAAAACTAAACCAAATGAAATATAAGCAAAAATTACCATGTATAGATTGGTTCTTCATCTGCAAACGTCTGTAACTGTTTTGTTGAAACTGGTAGTTTTTTATATTGTAAAAACGAACTTTCGTTGCCATTTTCTACAAAATTAACGATACCGGCTTCAGTTTCGGTACATGTTTTGGTCTATTATCAACATATTTAAAAAAATTAAAAAATACTATAAGATAACAGACATATTCAATTAAAAAACCCTGTGTTTATTTTTTATCAAAATATCACAAATAGTCGTAAAAAAAGTAAAAACTGATGCACATTTTTTCACATATTTTGCTAATACGGATGAATCATAATCTATTGCAATAAGGGCTATTTTATTGTTGGTGCCTGCTTTGATTTATTGTACAAAGATTTCGATGAAACCACATTCCGCGCTCGGACGCCGTCGTGTGTGGACACTGTATCGCCTGTTTGCAGCGGCTCATTCTGAAAAGATCGCTCTACATACACAAAATATTAAAAAAAAAAAACAAATTGGAAACATAAGTACTTGACAAGTGATAAAATTATTATTTTTATACTCACAGTTTTTTATTTAGCTAAAAATAAGTAGGATATTATAAACTTACCTCTGGACTTGATAGAGTGACCTGAAGGTAACTACTACTGCAACTCCTGGACGAGCGGAACTAGGTGTGCCGAGTTTGGGCTCGTTTTGTTGGTTATGATGAGACCTTACCTCCGGACTTGATGGTGTGACCTGAAGGTGTACTTTCGTGACCGCTATTTGAACTTCTTGCAGAGTAAAACTAGGTGTGCCGAGTTTGGGCTTATTTTGTTAGTTATGATGACACCTTACCACCGGACTTGATGGAGTGACCTGAAGGTGTAATTCAGTGATTAAACTGGAACTCCTAGACTAGTGGAACTAGGTGTGCCGAGTTTGGGTTCGTTTTGTTAGTTACGATGAGACCTTACCACCGGACTTGATTGAGTGACCTGAAGGTGTAATCTGGTTACAACTGGTTACAACTGGAACTCCTAGACTAGTCGAACTAGGTGTGCCTAGTTTGGGCTTATTTTGTTAGTTATGATGAGATCTTACCACCGTACTTGATGGAGTGACCTGAAGGTGTAATTCAGTGATTAAACTGGAACTCCTAGACTAGTAGAACTAGGTGTGCCGAGTTTGGGTTTGTTTTGTTAGTTACGATGAGACCTTACCACCGGACTTGATTGAGTGACCTGAAGGTGTAATCAGATGGTTACAACTGGAACTCCTAGACTAGTCGAACTAGGTGTGACGAGTTTGGGTTCGTTTTGTTAGTTACGATGAGACCTTACCACCGGAATTGATGGAGTGACCTGAAGGTGTAATTAGGTGATTACAAATGGAACTCCTAGACTACTATAACTAGGTGGGACGTGTTTGGGTTCGTTTTGTTAGTTACGATAACACCTTGCCACCGGACTTGATGGAGTGACCTGAAGGTGTATTTCGGTAACTACTATTGGAATTCCTGCACGAGTAGAACTGGGTGTGCCGAATTTGGTCTCCTTTTTGTTAGTTATGACGAGTCCTTACCTCCGGTCTTGATGGAATGACCTGAAGGTTTAATTGGGTGATTACTGTTGTACTAGTCTAGGAGTTCGAGTCGTAATCACTTAATTACACCTTCAGGTCACTCCATCAAGTCTGGTGGTAAGGTCTCATCATAACTAACAAAATGAACTCAAACTCGGCACACCTAGTTCTACTCGTTCAGAAATTCCAGCAGTAGTTACTGAATTACCCCTTCAGGTCACTCCATCAAGTCTGGTGGTAAGGTCTCATCATAACTAACAAAACGAACCCAAACTCGGCACACCTAGTTCCACAAGTCTAGGAGTTCCACTTGTAATCACCGAATTACACCTTCAGGTCACTCCATCAAGTCCGGTGGTAAGGTCTTATCAAAAACTACAAAACGAACCCAAAGTCGGCACACCTAGTTCTACTAGTCTAGGAGTTCCACTTGTAATCACCGAATTACACCTTCAGGTCACTCCATCAAGTCCGCAGGTAGGTAAGGTCTTATTATAACTGACAAAACTAGTTCAAAGTCTAGAGCTAACATCTCACTACCAGTAGAGGGCTTCCAGTGCCAAGCAGTCTCTGGAGCAGGTATTCGTATATCGTATCTAAGTATATTTCTGAGGTATAACAAATGAAAAACAAATTCAATCTTTCAAATTATCAAAATAATTTCATTTGACTACGATTCCCACAGCCGTGCGTACAACTGTGAGTGTGACTTTTGTCAATGTAGTAGTGCGATTCTCTACGCTTATACGCTGTAACTCATTGCTAAGCCACTGCGCCACGGAACCGTCAAAGTATTAATGCAGATGTCTATGGACCACAGTATCCACTTACAATCAGGTGGACTGTGTGCTCTTTTGTCACCCTTTTTCTATAAAAAAATGATAAGCATGAACGCGTTTTTGACGCTTTTGACACGATAAAGCCTAGTGACACGGTATATTCAAAAAATAATCGAAACTATAGGCCTGATCAAGATACATTAAGGTGATCAAATGTGTACCCGGCCTTACCTGATCTACTACTACGATATCAATAATGAAATGTTTCGGCTCAATAATTAGACATGTACCAGATCTAGTTTATGATTTATTTGTTATTTTTGTAAAGTCAGTAATTCTATATTGAGTATATTTTTATTATATTTAACAACTTATAAGAGATTTTTATTGTATAATAATTTTAGCGGTACACAAGTGGCCCATAACAGAACTTCAAGATTTAGTATTAAAACAATAAATATTCGCCATTTTAAACTAATAATAACTGAATAACAAATTTAACAACAACTTCGGAATACTAATTATTATTCTCAGATATTACCGTTGACAATTGAAGAATTCTTCTTTACACAATAGACTTTTGAATATAATTTGCTTTCGACGCAAATTTAAATATGATTACAATAATTAATCTGTTAACATTCTAAAGGCGGGGAAAATTTTAGTAGCTTTAGACGTAAACAGAAGCTTTTGTTTTAATGAAAGCTCAATATTAATTTCATCATTAATGTTCATTTCGTATATTTTTTTCTTTCTCACTTATACAATATTAATTCTTGGTTGACTATTGGTTAGTATAGTTAGCTCTATATAAGTATACATAATTGACAAGAAACCAAATTTGTTATTTAACTTTATTGCAGAAAAGTTGCCATGCGGTAACAGTATAGGAGAACTCATCAAGCCTATTCGTTTCATGGTTGTAAAAGATGTCTATGGCAAATGCTCGGAAGATTTATACATAATATAAAATACCATCTGTTTTCTGCCAGACGTTGAAAACTCAGATCGGTGACGGAGTGCTGCATCACACGACATTATCTATGTAACGTAATTCCAAAAAAATGGTAAAAACACTACAAATAAGGTGTAACCCTTATTTTATATTTTATTTATTTATTTCCTAAGATAGTATTTTTAAATATTGTTTTTTACACAACTATGCCGTTATAAAATTCTAAGACTTCTTTGTATCACTCTAGAGTTCTCTAACATAACACTCTAAGCTACAATACTCAATGATAAACATCAGCTGCAACTAATTTGCGTTTGCGATATAAAATGTATTCGAATTTCACATCGTATCTTGTTTCAAAGAGGGTCCTTTGTGAATTGTTCAGTTAGTGTAAATAAATTGCTACAAAAATATCTGCGATAACCTAATGGGAATTAGCTTTTTTAAAGCAATACTCTTTGTGAAATTGGTTTCATAGTTTTATCTTCTGTTAGGTAACTCCCCTGGTTTTTTTATAGAATGTGACAAACGAGCACACAGCCAACCTGATGGTATGTGATTGCTGTGGCCCATAGACATCTACATCTATTTTCGATTATGAATCAAAATGCAGATGTACGTTGTCATCCGCGAGGACTAAAATGTAATGCCGTTTCCAGTAAAAAGGGTCTCTACACTTTTTGGTTCTCTACACTCACTATACGAAAGAACACAACGTTAAGCAGTTATTTTAACAACAATATGTTAATATTTTGTAAAGGTATACTCACACTTATGACAATGACAAAATTCTAGTGTTAGATTTTCCCATGTATCGTGTAGGGTGTAACATTTGAAAACGGAAAATAAAAGAAATGCAAATCAACCCAAATTTTTCCAGGTATAAACGAGATAGTTATACTGCCATATTATATGTTACATGGATATCAATATACATACTACGTTACGCAAAAGGAATTTTTTTTTTGCAAACTTTCTTGCAATATAATATCTGTGTTGGATTTTCCCCTGTATAGTATATTTACGAGTGAAACATTTAAAATAGCATTGGATTTATTAATATTACATTAATTGAGAGAATCAGGCGTTACTATTCGGAAATCCATTATAATAAAGATATTAATAGTTACTTTGCAACCATCCGCTGAATAAAATCAAATGATGTGCCTTTACCTTACCTAGTTTGAAGAGCACCTCCCGCCCCCCCTCAAATGCGTGCACTAATCCCGTCACCACTAATCCAGGAAAGACACACCATCGACAATAATACGACACGTGTTTCGCCTCTACTACACGAGGCATCCTCAGGCGATGCAGACTATACTGCGGCTGACCGCTAAGTCATATCACCGCTCAGTCTTACATTGGAAATATAAGTATTACATTATCATTTAACAATACAATAAATAATAAAAAATATTACCATTTTAAAAACACACTAAATAGCACATGCACAAACAGTCAGATCTGGAACTATTTTGCTAGTCGTAGAAATACTTGTTCGTTGCGGAATTCAATCCGCGTGCGCAAGGCACAGAAGCATTACGCTTAGTCAATGCGCTTACGAACTGGTAATAAAATATGTTACATATCTATATATACTTATATTGAACGACATAATAAATTACTGATCATATTCATCTATCTAGGTGGAAGGAGTCCTTTTACGCCGGAAAACAACAGTACCTGCACAGCTGCTTTCGGTCTGAAGAGATTAGAGAGCCAGTTCAAATTACAGGCTTTGAGGTATTGCACCTTACCCCTTAGAGGTCTCGGTGCAACAGTTTGAAGTTGACCGCAGGTGCAAATGGACTGACCTACCGTGTGATGGTGGTATAAAAATATCTACTATCCATATGATCGCGTGGGTATCGTAACAGGCGACAGAGGGAAACTAATCAGGCATGGGCGTCTTCCTAAAAACGACTAAAATAAAAAACTGCAGTTGCCAGTCCGCTTGCCAAGCATGGCAACTATGGCAAATATGTCCCCTTTGAGGCGGGCCTATGTTCAGCAGTGGATTTTAACAAGCCGTAACAGCATAACAGTCCAGGGACTGCGGTAGCCACTAACGATCACGACTGTAAGTTTGTTTGAATTTCAGTTCTATAAAAATATAGATCTACATTCATTTACGAAACAAAATACACGCTGAAGCACAACGGTGGGAAGCTACGCGTTTTTATTACATACAGGTGAGTTAATCCGCTGTAGCTATAATATGGTTAAGACACGAATAGACGACGCTCATCTAAAATACCATCTAAAAACAGTAGCATGTTACTGTGTCGAAACACAGTAATAAGTACGGTGAGTAATAATAACCGAAGACTTTTTTGCTGTGCAAGTTTACCGAGTAGCTTCATCGTGTAAATTTTAAGATTTTTTTGACTTTACGAACATATAGTAAAATGTTCGATGTAGGTATAATGAATGTTCAGCGAAGTAATCGAAATTAATAATGTCAGCAAAAAAAAATTCTTTGTAGATGTTAGAAAATGCCGAGATAATTTACTAAATTCGAGTCTTATTCGACCTATTAAATTATTCCCTTTCATTCAACTTAATGAAGATGCGACAGCTGCCAATCTTGTAAAGATGTCGAAGGAGATTAGATCTTTTTCTTAACAAATATATTGCTTGATTTCAGTCAAGCAACATATTATAAGGAAAATTATTATTTTTGATTTATTTGTGTAGTATTCTCGTCTAGTTGTGATGTATAAATATATAAATGAAGTGCAAATATACAAATGAAATTTAAAAGAAAAATGACAAATAAGATAAAATGCAACATTTGATAACAAAATAATATAACACAAAAAAGTATAGTAAATAAGTAGAAACCCACCCAGATGGGAGCCCTCGGCAGGGGAAACCAAACGGCCGAGTGTGGGCGGGGAAGAGGAAGAAACCGGTGGACTATTCGTCCGATATAGAGAAGCACCACCTTCTGCATTTGAGCTTGAAGTTAGGCATGTCGATCTAAAATCGATTAATCGAAAAATCGATTCTTTGGAGTAAAATTATCGATTTTTTAGATCGATTCGAAGCACCGCATCGATTCATTGAATCGATCCAAAAACCTCTTGAATCGGACTGATTCATTTGATTCAAGAACTAGCTAAAATTCCCAAACTGGCTGGGATAAGATACCACAGTTTTTTAATTTTTTGCTGTTGGGGGACGCAAAAACAACCGGTCGTACTTGGTTGATAATTTGAACGCAATATATACAATATGTAACGTAATTAACGTACACCCTCAGACACCCCAATTAGTATATTATGTTATAATCATAATACATACACAGAATTTTTAGTTAAACATTTTTATGCACAGATTATTTATCAAATTAGTTATACTAATTCCGCAAGAACCTTGTAGTCACAGTACAAATCCACAAACGCAAAGACTTTAACTTGCTTGAAATAAAGTTCATTTTTCTTTATATTTATTGAATGACGGAATTAGTAATAATACAAATAAAACTGCACTCTTAAAAGTCTTATTGCCTTAAGTTACGGTCCATCTCAGCTTGTTTTGACTGTACAGATTTAGTGTGACTGTGATTTACATAGTTTTAATTATTTTTGGGATAAAAAATTACCTATATTAAAAATGATAGGAATCGATTCAGTAAACGATTCTGAACAAACTACTTTCTCAAAGCGCGTTAATTATATGTTGCATTTGAATAAAATAAATGTTTATGAACGCATCCAACAATATCGAAAAGTTGTCATTTAATTTTCATTTCTAAAATTCTTAAACCCACTTTCCACTAAGGGATATAATGTAATTTATATTACATCTCCAGATATAAATTAATATCGCTCACCTTACTTTTAAATGGAACCGTTTTCACTGAGATGTAATCATATATTACATCCTAAACTATAAATATTTTTTCGCTCGACCGAGCGATATTTTCATATTATATTTCACCTCCTGTACTATAATATTATAGCTGTGAACCTGTTTGAACCGTGAACTTGTGAATTTACATTATTTATTATCAAAAATATACATACTGTGAGCTGTAAGTACAAACAGAGTACTTTTTAAATACCTAGATACTGTAAATAAATCCGTACGTTGAAGTTTATAGAGGTTTATAGTAAGGAAATAACCAGTATTGTGTTCGTGTAGCATTCATTTCAATATGATAAATAGTGAGTTATTAGATTGAAACAGATTTATCGAGAAATCATGCACTTTTGCAACCGCAACTCCATCTTGGCTGCGGGGGCAGGGGGAGAGGGTTGTCCTCTCGCCGCAGTCCATCACCGACTCACATCCGAAGCGCCCACTCCTAGGGGTCCACTCGGGCCAGCCATGTGCGTTCCTCTTAGTTCACCGCGGGTAACCAAGCCACGGCTACTTAGCCTTCCCCCCTTGCTACGACAAGGCGGGAACCCCTAGCGGGGGGGGTGGAGGAGGCTTATGTTCAGCAGTGGACATTTAGGTCACATAGACCGTAACGGTGACGGTAATATATAAATAATAAAAGTGCTGTGTGTTTTAATTATATTATTTATATAATGTATGTGACAGAAGGAAATGGAACATAAGATGCCGATAATGTAATATAACTCCATATTAACGATTTTCAGATTTTTGCCGTTAACTTATGCATATACTTTGCTTTTAGCCAAATTTCATAATTTTAGGTTAGTGGGAAGTACACCCACAGGTTTCGATGAGTGACTTGCTTGAGTTGTACGAATCAAAATATGTGACATAAATGGCCGCATCTTTTGAATGAGTTGATTACAACTTTTTTATATAAAAATGAAGTAATAAACACACTTGCATTAGCATTTGATAACACTTTAAACTTTTTTTATAAACATGAAGTGACACAGTCCAATACTTATGATTAGTAACTACTGCATTCCATGGACACTTGATATCTCTTTCTCCGTTCCGAAGAAAAAGTGGCTTCACAGACGGACAGATAAAGGCATAACAAAGTGTTATCCCATATAGAATCCGGTTATTTCCTTTTAAGTTAAAATAAAAAGCTTAATACTAGTAATAAAGTTGTAAGTCAGTAGAATGAAAGACTTATTAGTTTTTTTTTTGTATCCGGAAAACAAATCCTTAGGCAACCGACCGGAAAACGTCCATTACACTCTGGTCAATTTATTTACTGAAAGAAAGCATTTCCCTTTAAACGATAATTCGTTTAACTGTAATCGTGTTTTGTCTGTGAATTATACGACCAGTTTATTTTGAAATACAAGTAAAAGTACTTTTAAAATTGCAGGAATAAATGTAATTGTTTTTGGGTCACTTGTTATAAAACTGGCTAGTAACAACACCGTATCACTTCAACAGCCCGTTAAACTTACTGTTGGGTCTATTGGCCTACTTAAAAAATACGTGAGCTGATCATTGATAAATACAACAATATGAATGACTAAAGTATTTTTATTTTCATTCAAGTCATTCCGAGTAACTTAAATTCTTTGAAACACTCTCTTAGTACCGTATCCAGAAGCTATTATGTTGATTTTTGTAAGTCTGTTTTTACCTTTTATAACAGGAAATTACCATAATATTGCTTCATAACGAAAAACCCTTAAACCCCGTAAGGACATCAATTCTAAAGCGTTATTCAATTTTTTTCTATATATACATAAAATATAATGAAAGAAAGAAAGAAAGAAGAAAGAAACAGATTTTATTTGGCACATGCAACACACTCAAGTGGATTATGTAAAACGCATAACATTTAAGTAGTCATACAAACAAAAAACAAAAAAAAATTATAGATAGAAATCATTAAACAGGACATTCACTCCTTGTTTATAGATATGGTAAAACAAAAAAACAAAAAAGCAAACAATAATACAAAAAAGAAAAAAATATGATAATAATAAAAAACTAGAGAATAAGGAGTAATGCATAAGGTGTATTACAAAGATAATCCACCCGTTAATGCTGCTCTGCTCCAAAAAGGAAAGCCACTCAGGATATGTTGCAATGTATCAGAAGTACAACACCCCAACCCTGATCAGAAGTACAATGGCACCCTTATATATTTAAAATAAAAATACACATATATATATATATATATATATATATATATATATATATATATATATATATATATATATATATATATATATTATATAAATAATAAATATTTTCCCATCCCAACCATAAATATTTATATTATTTATATTTTACTAATTATAAATGTAAAGCTAAAACATCCAAATGTGGTCCAAAGCGCACAATTCTAAACTGTGGTCGGAATCATTTGCCATTGTAAATCACTCCGCAAGTCCATTATTTTATTTTCACTATGGATATGTTTTACAGCTTCGCCATCATTACCACTACAATCGTTCAGAGTCCACTGTTGAGCATAAGCGTCCCCAGTGATTGCTTCATAACGGGGATGTTTTTCCTAGTGTTCGTTACAGCAGTTTTTCTTTCTATTTCTTATCAATAAAACGCTGCTACATATATGCTGGTAGGTTTTCCTCTGTCACCGCTTACGACGCCCATGGGGCTATATGTGATGATGTTCCGACATTATACGGTGTAAATTACAATAACATATATAATAACATTTATATCAAATAAAAATAGGGAAACAGACGTCAAAACGAAACCAAATAAGCTTTTAGGGTCACAGATTAAATTATCTTACCTAGAGTAGCATAATCGCACTACGGCTACGTAGACAACACCTGCTACATGGCCTGCATTCTGTATTCAGTGCGTGTTAAACCAGGCGATGTGACTTCTTCCTACAATTTCAAATATTTCAACTGATGTTACAACGGCCATAGCACGCACACGTACTACTCATGTATCTGCACTGCGTCCTTTATGCAATATGATGTCAGATAAATTTAAATATATTCTGATCATATTTTGTACATTTTTGTAGGAATGTAATTGAATTGAAATTGTTATTTAGTTATATAATAATAATATTTAAGTTTAGTAAGTGCATAGACAGTATTTAAAAGAGTAACAAATTGTGATACGTGTACTCATTGTTTTTTTTATCATTATTGATTGTTGCTTAATGATCTTTAATAAAAAAACTATGTGTGAAGCTATCTATACTAACCAATAGTAAATACAATGAAACTATGATCACTATAGACGTCCAGTTAATGACTGGCCTTGACCTGCTTACTCGCTGGCTGCATCACAATTGTAAATAAGAAGCTAGAAAAAAGTGTTCTCCAATTCTGTATGGCGCGACGATGAACTCGTTTGTATTGTCGACAATATGTTTAAAGAATACTTTGAGCAAAAATGCTTCTTACTTCTCCTGCAAAGATTGGTATAATACAAAGGGGATTTCCTGTAAAACGTAGATCTTACAAGCGACAAGTACCTGTCGAGTAAACGTTTATATATTTACAATTAGATTAAGTATCGGTAGTCTAATAGACTCTTTTTTAGCCTAGCAGTTTTTTTAAAATAATGTTACCCCTACACTAGGATTTTCTCCTGTATCGTGGGGGCAGTTTACAAACATAAATTGCACAAGGACAAACATCCAGACCCGGAACAACTATTTGTAGGCCATACAAATACTTGTTCAGTGCGGGATTCTAACCCGCGACCTCCAGCGCATCCACTCCTTGTTAAGCCACTGCGCCACGGAGTCGTCAGGACCACGGTAATATTATCTATACAGTATTGTAACTCGGCCGTATCTTTCAAATAAATGCCTACAGCCGCGCGGTACGTAAACATGCGATAGGGCTGCCTGCCTCCAGTTTACATTTATTTACATTTGCCTACTTTGTGTTTCCATTTAATTTTATGACTGTAAATATACTTTTTTATATAAACAAATATAAAAAAATGTAAATCTATAAAGGCTTCTATATAACATGATATGTTCAAAACTTGTTTAATTATATATATTGATAAATGTACGAGCTGTAGATTCTGTTTCAATAAAAAAGGTACTTTGTGAATTGAACAGGAAGTGTTCAATAACAATGCGTGTGGTTTTCTGATTGGTAGATTTAATTAAAAAAAAACATGTTTATGTTTGAATGACAAATCGGAGTTATAAATTTGCAACCAAAAAATATTTGCGCCTCGCCTGAGACTTACGAAATGCTTTATTATTAAATTTTTAAATATAAAAAATCCGCTTTCTAATATAAAGCTTAATTAAAAATTGTTTTGGGAAACATGGACAAGGTGGAGAAAAGGAATACCTTTTACTTGGTTATAGATACCTGCAGCTACTTTACAATTTATATGTTTGGTGTTAAGTGATGTTCGGATTTATTATTTATTTATTTTTATTCTATTATTTATTTCCTCCAATTTTTTTTATATATTTCACAAAATCATCACTGCGGCACAGTCTCGACTGACTGCATGCCGAGCGCATGCCGAGATCGAGGCGCGTAGGCATAACTCTCGCTTCGTCCGTTTGTATGAAGTTGGAATACTGTATAGATAAAATTACCGTGTCAGGACAGTCCATCCGAGTTCTGGGTTACAGTGTTTGCACGGCTGTGTTCCGGTCTGTAGGCATAGTCAATATTATTAAAGTTACAATTAGAGGATGTTAAAGTATGCAATCTTAATCCATAAGGGTGACAATGCATCTGCAGTGTTCTTTGTATAAATTTATCTGCAGGTGTCCATGGACTGCGGTACCCACTTACAATCAGGTGGGCTGTAAGTTTGTTTTTCACTTCAATTTGAAAAAGGAAATAACAGCGTTAAATAAGTTTTTTTTCGTACAAGTAATCTTAGAGCGTCATGGTGAAAATGTGAATGAAAGTCATAATAAAAATGAAATGAACATTATTAATGAAATTAATATTAAGCTTTCATTAAAACAAAAGCCTCTGTTTACGTCTAAAGCTGCTAAAATTACCCCCCGATTTTAGAATGTTAACAGAATAAATATTGTAATCATATGTAAAATAGCGTTGAAAGCAAACTGTATTTAAAAGTCTGTTGTGTAAACAAGAATTCTTCAATTGTCAACTGTAACTTCTGAAAATAATACTTAGTATTCAGAATTTATTGCTAAATTTGTTATTCAGTTATTATTGGTTTAAAGTAACGAATATATATCGTTTTAATATTAAGTCTACAAACGTTATTATTACCACATTCATCATCATCATCATCATTACAGCCCTTCACAAATCCACTGCTGAACATAGGCCTCCCCCAAGTAATGCCACAAAGCACGGTTCTGAGCCACCTGCATCCATCGACTTCCAGCATGTCTCACCAGGTAGTCACTCCATCTAGTGGGGGGGTTTGCCCTACACTACGCCTACCGGTACGAGGCTGCCACTCGAGAACCTATCTTCCCCATCGGTTATCGGTTCTTCGAGCTATATGGCCGGACCATTGCCACTTCAGCTTACTAATCCGTTGGGCTATGTCGGTCACTCTAGTTTTACTGCGGATATCCTCATTTCTGAGTCTATCACGCAGAGAAACTCCGAGCATAGCCCTCTCCACAGCTCGCTGAGCGACCTTGAGCGTCCTCATACGGCCAGCAGTGAAAGATCACATCTCAGATCCATATGTCATCACTGGCAACACGCACTGGTTATACACTTTAGTTTTCAGAGATTGAGGTATACCTGACGAGAAGATGTGTCGTAATTTCCCGAACGTTGCTCAGCCGAGTTGAATCCGTCGATTGACCTCTCGGTTGAAGTTGGACTAACCTAGTCGGACTATTTGTCCCAGATAAACGTACTCGTCAATAACTTCGAGCATAGTGCTCCCAACAACAACCGGCATGACATGGACATTGAACATGATCTTTTTTTAGTCCATGTTCATCTTAAGACCTATCCGTTAGGAGACACCATTGAGGTCATTGAGCATAGTGCTAAAGTCCTCCAGCGATTCTGCCATAAGGACTATATCGTCGGCAAATCGAAGGTGATTGATGTACTCGCCATTGATATTAATACCGTATCCTTTCCAGTCCAGTAGCTTGAAAACGTCTTCCAACGCAGCGGTGAAGAGTTTCGGGGATATAACGCCACCCTGCCTTACACCTCTCTGCAGTTGGATAGGTTTCGAACTCTGGTTCTGTACTCAGATAGCCATCGTAGCCCTACTGTACAAACTCTTCAGCACTTTGATATACTGACAGTCAACTTGGCACCGCTGAAGGGACTGTAGCACCGCCCAAATTTCGACGGAATCAAAAGCTTTCTCATAGTCCACATACGCCAGGCAAAGTGGCAGATTGTACTCTTCGGTCTTCTGTACAATCTGCCGCAGGGTATGTATGTGGTCTATGGTACTGAAGCCTTTTCGGAAACCGGCTTGTTCGGGAGGCTAGTCGTCGAATCTGCGTGCGAGACGATTCGTAATGACTCTCGAAAACAGCACGTTGACGCGGCTCAGAAGGGAATTGGTCTGTAGTTCTTCAAGAGAGCGTTGTCGCCTTTCTTAAAGAACAAGACCACAGCACTTCTTCTCCACGCCTCCGGAGTAGTGCCACAATGGAGGACGGAATTGAAGAGCTTCTGACGGACTTCAAGTACCGGTGTTCCACCCGCTTTCAGAAGCTCCGCTGTAATTCCATCCTTGCCTGGGGCCCTGCCATTTTTAAGGTACTGGAGAGTCATTCTAATCTCGCTCAGACTGACGTCCGGGATATCATCGGAATAGTGACGGATAGGATGCTCTTGGATCGTTAATCTCACTTGCGTTTGGCTCCAACGATGATGTGTACAGCTGCCCATAGAACCTCTCAATCTCACTCAAAATCTCAGGTGTCCCGGAAACGTTGCTGCCACATTCAGCTTTGACGGTTGGCTCTTACTGGCAGACAGATCTCTGGCAAAGACTGCTCTGGTTCCGCTCGATCGCTTCCTTAATACGAGCAGTATTAAAGTTGCGTAAGTCTCGCCGCATGCATTTGGAGAACTGTCTATTCAGTTGCCTGTATGCTGTCAAATCTGTTGACGATTGCAGCCTCATCTCCCGTCTAATAGCCATGAGATTAAGAGTGTGATCGGAGAGTTTTTGTGTTCTTCTGCGGCGGGTCTTGAAGAACTCAGCTCCGACCGCATGGACAGTTTCCACGAGCTTGTCATTCATATCGTCCACTGCATTGCAATCTTGTAGGCACTGAAAGCGGTTACTTAACTCGAGCTGACGTTTCGGGATTCTGGTTTAGAGCACGAGGGGGGACGGAGCGTTGACTTCATTAGACGAGACCTCTCCAACTTAATGTTTAGGTTCAGTGTGCCTCTAACCATTCGGTGATCGCTGCCAGTTTTCACCCTTGCGATCACTGAGACATCACTGAACAGTAGGCGTCTGATCGTCATAATGAATTGAATCTCATTTTTTGTCGAACCGTCGGGGCTCGAACAGGTCCACTTCTTGTATGGCCGCTTCTGGAAGAAAGAGTTCATCATAAAGAGTCCCTCTTTCTCCATAAAGTCGGCCAGCTGCTGGCCTCTTCGGTTCCGTTGCCCCACTCCAAATTTCCCTACCTTCAGCTCACCGTTTTCTCTTGTGCCTAGTTTTGCGTTGAAGTCTCCCATCAACTCCGTGTAGTGGGTTTTGGAGGAGTTCATGGCTCTGGAAATATCCTCAAACATTTCCTCCACCTCCTCATCGGGATGTGCCGAGGTTGGTGCGTAAACCTGTATGATCTTCAGCGAATACCGTTTGGTGATTCTGAGTATCAGGTACGCGACCCTCGTCGACACACTTCCAATTTTTACAACTGTAAGATTTTTTGTTTAAAATTGGCTGCAGGTTTCCATGGACTGCGATAGCCACTTACCATCAGGTGGACCCTTTATTTCTTTTGACCGTTTTATAAAATAAAAAATAAAATCATATAAATACAAACATGTTTTTTATTTAGTTACTATAAAAATAGCAATTGAAAGTAATTTTATATGTAATTCACCATTGGTTTAAACTCAACTCAAGTCAACTAGCTGTTCCCCGCGACTTTGTCCTCGTGCTAATTATTAGGATTGGATTTCATGGGTTATAATTTTTTTGCGTGGAACCCTAAGTATTTTCTAAAATAACTAGTACTAATGTAGCTTTATTAAATAATGTTATGCAAATATCGTGATGTACAACCTCTTGGAAATAAAGAACTTATTATCATTATTATTATTAAAATAAAAGTAGCTGTAGTTACTCCTTATAACATCAGCTATCTGTGAGTGAAAGTTTCATCAAAATCGGTCCAGCAGTTTCGGAGATTCGCTGGAACAAACAAACTGACTGACAGACGGACAAAAATTTGTGTTTATATATACTTTCATATGCATTAAGAAAAAAGCTGTTATTACACAGTACATTAGAAACAGACACATCTATTTCATTTATTTGTATATATTATGTTTTGTTGTATAATTAAGTTAGAAATAGCTTGGTTTCGATTACTTTATTCTCAGGATATAATAGGTATATATCATCCAAATTTTATTTTATAATAACCATATTTTATAAAATTCTTGGATAGTGAAATTGTTAAACTTGGTTAACGATAAAACAACCATTTTCGATCGCTTACATTCAACGGAAAAACTTCAAAAAGAAGGGAAACGGTCTCCTAATGATTTGTGGGAAATCGAAGAACGAAACTTGCGCAATCATGCGCTTTACTACTATCTCGTCACAGAAAGAAGTACTTTTTTGCATTAAATCGTCCCTTACAATACAAAATTGATTTGGTGAGATAAAACAAAACGTAAAAAATTACGAGTAAGTGATAAAAAAGGGTAGACAAAAAGTTTTACGGAATTTCGTTGTCTGATTTTTTTTAAATATTTTATGTGAAGTTGGCCAACAAAGTTGAATAACCGAGCTCTCAGAATGGAAGAGAGAAGGCATATATTGTTATACAGTTAGACCAAAATGAAATGCAACACCGTGTGTATTAAATTGACTGTGACTACAATTAAAGTAGAAATACAAGCGTACACGCACTCCTGGGAAATACAAATAGGTAAACCAACTCCTATAGAGATATGTATAAATGGAACTATTTTAATATTTAAATGAGATACTTATACATACATGTACATAAAAAATTACTTGACCTTCTAACTAATTTGAAATCAGTCTATCAATTAGATAATTAATGTCTACTTTTTGGTAATCCAAAGATGTATTATAACTGATTCAGAACATATAAAAACCTAACAAGGCTGGCAATTATTAATAATGTAATAAAATTAAAAAAGTTATATGTAAATAACGCGCGGTTAACAACGCGAGAAGAAAACTCAAACCACACCGAGCTAAACCACGCGCGTTTCAATGACGTCTTCTTAGCCAAATTTCACAATTCTAGATTAATGGGAAGTACATCATAGGTTATAACGAATGAGTTGCGAGAATCAAAATATGTGAAATAAATGGTCGCATCTTTTGAATGAGCTGATTAAACTTTTTTATAAAAATGAGGTAATAAACAAATTTGGATTTGATAAACTTTAAACTTTTTTATAAACATGAAGTGATACACAAATCTCGAGATAACTCTAGTATCAATGAAATAAACAAGTTCCACTATTTGCGCGCTTCATTGCATGGAAACGCAGCCTTAGTTATTAAAAATATTGATTTTGAAGGCGATCATTATAAAATTGCGTGGGACATGTTGTGTGAGCGGTATAACAACAATCGCCTTCTTGTGAATAATCATGTGCAAGCTTTATTTAATGTCGGTCCTATAGTCAAGGAGTCAAGTATCTCAATCAGAAACCTCGTAGATACAATTAATAAAAATGTAAGGGCACTAACAAAATTAAATCAGCCAACTCAATATTGGGACACATTATTAATATGTGTCATGACTAAAAAATTAGATTTGACAACAAGTCGTGACTGGGAAAAGCATAGGAACAATATTATAAAAGATGATCCTACTTTGATGCAATTTTGTTCTTTTTTAAGTAGGAAAGCGGATTGGTCTGTCGAGTCAAATATCAATTCTTCTCAGACTAACTGTTGTAGTTTTAAATAATAGTCATACATATAGACATTCTAATTCTAAAGTCACTCAAGTTAATAAAAAATCAGATAATAATATTAAAAAAATAAATAAATGTACACTTTGCTCCCAGGCTCATACATTATATAAATGTGAATCCTTTAGAAATTTAACTATAGAGGATCGCATAAAAAAGGCAAATGATTACAATGTTTGTCTTAAATGCCTGCGCGTCGGACATTCTGCTAAGCAGTGTAAACTCACACATTGCAAATATTGCAAAACAAAGCACAATACGCTTCTGCATTTAGAATCTAGTGAATCCAAACCATTTTCTAACCCAATGCCTTCTGCTATGTCTTCTGCTTTGCCTTCTGCGTCAAATATCGCACTATCAGCCAATTCCTTGCAGCTTGCTACTTCTGCGCATGTTTTACTGTCCACAGCGATGGTGAACGTGACCAGCGGGTCGGGTAAGAAATACACTGCGCGGCTACAATTGGACAACGGTAGTACCGCCAACTTTGTTACGCAGAGACTATCAGAGAAACTGGGTTTGTTACATCGCGGTACGAGCACCAAGGTAACGGGTATTAATAATCACATATCCACCAGTACACAGTCTTGTCACCTCAAAATTTAGTCTTTATGCTGCGCCTTTACTGTTGATATCGAGTGTCATATTTTACCTGAAATTACAAAGATTCTACCGTCTTCATTCGTGCATATAAATCACGTCCATATTCCTTCAGGTCTTACACTAGCAGACCCGAACTTTAATGTTCCGTCGGTCGTTGTAGACATCCTGGTAGGGGCTGAGGTGTTTTGGAATATCTTAGGCAGCAGAACTATAGATTTAGGGAAACATCTACCTAAATTGTGTGAAACTAAATTTGGTTGGCTTGTGTTCGGTAGTATTTCGCATCAACCTAGTTCTGTTTCATCACTCTATTGCCATCATTCAAACGTCACTCCAGACCTAACTCAATTTTGGGAGCTTAACAACGTGTCGTCAAAACATTCACTTTCTCTTGAAGAAAGAGTATGTGAACAACTATTTGCCCAAATCACCGTTCGTAAAAATGATGGTAGGTTTGTCGTGACGATGCCCTTAAAAGAGGACCCTAGCACTTAAGGGCATTCGTATGAAAACGCAAAAAATCGTTTTCTATCCCTGGAGCGCGATATAAGCGCGATCCTTCATTTAAAACTAAATATTGTGAATTTATGAGAGAATATGAGCATTTAGGTCATATGACTTTAGACTCTGACTGTACTTCTACGCCTGAAAACTCCGTGATCACATATTTCGTTCCACGTCATGGAGTTATTCGTAGCTCTAGTATCACTACTCAACTACGCGTAGTATTCGACGTATCAGCCTCTACCAGTTCGGGCGTGTCTCTTAATGACATACAGATGGTCGGTCCCGTAGTGCAAGACGATCTATTTTCCATTTTAATACGTTTTCGTCAACATAGATACGTGGTCTCAGGTGATGTAAAGAAAATGTATAGAGCCATTGAGCTAAGTCCAGTCCAACGTCCTCTACAAAAAATTACTTTTCGGTTTGATCCTTCAGAACCTCTTGGAACCTATACATTAAATACGGTCACCTATGGTACCGCTTCTGCTCCTTACTTAGCCACGAAATGCTTGATAGGTCTGGCTGATAACATTGAGGATAGTCAGGTCCAGCGGGCCATATGACGTGACTTCTACGTGGATGACTATTTGAGCGGGGGAAACACCATAGCTGAGACTGTAGCAAATTGCAAAACGGGTACAATCGGTTCTATCTTCTGCTAAATTTAACTTACGCAAATGGCGATCAAACCATCCTCAAATTCTAAATCAAATTATAAACAGTAACGAATCGTATAATACTCATACGTTGCATTTTTATGAGCAGGGTTTAAATTCATCTCAATCTAAAACTTTAGGTCTTAATTGGGCCTGCGATTCTGATTCCCTTATTTATAATATTAACATAAAGTCAACCACAAAAGTCACTAAACGTCACGTCTTCTCAGTTATCAGTCAGATCTTTGACCCATTAGGCCTCGAGGTCCGTGCGTTGTCGAAGCGAAAATAGACATACTGCGTTTATGGCTACCCAACTATCACTGGGACGTCGAAATATCGCTTGAGGTCAGAAATCTTTGGTCGACATTCCAAAATGCAATAACATCTTTAAATAATTTAAAGATTCCTCGTTGGATTTTGCGTGAAGACTCTAGTAAGCATGAAGTACACGTCTTCACCGATGCGTCCGAAAAAGCTTATGGCGCATGTGTGTACATTCGGTCATGCAGTAACAGTAAATCTATTGGCGTAAAACTTCTCGTTTCTAAAAATCGTATAGCGCCCATCAAGCAGTCAACAATACCAAGGCTTGAACTGTGTGGAGCTTTGTTAGGTGCAAGGCTGTGTACTAAAGTTCAGGAAGCGCTAACTTTACCCATTCACCGATGTAGATTCTGGTGTGACTCAACCATAGTCTTGGGTTGGCTCTCTACTCCAGCCAACCAATTAAAACCTTTTGTGAGAAATAGAGTCAACGAGATACAGGAGAGCACTTGTGGTCATACCTGGAGCTACGTACCGTCGAAGGACAACCCGGCGGATTTTGTTTCCCGTGGTCTTAACGCTGACGTTATCAAGGACACACCTCTGTGGTGGTCCGGACCCTCTTTTCTGTTGCGTAATGAAAATGAGTGGCCTAAAATGCCAAACACAGAGAAACATGATTTGCCGGATGTAGTGACTCATTTCACATGTAGTGATAGCGACCATCATGTTGTTAGTAATCATTCACATTCAACCATATATTCAACTATCATTCATCGCTTATTAGAAAATCTAAACAAAAATTGCCACGCAATAGTAGATTGCTTTCTTTAACTCCGTTCATTGACGAACACAACCTCATCCGCGTGGGCGGGAGGCTCGATAACTCCCCCTACGATTTCAGTGTAAAACATCCCATAATAATATGTAATAAGCACATACTTACTAAGTTTATATTTCAAATGAAACATTTAGAGCTACTACATGCCGGTCCTCAATTACTATTATCACATATAAGGCAGACTTATTGGCCTATAGGTGGTAGAAACCTTTCCAGAACTGTCGTGAATCATTTATTCGTTAAGAGTTTCAGACATAAGGCTCAAAGCGTTCAGCCTATAATGGGTCAACTACCTCAGTCAAGAACTCATCTTGAATTTCCATTTTTAAATTGTTATGTTGACTACGCTGGGCCAGTAATGGTGGCCGATCGCAGAGGTCGCGGCTGCAAACTTACAAAATCTTATATATGCATTTTTGTTTGCTCTGCAGTGAAAGCCGTACATTTGGAGCTCGTCATGACCTCTGAGGCTTACATGGCCGCTCTAAATCGTTTCGTGGCGCGTCGAGGCAAGCCTCAAAGCATTACGTCCGATAACGGGACAAATTTCGTAAGGCACATCAAATGAAATGCATAGGTTCTTACACTCATCGAGTGTTGCACCTGAAATAGCACAACAGGGTATCGAATTTATTTTCGCGCCTGCTTACAGCTCACATTTTAATTCACTAGCTGAGGCTGCTGTTAAATCTTTCAAGCATCATTTAAAAAGACTCTTAAAGCTTACCCATTTTACATTTGAGGAGATGGCTACTTGTCTTACGCACATAGAGGCGGTCTTGAATTCGCGCCCTCTTACTCCTCTCTCTTCAGACCCTAACGATTTTTCGAGGTTTTACGGCATTAAATCTATTGTTAATACAGTCCACTCATTTTATTTCTAAAGTCCCGATAAGGCCTAAACATACGTCGTTAACAAAAATGAAGCTCACGCGTGAACATTTCCGTGCCATAATTTATCACAATTTTCGTCGCGGCTTATCTCAAGATAAATGTCTCAGCGAACTTATTTCTATTTATGATATTGAAGCACCGAGTCAAACGACAATATACCGCTAGTATGCCGAGTTCCGACGCGGTCGTATGTCGCTCACTGTCTCTTCTGCAGGTCGACCAAGAACAGCGGTCACGTCTGAAAACATCGCAGCTGTGCGAACTATTAGATGACCGTTATGTGACATACGAGCAGATTCGGGCTGTTATCAGTATCGAAATGACTGCATTTCAGTCGGTATTACATAATGAGCTATGTGTAAGAAAGCTAGTTTCCCGCTGGGTTCCCCACAATTTGTCCGAAGAGCAAAAGGCGGCTCGTGTAGATTGGTGTCGGAGTACTCTGCAACGCTTCAACGGAGGGAAGTCAAATGCCGTTTATAATATCGTCTCAGGTGACGAATCATGGATCTGTTCATACGAACCTGAAAGAAAACATCAGTCAGCAGTTTGGGTCTTCGAAGACGAGGTCAAACCAACGAAAGTGGTTCGCTCACGCAGCGTGTCAAAGAAAATGGTCGCTACGTTTGTCTCGAAAAAGGGGCATGCTGTTACAATTCCTTTACAGGAAGGAACGTAGAACAACGGTAATTTTCATAATATTACCGTGGCAGAACGGTTACCGCGGAGTGGTATATCACGGTTTGTTTCCCAGAAACGAACGAACTCCGAAAAAATGACCCGAAACGTCGCATCATCTTACATCACGATAATGCGAGCTCCCATACGGTTCGGAGGACAAATTATTTTTTGAAGCAGGAAAACGTTGAGCTGATGAGCCACCCTCTGTACAGTCCCGACCTGAGCCCATACTATTTCTTTACATTCCTTAGAATGAAAGATTTATTACGCGGTCAACGGTTTGAAGACCCCGTAGCAGCTGTGGACAAATCAGCCATTATGTCAACATCAACTTCAGACTGGAATTACTGTTTTAATGATTGGTTTGCAATGGAAAATTGCATTAAGCTGAACAATATTGAGAATACTTCGAAAAATAACGAAATACAATTTAGCTATACCCTGCATGTGCTTTTTCTTATTGCTGATAATTTCAGTGTGCCCCTCGTATTAAATAGAAGGAATAAATGTAATTGTTTTTGGGTCACTAATTATAAAACTGGCTAGAACAACACCGTATCACTACAACAACCTGTTAAACTCACTGTTGGGTCTGTTGACCTATTTAAACAATACGCCAGCTGATCATTGATAAATACAACAATTGAGTGAATAAAGTTATTTTATTTTCATTCAAATCATTCCGAGTAACTTCATTTCTTCGAAACACTGTCTTAGTACCGAATCCAGAAGCTTTTATGTGAAAATTATTTTCTTTTTATTTTTGAAGTCTGTTTTTACCTTTTATAATACAAAATTACCATAATATTGCTTCATAACAAAGAGGCCTGTCTTAGCCCACCTGTGGAGAACATCAGTTTGAAAGCTTTAATCCCAATTTTTTTATATATACATAAAAATAATGCAAGTCCGATTTTTCTCTTTACCTATTTATAAATATTCGAAATTTTTTTGCAGGATTTTGTTTTTGGGCTACTAATTATAAATATAAAGCTGGCTGTTAGAAACATCCAAATGTGGTCCAAAGCGCACAATTCTAAATCTATTTTAGTACCTATCGAATGTATGGTTACGATATAACTCTTAGGAACAGAACAGTGTAGTGTCATCTTGTAACTCTGTTCGGAATCGTTTGCCAATGTAAATCACTCCACAAGTTCATTTCTTATTTTCACTATGGTTATGTTTTGTAGCAGTAAGTCTTTATTTACATTTTACAACACGAAATTACCATAATATTGCTTCAGAACGAAAAGATTTGTATTAGCTCAGCTGTGGAGGACATCAATTCGAAAGCGTTAATCCCATTTTTTTTTATATGTATATAAATAAAAAATCATGCAAATCAGATTTTTGACCATCTGTACCTTTTAATAAATATAAGAATATTTTTTCAGGATTTTTTTTTGGGCTAATAATATAAAACTGTCTATTGAAAACATTAAAATGTGGTCCAAAGCGCACAGTTCTAAATCTATTTTAGTACCTACCGAATGTTTGGTTACGATATAACGCTTAGCAACGGAACAGTGCAGTGCGATCACATGAATAAAGAAACTGACCTGAGGGGAAGCTACATACAAACTGCTCGCTGCGACTATACCCATAGGAGAACACCGATAGGTTCACCGACGCTCAGTCTGGGTACAAACTACAAACTGGTTTGCGCCGGCTCAGTCAGAGTATCCATGAAATGGCTGTTAGTCGTGCGCATTTAAATATATGGAAGAACAATATTTCGTGATTTTATAAATCCATTTTTTTATTTTTTTTACTATTAGAGTTAAGTTTAGAGATTTGTTTATTATAATATAAGACATTATAGATTTACATAAATCATTAATTAGTGTTCTGTATAAATTAATGCCAAACAGTTGTGGTTGGGCGACTGGCCTAGGGGTTCTTGAGTCCGATTCCCAGGTCGGGCCTTGACCCTGCAGGATGTTATTAGGTGGACTGAATGTGCGGTTTCTTGATAACCCAATACGAGATGGCTGATGTAGCACGCGACAGCCTTGGACGATGCACTCGCTTTTCCAAATCTACTACTTCACCAGTCTCAAGATGGAAGTCTACTTGAGCCAGTAGGAGAGAGAATGTGACGGGGAAAACAAAATAAAAAAGGTTCAAGTCAAGTAATAAAAAAAGAAGGAAGAAAAAGAAAAACGCACTTACCGGGGTGGAGTTCCTTCTGGTACCCCGGTTGACGCTCCTGGTTTTGTGGTGCGTTGGAAGAGGGCGCTCGACGGTAACTCGCACTATGCGAGACGGTTACTTCTAGCGGTTCTGTGGCCGACTGCCACAGAAGTGCAATAACAACTAGCGGAGTGAACTACGATGCAAGAAGAAGGGGCGAACGTCGGCAGTACGTGTCTTTACATGGACAGGCCACTTCTACCAATTCCATCTTGGTGGGGTGCGAGTTTGATTGACCGAAAAGATGGCCCCACATTTTAGACCCGCCTCCCCCTTCAGTGCGTGTGGAAAAAATGTGTGGATACAGGAAGGGGAGACACTGGCGAACAATGAATAACCGAACAAAATATATAAGAGTACCCGATTCTTTTTCTGCGCAACCAGTATGTATAATAATTTGAGAGAAAAATAATACAATTACCAGACAATGGTGAAGGTGGTATTAGTGGTAGTGGTGCTGGTGTTGGTGGTGGTGCTTGTGGTATCGTTGGTGATGGTGGGTAGTGAATACCACCACCAACACCGCCACCACTAATACCACCACCACGACCAGCATCACCATGACTGTCATTACTACCACCACCGCTACCACCATCAACAGCACAATCACTGTCCACTACCACTATCACAAACATTTCTACCACCACCTGATTTTTTGTACTCGTGAATAGGTACGTTGTCTTACGAAAATGATATTGATAGTAATATAAATTGGGAGTTGAACTTTGTTGAGAGATGATTTAATTGTTGTAGAGTCCTCATAAAAAATAATTGCTCGGAAATATTTGACCAAGTGCAACTTAAAAATGTTAAACTCGTCCACGATGCAGGAAAAATTCGAGTATGTGTTACGTTTAAAACAAAAAATAAAAATAGAAACAGAAGAAACCCTATATCGCGTGTGATACTACGTGATTTTTTATTAGAATAAAGGTAACAAACGATCATACAGTTCACGGGATGCTCCATAGAGATCTACATCTACATTTATCTTCAATTAACATTCAAAATGCTGATGTCAACTCTGAAGACTAACATAGAATGCCTCGTTTGTAGAACAAGGGTCTCCGGTTCACTCAATATACGAAACACAGCAGCATTAAGCTGTTATTATAAGCTAGTATCATGCGAGAGCGTGGTTTTACCCCGGTTGAGCCGACTTATTTATTAGATACGAGAATCGAAGAAAAATTATTAGCGTCCACATATAAAGTACGTCATGCAAATAATATGCTGACATGATACGATTATATACGATGTAGTAGAGCCATTTTTACATGGTAGAGCCACGCTGCAGATATGTTATGGTCGTAGCATGACTGGTAGCCATCTTTTTTTATTTTATTTAGTTATTACAAAAGCGCGTGCTTTTGTTTTACATGTACACTCCCAAAGACAATTTAGTTTTTGGTTATTTTTTAATATCTTTTAGACAAATTCAGATTTTTATTGTTTACAAATCTTATCTGAGTTGAGCTACAAATATTGCAAAAAAATCATGTAAATTGGCCTATGGGTTACGGAGGAGATAGATTTCAAAGAATCTTTTTCTTGCGCCATGGGAGCTCCGCTCGCTTCGCTCGCTCTGCTCAAAAAAAAAAGTTAAGTATGGACGCGTTTCTGACACTTTTGACACGCTAACGCCTAGTGATACGAAAAAATTGAAACTATGGGCCTGATCAAGATATTATATTAAGTTGATCAAATGAGGACCCGGCCTTATCTGATCTACTACCGTATCAATAATGAAATGTTCGGCTAAATGAGACGTGTACCAGATTTAGTTTATTACCATTATTTTTATAAAATCAATAATTCTATATTGAATATATGTTTAATAAATTTAACAACCTATAAAATATTTTTATTGTATAATAGTGTACTTGCTACACAAGTGGTCCATAACGGACCTTTGATGATTTAATATTAAAACAATAAATATTCTTATTAACCAACAATAACTGAATCACAAATTTATCAACTTCGGAATACTAATTATTATTCTCAGATGCTACCGTTGACAATTGAAGAATTGTTGTTAACACAAAAGACTTTTAAATACAATTTGCTTTCGACGCAAAGTTAAATTTGATCATAATAATTATTCCGTTAACATTATAAAGGCGGGAAAATTTTAACAGAACAGCTTTAGACGTAAACAGAAGTTTTTGTTTTTATGAAAGCTCAATATTAATTTCATTATTAATGTTCATTTTCGTTTTATCATGACTTTAATTATATTTTCACAATGACGCTCTAAGATTATTGTACGAAAAAAATGGTTATTCCGTTTATCCACCCTAAGAAATTCATCATAGGGTGGATACTCGGAAACGCGCTTTTGTTTATCCACCTCAGACGCGATGGATAATCGGAATGCGTATATTATTTTTCTTCCGATTTTCTCGCTCGCCTGAAGAAACATGATGGATCTTTGTAATGTCTCTTTTGAATAATGATAATAATATGATGGCATATGTGAAATACTATTAGCATACATGGCTCAAGGATGAATATTATGTGGCTGTTTAGAATTTATTTGGAGTGCCTCACATAATTACAAGTTCATTAGAAGCTTGTCATAAAACTATTTCAAATGGAATTGAAAACAAACATCCAAATTAAGTAAAGTTTTTAAAGTTCTTGCACAAAATTCCCATTTTTCGTTAATACATATGTTGTAAGAAAGAAACTTAGAAAATGATTGCAATAGTAATAATAATATATAAAAATGTTGTTTAAAAAGAAACAAATTTATTAAGGGTATACAATTACGTTTACTCATTAATGAAATTAGTGTTAATCCTGGACATATTGAAGTATTTATAAATTACTTATTATTATTTAAAACGACAAAATTTTATTTGGTTTAAATGCAATACGTAACATTATTTTTGTTTTTATTAAAAATTAATCAATAAAGTTAAAGTATGGATATTTTTCTGTTGAACTGTACTTGAAGTGAAAAGGCGGAACAACATTCAAAAAGTGAATTCCGATTATCCACCCCGTCTAGGGTGAATAAACGAACATGCTTTTCCGAGTATCCACCCTAGGGTGGATTTCTTAGGGTAATTAAACGGAATAATTTAAAAAACCTATTTAACGTTGTTATTTCCTACTTCAAATTGAAGTGAAAAACAAACTTACAGTTCACATGGTAGTGGCTACTGAAGTCCATGGACACCTGCAGATAAATTTATAGAAAGAACACTGCAGATGCATTATCACCCTTAAGGATTGAGACGGGATACTTTACATCCTCTAATTGTAATTGTAATTAAACTGACTAGCTATGCCTACAGACCGAAATACAGCCGTGCAAACACTGTAACCCAGAACTCAGACGGACTGCTAGGCTGAAAAATAGTCTTACCACCTAGTAAACTACCAATACTTTATCTAATTGTAAATAATTAAATGTTTACACGATACTTGTTACTCGTAAAATCTAGGACTTACAGGAGAATTCCCTTTGTATTACACTAATCTTTGCAGGAGAAGTAAGAAGCACTTTTTGCTTAAAGTATTCTATAAACATATTGTCAACAATACAAACGAATTCATAGCCGCACTATCCAGAATTAGAGAACTCTTTTTTTTCTAGCCTCATAGTTACAATTGAGATGCAGACAGCGAGTCAAGACCAGACTCTAACTAGACGTCTTTACTAGTATAGCTTCATTGTAAGTAAGATGTTTGCATTTTATTTTACTGGCAAAATGTTTTGAATTTTGTGGCAAATATTTAAACATTTTGCTTGGTTAATATTGTTGTTTAGTGTTGATCCAACCTCAAGTTGGCTGATTGTTCTGTTTCACTACTGAACGTAGTGGTGTATTGGTTATGGATTGTAGAGGTAAGGAGTACAGACTCTGTATAAAAAAGTGACCATAGGAAAGCGCTAAATAAAGGTGGCGCCACTATAGCTACAGTCTAGATTTTAAAGAACTTTTTATAATTTTTTTATTGCACAGACTTTCACCATAATTCTTTTTACAATAATTATTTTATTGCTTTCAAAATTTTTATTTTCAAAACCACTCTCAACGTACTTTACGGCGATTTATACCCTGTAACTACTCAAACGCTGTTGTGGAGAGTTTTTGAACTGTTATTTACTGCTTACAGATGGACACATTTTCAACTATTCTCCTATGGCAGATTGTCCTCCTTACCTCTATACTCTATGGTATTGGTATGGTATTTTTTGTGTTTATTGAATAATCCATACAAATTTGTTGGTTTACCACATAACAATAACAATTTCAGAGACTTAACGGCAATATATAATTTATGAAGTGTCCATTACCGAACACTTACAATATTTCTTTTACATAACAATAGTTCTTAAAACATCTTTGTCATCGACTGATGCTACCACAAGATTTATGTTCAATGAAGATGAAAGCTAACGAGATGACTTCATTTGCCTGATGCCATGGTTACCACGCTGGCCAAGCGTGGTAAGCATGACAGCACCTCCTCTATGAGGAAATTCTTGGGGAAGCCTATGTTTAGCAGTAGACTTTTGTAGCCTCTATTTCATGGATTTATAGTGGCGAAATGTATTTCGGAAGATGTACTTCTTACTAATAAAATAAGGATAACACGTTGCGTCAGCGGCGCCAATTACTTTGCTGCATCCTTAGAACTGGGATAGTTTTGTGTTAATAAGTAAACAATAAATAAAATAAAATAAAAATGTTTTATTTTTCAGGCATCGTAAGTCCATAGCATGTTAGTAATACAAATAAAACTTAAGAACTAATGTTAGTACACGAAACAATTAAATAAAACACAATCTTCTTCTTCTTCTTCTACCTAGCGTTTATCCCGGTTGCTCATCCCGCCCAACGCGGGAGAACCCAGGGTCCGCTTTCCTACACTTCCTCCTCCACTTTCCCTGGTCTTCGACGTCCCTCACAACTAGCCCATTGGCGCGCATGTCATCCTGCACGACATCAAGCCAGCGTTTCTTGGGCCGTCCTTTACTCCTGGTACCAGGTGTCATGTCCAGATTTGTTTCCCACGTAGCTTGCCGATCGTCGTAAGACGTGGCCGAACCAGCGGAGGCGACTTTCCTGCAGCTTGTCAGCAATGTCACGGACATGGAGGCTGCCGCGGATGTATGTATTCCGTACATGGTCTTTCCGCGTGACGCCACACATTCACCGTAGCATGTTCATCTCCGTGACATGCAACAACTGCCGGTGTCGCTCCAGCACCGGCCACGCCTAACTGCCGTACGTAAGGACAGGCCTTATGATGGTCTTATAGACCTGTCCCTTCAGCTTGACCGGCATTTTGGGGTCACAAATGACACACGTCACCTCGCGCCATTTTGCCCAGGCTGCTGATATATGGGCCTTGATGTCGCGATCGATGTCCCCGGACGCATCAATCACAGATCCGAGGTACCTGAAGTTATCCGTGCGCTCGACGGTATTGTCGCCTATACGTAGAGACATCAGATCTGTGCTGTTGCAGGCCATGTACTCCGTCTTCGCCACGTTTAGCTTCAGCCTGCCGTTCTCAAGCGCCTCCCTCCATGCGTGCACGCGTCTGGTGAGCCGTCCTTTGTCCCCATCCACCAGTGCGATATCATCAACGTACATAAGCAGCCAAGGCTGCGGTAGTTTCTGTACGCTGGCTGACAGTTCGTCTAATATCACACTGAAGAGATAGGGGCTTAAGACGGAGCCCTGATGCACGCCTACGGTTATGGGGAAGGGGCTGGTATCACCAACAACGGTCCTGACTATTGAATCGGAGTTGCGGTACATGGCACGTACGATTTCCACGTAGGTCTCTGGTACCAACTTCGACCGCAATGCCCACCAGATCATCTCCCTAGGAACACAGTCAAAGGCCTTCTGCAGGTCTAGGAATAAAAAATGCAGAGGCATATTCTTTTTCCCTGTGCTTCTCCATGAGGATCCTTAGGACGAATATAGGGTCCTAGGTACCGCGTCCTGGTTGTAAACCGTACTGGGAGTCCGATACTGTACACTCCTGTCGGATCCTGGTGTCAACAAAGCGCTCGAAGAGCTTCATGGTGTGTGACGTCACCTTTATACCGCGGTAATTACCGCAATCCTGAACGGACCCTTTACCCTTGTGGACCAGCGTTATTATACTAAGCCGCCACTGATCGGGCATTATTCGGTCGCTCAGGATTCTATTATAAAGGTTAGTAAGAATGCACACACCACGAGCCCCCAGCGCTTTCCACGTTTAACATAATAGAATAAACGAAATAAATTATATAAAGATATATATGAATTATTATTATAAAGCAGCAGGTATTCTCTTAATTGTAAGGAAAGAAACATCACTTTTCTTGTGTGTGTTTTATTTATTTCTGTACTTTTTATTTATTTCTTACTAATGGACTATTGGTTGGTATAGATAGATTTATACATATTGAATAAAACTATTATTTACGGATTTTATCGCGTTTAATTCAACTTTAATTTATTTTTATTATCCCGACACGGGTTCTTTACAGCACCCGTGGTCACGGGGGGGGACTGAGATGTTTGACGTCCCAATGTCATAGTTAGTCCGGCTACCTTCAGTTTTTGAATATTAATTTTCGGTCCGATTTATGCAAAATGAGCTTATAGTATCTTGAAATCTTGCAGTGGTATGCTTGGGTTTGGGTTTAATTTTGTAAATTATAGGATCCCAAGCAGCTGGCAGCACCCATCCATCATCTCTATTGAAATTTGGAGGTTTTTTAATTTCAATAGCCTCGCGTATCATCCTTGGTAGGAATCGGTTTTCGAACTTTTTCGTTCTTTGCGAATTCTTTTGCGAGGATTTGTGGTTTATCAAATCTAATGTAAGGGTGGGGACGATCTTGAACATGTTCGCAGACTGCAGACTTCCCGGAGCGTCGGTGCTTCACGTCAGCTATATGTTCCTTCACGTGGGTTTTAATAGATCTCATTCACATCTAGCTTGTACACCCATTTGTAGAGGAATATTGCATTTGATGGATGGTAAAAATTGACTAATCTTCTTCGGCGGCTTGTAGTATGTTTTAATGGACGCTCGCTTCAAGATGTAGCCAATCTTGTCTGTGGCTCCTCTAACATACGGTAGTACAGCAGGCGCGCGCTCGATTGTGGCCGGCTTCACTCGTTCACCGTGACGTAGGCGCGGGACCCGAAGCTTGTTGTCTTGCAATACTTGCTTGACATGCTGAAGCTCGGCGGCCAGATGTTTTCTGTCACAAATCCCTCGTGCTCTCTGTAACAAAGATTTACCTACGGTAGCTAACTATGAAGGATGATGGTGAGATTCACCATTTAGATATCGGTCGGAAACGTCGGGATAATAAAAATAAATTAAAGTTGAATTAAACGCGATAAAATCCGTAAATAATAGTTTTATTCAATGTGTAATGTTCGCGTAAATTTAATAAATCATTAGATTTATACATAGTTTTTATATTATGTAAGAGCATTAAGCAATAATCCATATTGATACAAAACAATGAGTACACGTATCACAATTTGTTATTATTTTAAATACTGTCTTATGCACTTACAACCAATAAATATTATTTTTATATTACTAAATAATATTATAACAATTTCAAGTACAAAAATATACAAAATATATTTAAATTTATCTTACATCATATTGCATAAAGGACGCAGTGCAGATACATGAGTAGTACGTGTGCGTGCTATGGCCGTTGTAACATCAGTTGAAATATTTGAAATTGTAGGAAGAAGTCACATCGCCTGGTTTAACACGCACTGAATACAGAATGCAGGCCATGTAGCAGGTGTTGTCTACGTAGCCGTAGTGCGATTATGCTACTCTAGGTAAGATAATTTAATCTGTGACCCTAAAAGCATATGGCTTCGTTTTGACGTCTGTTTCCCTTTTTTTATTTGATATAAATGTTATTATATATGTTATTATAATTTACACCGTATAATGTCGGTGTAAGAATATCCACCATCACATATCGTCCCATGGGCGTCGTAAGCGGTGACAGAGGAAAACCTACCAGCAGATATGTAGCAGCGTTTTCTTGATAAGAAATAGAAAGAAAAACTGCCTTAACCAACACTAGAACAAACATCCCCGTTATGAAGCAATCACTGGGGACGCTTATGCTCAGCAGTGGACTCTGAACGATTGTAGTGGTAATGATGGTGAAGCTGAATGTAGCTGTGAAGTAATTTCCACCGGCAAACGATTGCAACCAGAGTTACACGATCGCACAGCACTGCTAAGGGTTATATCATTACCATTTATGTATGTATTATAGTATTCTACGGTTACCATACGTTCGGTAGGTATTAAAATAGATTAAAAAGTGCGCTTTGGATCAAATTTGGATGTTTTGAATAGACAGTTTTATAATAGTAGCCCAAAAACAAAAAAATTCTGAAAAAATGTTCGAATAGGACAAATACAAATAGGTAATGGGAAAAAATCGTACTTGCATTATTTCTATGTATATATAAAAAATTGGGATTAACGTTTTCAAACTGATGTCCTCCACAGCTGGGCTAAGACAGGGCTCTTTGTTATGAAGCAATATTATGGTAATTTGGTATTATAAAAGGTAAAAATAGACTTCAAAATTAAAAAGAAAATAATTTCTACATAATATTTTCTGGATTCGATACTAAGACAGTGTTTCGACGAATTAAAGTTACTCGGAATGATTTGAATGAAAACAAAAGAACTTTAGTCATTCATATTGTTGTATTTATCAATGATCGGCTGACGTATTTTTTAAATAGATCAATAGACCCAACAGTGAGTTTAACAGGTTGTTGTAGTGATACGGTGTTGTTCTAGCCAGTTTTATAATTAGTGACCCAAAAACAATTACATTTATTCCTTTAAATTAATAAGTACTTTTACTTTTATTTCAAAATAAAATGGTCATATAATTTACAGACAAAACACGATTACATCAAAATAGATCGTCGTTTAAAGGGAAATGCTTTCTATTAGTAAATAAATTGACCAGAATGTAATGGATGTTTTTCGGTCGGTTGCCTAAGGATTTGTTTTTCGGATACAAAAAAAACTAATAAGTCTTTCATTCTACTGAATTATGACTTACTTTATTAGTATTAAGCTTTTTTTTATTTTAACTTAAAAGGAAATAACCGGATTCTTTATGGGATCACACTTTGTTATGCGTTTGTCTGTCCATCTGTGAAGACTTTTTCTTAGAAACGGAGAAAGAGATATCAAGTG
This sequence comes from Parnassius apollo, assembly GCA_907164705.1. Lineage (NCBI taxonomy): Eukaryota > Metazoa > Arthropoda > Insecta > Lepidoptera > Papilionidae > Parnassius > Parnassius apollo. The sequence goes on from CAJQZP010001697.1 coordinate 6,295,264, forward strand.
TGTGCATGGGCTGCAGTACCTACTAATCATAAGTATTCGACTTCACGTTTATAAAAAAATTAAAGTATTATTAAATACTAATGCAAGTTTTACTTCATATTTATTAAAAAAAAATTGCATATCAACTCATTCAAAAGATGCAGCAATTTTGTCACATAATTTGATTCTTAGAACTCGTACAACTCCCTCATCAAAACCTATGATGTACTTCTATTAATCTATAATTATGAAATTTGGCTAAAAGCAAAACATAAGTTAAGGGGAAAAATCTGGAAATCGTTAATATTGAGTTATATTACGTCATCAGCATCTTCTGTTTTATTCCTTCCCTCCTTTGAGTCCCTTATCGTTACGGCCTATAAGTACTAAAAGTCCACTGCTGAATATATGCCTCCTCCATCCCCTCCGAACGGGTTCCCGCCTTGTCGTGACAAGGGGGGGAAGGCTTAGTAGCCGTGGCTTGGTCGCCGCGGTGAACAAAGAGAAACACAAAAGGCTGGCCTGAGTGCCTCCCCCCACTGCCGCAGCCGAGGTGGAGTCGCGGAGGGAGAGTAGTTTTGGTATAACGATGCAACATTTACCCTATCTCCCGCGACTCTACGTTGGTGCACTGCTGATGCTGTGGTGGTGGGGCCGCGTGGGGAGACGACTGACGGTATTGTGAGGTGCCGTGTTCCCTACTCTCCGTAGCTGAAACTTTATTCGTGGTTGAGCCATCAACCAGATACTCGTTTTTTCCTGGTCTGTGAGTATCGAACTCGGGGCAGGGGGGCGTCGCGCAGGTGAAGTTGAAGCCGTGGAGGAAGACGTGCCTTCTGTTACTGGTGCGCCTTACTTGAGAAGCAAAAGGGGGAGGAGTAGTCCTTGTCGCCACCAGACGGGTATGCGTATTATATATTATTTTACCAACCAATATTGTTGAAAAAGATAATATAATTTTATACTTAACCGTTGAAAGTTATATAAAGTTTAAATCTTCAAAAAGTAGAGAATTTTTATTATTAATAAACTTTTCGTTAGTCCTTATAAAACATAATATTAATGATATTTGGTTCCCTTACAAACTAGTAACACTAGTTAAGAACTGCTCTTGAAATTCAGTGTGTAGGATACTCACTGTGACTTAAAAGAACTACAGTGCCTCGAAGCCTCTTTAAGTGTATTTGAAATGTAAAATATACTATAATCCTGCAATATACCCTAATTACTAATTGTATGCGTAAAATGATTAAAACATTGAGCTCATTAAGTCAGTTAAAAGCTTTTTGTGCCTTGTTACTTGTTTAATTTTATTTAATTAATTCCGAAAACATTATTTTCGCATACCGTAATTTTAAAAACCAAAAGACAAAATTCTGTAAAAAGATACGAATATTTATTAAAAGGTATAAGATTGAAGCAATATCACGGCAATTTTACATTATGGTATTGCAGTTGATCATGGGCGGCGGTAGCAACTTTCTATCAAATGAGCCGCTTGCTCGTTTGCCCCCTCTTCTATATTACTTTTATAAAAGGTAAAAACCGACTTATAAGTATAAAGACTAAAATAATTTCCTCATAATAGCTTATGGATTCGGTGAAAAGACTTAAAGGAATTAAAGCTCCATTAAAGTCACTCGGAATGACTTTTGAATGAAAATACAAAAGCTTTAGTTCTTCATCGTTTTGTTTTTATCAGTAGTTGTTTTAGTAAAAGTCTACTGATGGATCTAACATCATCATGGATCAATCAAATAATCTTTGACTAATATACCTTAATATTGGATACTATTAAGTCACTGTTATATCAAGCAAGATATATATTCTAAGGTGACCCGAGACAATTGTAATCACCTCTCGGGTAATCTGAGCGACTGGGATTCCTTAATGGTTTGCTACAAGCTCAAATGCAGAAGGTGGTGCTCCTCGATGTCGGCATAATTTCTCCTCGAGGCCGTTGGACTTCCCCTGTCGAGGGCTCCAATCTAGTTGGGTTTTTTATTTATTTTTTATATATCTTTTTAGTGTTATAATATTTAGTTATCGTATCTTTCATAATGATTTCTTATATTTACGGAAACACTACACATTGATTAAAACTACTTTTACGGAATTTATCGCGTTTAATTTCAATTTTTTTTCTAATAATAAAATTTTAAGTTTTAATTTTAATTGAAATTAAACACGATAAAATCCGTAAAAGTAGTTTTTAATCAATCGTATCTTTTTTTATCTTATTTGTCATTTTTATTTAAAATCTCATCTATTACGTAAATTAAGTTAATTAATATCATAAGTAAATAAGTAATACTATATTTTACCGTAATAACCATAATTAGTTAGTATGTTATTCATTTTACATAAGAAACAGAAAATATTTGTTAATGTATCTTTTAGCACATACACCTGAGATACAGGTTTATCCTAGTTCTGGTGCCTGTAATAGTAAACTATTTTAAATTAAGACATTATTTGAATTAATTGTACAGTTTATTGAAATAAAAATTATTACTATTATATATTTATACATCTCAATTAGACGAGAATACTATACAAATAATCCAAAAATAATAATTATCCTCATAGTATGTTGATTGACTGAAATCAACCAATATATTTGTTAAGAAAAACGTCTAATCTCCTTCGACATCCTTACAAGATTGGCAGCTGTCGTATCCCCATTGAGTTGAATGTAAGAGGATAATTTAATAAGATGAATGAGACTCGAGTTCAGCAAATTATCTCGGCATTTTTTTACATCTACAAAGAAAATTTCTTTGCTGACATAATTAATTTTGATTATTTCGCCGAACATTCATTATACCTACATTGAACATTTTATTATATATTCATTTTATTATTTATTATAAAGTAGAAAAAATTATTGAAACTTACACAAAATTGCGTATTCTGTCAAGAGCCCTAACTGGACGCTGTTGTCTTAAAAATGTCCATCCTGGGACTCAAAGATGTGCCGGTTCTGTTCCATAACGGAAGAAACTCCGCACATCGTAACTGATTGCGCCTTACTTAACACTCATCTGGGAAAATATGTATTCTGCATCAGTAAGAAGTGACACTGAGTGACGCTCACAGTTAAGCAACTCCTGCTATTCATTGAAGACATAGGCTTAGCAGTGAACTATAGCCATAACAGCGATCACAATAGATATTTTATGTCGCAGTGATACTGGTCTATTTTCCTAGACGTGTATAGTTACTCGCACATAATAAAAAAACTTACACAAAGCTACTCGGTAAACTTGCACAGCAAAAAAAGACTCCGGTTCTTATTACTCACAATACAAAACACGGTAACATACTGTTATTTTAAGATGGTATTCTGGATGAGCGTGGTCTATTCCATCATCAGTCTATTACCAAATTGCAGCTACAGCGGGACTAACTCACCTGTAATAAAAATACGTAGTTTTCCCACCGTTGTACTTCAGTGTGTATTTTATTTTGTAAATGAATGTTTTTTTTTCGTACTGACTGAGACTGAAGTTCGAATAAACTTACAGTCCTGATCGTAAGTGGCTACCGCAGTCCATGGACCGTTACACTGTTACAGCCTATTAAAGTCCATTACTGAACATAAGTCTGCTTCTTAGGGGTCATATTTGCCATAGTTGCCACGCTTGGCAAGCGGACTGGCAACTGAAGTTTTTTATTTTAGTCGTTTTTAGGAAGACGCTGCAGCCCATCTCCTGATTTGTTTCCCTTTATTGCCTCCTACAACACCCACGAGATGATACTCGTATGGGTAGTAGATATTATTACACCGCCACTACACGGTGGGTCGGTCCATTTACACCTGCGTTCAAATTCAAACAAATAAGACTGCAGCTTTGCACTGTCCCCTCTAAAGTTGTAGCACGAATGGGTCGGCTCGACCGGGGAAGCTCTCACAGAATACCAGCGTGAAATAGTAGCTTAATGCTGCTGTATTTCGTATGCTGAGTGTAGAGAACCGGAGACCCTTTTTACTGGAAACGAGGCATTCCATCTCAGTCCTCACGGGTGACAACGCATATCTGCATTTTGATTTGTAATGTAGGATAGATGTAGATGTCTATGGGCCGCAGCAACCACTTACCATCAGGTGGACTGTGTGCTCGTTTGTCACCCTATTCTATAAAATAAAAAAATAAAAAAATAAATAAGGAGTAAGATGGAATTCCTCACAGCCTGGTTATCTATTCTCAGACCGTAAACAGTTGTGCAGGCACTGTTGCTTGGCGGCATAATTAGGAAGGTGGTACTTGTCCAGATGGATGGCATAAAAACAGTCCTACCACCTATATAGATGAATATATTCAGTAGTATATTATATATACAATATAAGTATCTACAGATATATAACATTTTTACTTACAGTTCGGAAGCGTATTGGCTAAGCATTTAGATTCTGTGCTGTGGGGACGCGGGTTGAATTTCGCAACACACAAGTATTTCCACGTTTAGCAAAATGGTTCCGGATCTGATAGTTTGTGCATGTGCAATTTAATATTTTTTTAAATGGTAATATTGCATGCCTTAAGCGCAAAGTGCATAGGTATGTTCTACTAGCGCCTAAACATCCAAGAATCCAACGTTTTGTCACATGAAATCATATTGAACATATAAATGATATAAAAAGCACATTGTCAGAAAGATAAATGATTGTTGAACTTATTATTTTCGATAAATCGACTAAGTATAGAACGTTTAACCAGGGGCTACAAACCTTCAATATATAGGCACAATGTGTATATATATATATATATATATATATATATACTTTCTTTATTTATAATTATTTTTTATAATGATTGATATAATATATGTTTATTAACTATTATTAAAAAGTTATGTAAAAGATCGCTGTAGAAGAAAATCAATCTATTGTTATAAAGTAATTTATTCATTTAACAACAAAAAGCATTAATTTATAGCACATCGAGTGATAAGGACACCGAATAAGTACGTACTTATTCAAAAGATAAAACTTTATTTTCAATATTATATAAGAACTTTATTTTTATTCGGTGCATGTGGATCGACCCAATAAAAGTGACGCATCTCTGGCTGCCATTGTCAGGTTTCTTTTAGAAGGAACTGACGTAATGCGCATTTTGTTTATTTTAAAGGGATGAATTTGCAAAAGCTTAATATGGTGATTATATTGCTTCAAATATTTTTTTTTAATATGAAACAGTTACTAAGTGCATTGCTGCGTTACTTACCATAAATTGAAATATAAAATATACCACATTTTTCGCGATGTACCGTAAGATTTTACGATATTTATAGGAACCACAGACAATATTATTTAAGAAACAAAAAAAAACAAAACATATGTACTGACCTAGAAGTGTGAATTAATATATTGATAATAATTAAAAAAAAATTTAAATGTCATCACAATAATAGATTCCAGTCAGGCGAACGATGGCGAGTCGCTAGTAAATAAATAAAAAAGGAAAATACAGTCAAACCTTGGTATTAAAATGAGCGATATTAATTATAGCCCTCTTTTATACACACAAACACACACACGCGTATATTTTAAATTCTCAATTTAGATTCTTCATTTTTAAATATTCATTCTTCATTATATATATAACAGAAGCCATCGAACCAAGCACGTGTACTATTCAGTACCTTTGTTTTTGGTGTATAGATAATGCACATGAATGCCGCGCAGAGAAAGTATATATGATATTATATCTATATAAATGTACATCGTGCGAAATTCGATAATCACTTCTTAATATCGTTATTTTTTAAATGAATAATTTTGTTTTGGTGTGTCATTACACTATTTATACCTAATTATTTATATCTATTATTTATACCTAGATATTTTCGTTTTATAGAGAACAAAAGCGTAAAGAGCTAAAAAAGAAAAAAAGAAAAATATTTTAAACAATATTAACTTTTTATTTATTTAGTAAAAGAAAGAAATTGTTTTCTTATCGGTCACCACGCTCAAAAAGTGTAACTTGAATTAATATCAAAGAAAAAGAAATACTGCATAAATAAAATAAATAAAAAATAATTATAATTGCATAAGTTGATACAAAATGCTATGCAATAGCTTTACCGCGGCAGTCCCCGAGTGCCACACGTCTTTTTTTTATTAATTTTTAATCCGATCGGACCAAAAATTAATATTCACCCGTGACCATGGGTGCTGAAAAGCACCCGAAACGTCGGGAAATAAAAAATAAGTTAATTAAACGCGATAAAATCCGTTTAATTCAATGTGTAGTGTTCCTGTAAACATAATACAATACTCAATGATAAACATCAGCCGCAACCAGCTGCAACTACTTAATTTGCGTTTGCGATATAAAATTATTCGAATTTCACATTGTATTTAGTTTCAAAGAGGGTCCTTTGTGAATTGTTCAGTTGGTGTAAATAAATTGCTACAAAAATATCCGCGATAACCTAATGGGAATTATCTTTTATAAAGCAATACTCTTTGTGAAATTGGTATTACAAGCAACCACTATTAGGTAAAAAAAACTAAGGGAGTTAGTTTTTTATAAGATAAGTGTGACAAACGAGCACACAGTCACAGTTACCTGGTAAACGTACTCGTCAACAACTTTAAGATTAGTGCTCTTAACAACTAAGGTCATAGGTGTGTCATGGACATTAAACACAATCTTTGTTTTGTCCATGTTCATCTTTGGACCTACATCATAACCCACACACATCGTAGCCCTACTGTACAAACACTCCAGCACTTCGATATACCGACAGTCAACTTGGCACCGCTGAAGAGACTGTAGCACCGCCCAAATTTCGACGGAATCAAAGGCCTTCTCATAGTCCCCATACGCCAGGCAAAGTGGCAGAAAGAGTCCCTCTTTCTCCATAAAGTCGGCCAGCTGCTGGCCCCTACTGTTCCGTTGCCCTACTCCAAATTTCCCTAACTTCAGCTCACCGCTTTCTCTTGTGCCTAGTTTTGCGTTGAAGTCTCCCATCAACACCGTGTAGTGAGTTTTGGAGGAATGCATGGTTCTAGAAATATCCTCATACATTTCCTCCACCTCCTCAACGGGATGTGCCGAGGTTGGTGCGTAAACCTGTATGACCTTCAGCGAATACCGTTTGGTGATTCTGAGTACCAGGTAACCGACCCTCGTCGACACACTCCCAATCTTTAAAACGTTGTTGACGAAAGACTTGTGGACGATAAATCTGACACCTCCTTGACGATTACTGAGGATTACCGTGTCCTCCCCCCTCTCTTCGGACCTCAGATAATCCAATAATATGCCAGCGCAACTTGTCTACCTCTTCTTCCAGCTCCAGTATCTTCTCGTCAGTCCTCAGGGTGCGTGCGTTATATGTTGCTAGGTAGAGTCGTCGTAGGTGGCAACCGAACCTCCACTGGAGATTCTTAGCACCCCCTGCCCCGCAGTTACCATGGTCGCCACCATAGCCAGGAATAGCGGGGCCGCCGGGGACTGTGGAGAATATTTGCCATAGTTGCCACGCTTGGCGAGCGGGTTGGCAACTGCAGTTTTTGTTATAATATTGTTATTATTAGAAAGATGCTGCTGCCTATCTCCTGCCTGTCTCCCTCTGTTGCCTCCGGGAAGATATAGGGTAGTGGATATTCTCAACCGCCACTACACGGCACTTTGATTTATTACTTTATCATAACTTAAAATCCGTAAATAGAGTTTTATTCAATTTGAGTACTATGTTAGAAAACTCTAGAGTGAAATAAACGAATCTTTTTTTTATAGAAGAGGGGGCAAACAAGCATACGGTTTACCTGATGTAGGACACCAGGGGAATTGCGGGTGCGTTGCCGTAAAATCCTAAAATGTTATAACGGCACAGCTGTGTAAAAAACAGTATTTAAAATACAATTTTAAATAGGAAATAAGGGTTATAGCACAGTTTAAAGTCCCTAGTTATAGCGTTTTTACCACTTCTTCGGGCATTACGTTACATAGATAATGTCCTCCAGATCGAATTTCGGTCCTAAAGATAACGTAACAACACCTTTGACCTGAAAAATATTATACTATTTCGGCGGGGTGGGAGATTGTTAGCAATCGTCAGACGTTAATGCAGCTTTCCGTCACCGATCTGAGTTTTTAACGTCTGGCAAAAAACAGATGGTTATACCGCCTTCTATCGGAAGCTACAACATCTTCCTATCATTTGCCACAGACGTCTCTTACAACCACGAAACGAAAAGGCGTGATGAGTTCTTCCACGACCTCACAGTATACTAGCGTGAAGTAGAGATTTACCTCTGCGTTTCGATTGGTAAGTGCAGGTGGCTGGAGGTCCAATCTAACCCCCGGCCGCCCTTTAACATGATAGCGGAATCAAATAAAAAACTACCCCAGCAGGGTACCAAGAGACTTTTAAGGGTGTTGCGCATCCTATCAACCTACACCAATACGCTGGGTTCGGGATTAACGCGGTGTGCGTGACCTAGACGTTCCTCTCCGTGCAGCAACCCAGTTTTTAAAAGAAAGTGGTTGACAGCTAGGATTACAAGCCACGGTAAATGGTCCCAGTCTAGACGTCAGACATGAACTTAGTGAACTGTATCTCTTCTTAATTCCATACTTATAGGTGGACACTGGTGAAATAAAACAGCAATTACTCGTAACTGCTCCTTGGAAATGTGATACCGAAATTTCACTACTTTCACTTTACTTTCCCTAATTTCGTTTTTCTTTCTTGATTTAAAGCTGGAAACTGTAGCTGATCCAGAACGAATTGCAAATTGAGCGGTTTACTAAAATATTACCGAGCTAACCCTTAAAGTTAGCCAGACGTGAAAAGCCTCCCATTGTGTCGATAATTTTCACTATCACATTTCCATATATTGCATCATAACTTTATTACTCATTATAACAACACATAACAATTATATTTCTCAAAAAATACAAACTTTAGCGTCTGCTGACCTCTCATCCGGAAACTGATATCAGGTTTCCCTCGACACCCCTCTAGGTTCGTCGGACCATAGTCTTCTCCAGAGTGTGGTGCCACTCACATTAACGTCGGGGTTGCATTCTGCAGGCAACCGTCGGCATTTGGCATTATAGGTCGGCCAATTGGGATAGGATGCGGTATTTTTTTCATCCTACCCCTGGGGGTGAGTTTTCTTTTCGCCAGACGCTCTCAGTGTTGTTGCTGATTCTGTCGCTGATGTGGTACTTCAGGGTATGGAATTTCCCCCCCGAACGGGTTCCCGCCTTGTCGTGGCGGGGGGGCTTAGTAGCCGTGGATTGGTCTCCCACGGTGAACAAAGAGGAACCCACGTGGCTGGCCCGAGGTGAAGGGCCGGTCTGAGGTGGCCACTCCGAGTGGGCTTGGGGAGCCCACTTCGGATGTGTGCTGGTGGACTGCAGCGAGTGGGGACTCCGCACCCTCTACCGCTGCAGCCGAGGTGGAGTCGCGGAGGAAGAGGAGTGTTGGTATGGCGATGCGCCACTCGCCCTATCCTCCGCGACTCAAACGGGGCCGCACCGTTGATGCGGTGGTGATGGGGCTGCGGGGGGAGAGGATTGTCGGTATTGCGAGGCGCCGCTCTCCCTGTCCTCCGCAGCCGAATCTTGGTTGGCGGCGGAGCCATAGACCAGATCCGCCGCTGGGGTCGGGAAGGCTAGTACTTCTAAGTGCTCGTTTTTCCTGGCCCCATGGCCTTCGCGCATCGGACGCGGGGGGCGTCTGTTGCGCAGATGCAATTGGAGGCCGTGGAGGAAGGCGTGCCATGTGTTCTGGTGCGCCTTACTTGGGTAGGAGAACGGGGTGGAATATTCCTCTCCCGAGGAGGTGCTGCCATGGGGCGGCAGTCGCTGGTAGGGCCGCGGAAGTGTGCGAAAGCGTTCCCGTAGCCCTGCCAATATGCGACGAAGGTGGAACACCATGGGGTTTTAGTCGGTGCGAGTCCGACATAACCCGTCCTTGCCCCCACGAGGCGGGTATGCGTAGGCATTTCCCCATGTTAAAAAAAAGGGTATGGAATTTATTATTACATCCTCTGTGGTGCCCATCGAAGGTAGATCCCAGCCATGGTTTGGTCACTCCTGTAAAATAGCATCACGCTATAAGCAGGAGTGCTAGAGGGCCTAGGCTGACGCATCAACGTCTCAGAATGTAAACACCAGCGCTCTTAAAAAGAAGTATAATTCCGCCCCCAGGTTCTTAAAAAAGAGTCGTTACGAAGGCAAGATCTGAGCACATCAGCAGAATTGTCAGGAAGCTAGTTCGCTTTCCTTTGGGAACCCTTGCATTCTGGTCTCTAGCCAAAGCTGTCCAAGGGAATTCTGTCAGCCACCTCTTTCATCTCTGCACAGAGAGGACGACTCAATGGAGAAAGCCGATCTGCTAGGCTCTCTCTTTTCATCCAACTCGACTTTCAATCACGGGGGAACACACCGCTGACCATGCCGCGGTGTGAATGCTTCATACCGGATGTACGGTTTATATAGCGTTCGGGTCGCAAAGAACTCCTCTCCCTGTACGTCAGCAAGTCGAGTGGGCCTCCGATTGTGCTGAAGACGTGTGCTGAAAACTTGTGTCTCCTGGGGATTGAAGTGGACTAGATTTATTTGCCTCCAATCCGAGACTTTGTTCCGCAAAGACTCGAACTCGAACTTCAGACACAAGTTTATCCCAGTACTCGGCAACGTTTTCACGAGTAATATTGGCACAACCGGTGTATAAGGCATCACCAGTGCTGTCGTCTGCATAGCAACTAATGTTACCTATTTGCAACATATCATTGATGTGCAGAATAAACAGCATTAGTCACGATTTAATAAATCGCTCGAAAGAAATAGGTAGGTAGTGTAAACAACAAATAAACCCGAAATACGATACCTAAACGAAATGTGATTGTATTCTAATTAGTTAAAAATCTTGTAAACAAAGTTTTAATTTCAGTGCTTTGTGTTATTATAAAATCTTTTAATTACAAAAGACATGTAAATTACCTACTTAGTGAAGTAAATTTCAACTAAGTTTTGAAATAAAGTACTTAGGTATTACGTCTGTATTTACATTATTACTTAATTCTTTTTTGCTATAAGAATTTATACAACAAAAAAATGAAATAAATGTACTTTTCGTTACCCTTAGGTAACATACGTGGTAGAGCCATGCTGCAGTTATATTGATAGTATAGTTGTAGCTCGAATGGGCTCGGCTCGACCGGGGAAGGACCACGCTCTCACAGAATACCATCGTCAAATAGTAGCTTAATGCTGCTGTGTTTCGTATGGTGAGTGTAGAGAACCGGGGACCCTTTTTACCGGAAACGAGGCATTCCATCTTAGTCCTCACGGATGACAACGCATCTGTATTTTGATTTGTAATCGAGGATAGATGCGGATGTCTATAGGCCACAGCAACCACTTCCCATCAGGTGGACTGTGTGCTCGTTTATCACCCTATCCTATAAAAAAAAACATAAATATGAATATATCTGAATCTTTTTGTTTGCCATCCATCCACGCAACAATTATAGTAGGTTCGAACTTTTGCAATTAAAATTTATCAAATAGATAGGTAATATTCACATAATATATTATTTTTATGACATTAAAAATTTTTGAACTATTTATCCTAGAATTAAATATACTAATCACTAAACAAAAATTACAACAAGTGTTTACAAAAAACTATGTAAACAGCGTTAAAATACATCAATCGCCTACAACGTGCTAGTCCCGACTGCGTATTACACCCAGGGTTGCCGTTCTACAAATTTTAAAGTCCCTAGACTAACAGAAAAAATCCGCCAGAAACAGGATTTTTCTTTTTCTTAAAATCCGCTAGATGTCCCTAGGTATATTTTCGTGGTACCATTGGACTAACTGAAAAATCTTGTCTAATGGTCAATGACTACCGAAAATCTAAATCTATAATTTCAGTAAAACCTTAAAGGGAGCGGACTCTATTTCAAATAAATCAGTTATTAATAGTATAGGTTAATAGTAGGACAACCAAAACAAAAGTAATTGGTGTACAAAATAAAAAAATATTGTAAAAAAATAAATCTTAAATCTTTAAACCACGTTTAAACATTAGTCATCTTATTAAAAATAAAACAATTAGCTCAGTACGTTCTTTTACCTAAATTTCAAAATTAATAGCGAAGAAGAATGGATCCAGATCTTCAAAAAGAACTTCAGCGGAAGTTGAAGCTTCGCCAATGTCTCCAGTTCCTATCTTTGGTTTGCCTTTATCGACTTCGTTGACAACATCTTCGGGAATATCATTCGTTGCGCAATTGTTTTTTAATCCTTAACTGATTTTTATTCAGAAGAATGGAATTCAAAGTTTTTTTCTGATAGCTTGTTTCGCAGTTTGCTTTAAACTACATTCATAGCACCAAATACGCGTTCAAAGTCTGCATTTGAGTATGGTAGTGATAATATTACTATTTCAAAATTACATAAATCTTCGAGTATGTTTACTCCTGCTGCATTTTTGTATGTCGAAACCTTATTTATATATACAGTGTAACTGTAATTATATATACAGTGTTACCAACGGTAGATTACAAAATTGGACATATGATAAATGACTTATTTGAAATGAATTACTTTATAAAAAAAGTCGCCATCTCAAAAGTCCAAATGTCGCTAGAAGTCGCTAAATAATTATTTCTCGCTAAAACGATTTTGTTATCCGCTAAACATTGTTAATATCGGCTAGATCTAGCGAGAAAGTCGCTAAAACGGCAACACTGATTACACCGTCGGTGACTTGCGATTTTAAGCAAGAGTGATAGAGGCCTGTCTGCAGGCATAGATATATAGATAGATATTCCATCTGAATCCTTAAGGGTGGCAATTCATCTGTAGTGATATTTGTATCTGATGAACTGTAAGTTTGTTTTCCACTTCAATTTGAATGAGGAAATATCAGCGTTAAATTGGTTTTTTATTTCGTATAGTAACCTTAGAGCGTCATTGCGAAAATGTAAATGAAAGTCATAATAAAAATGAAATGAACATTAATATTGAGCTCAAAAGCTTCTGTTTACGTCTAAAGCTGTTAAAATTTCCCCCGCCTTTAGAACGTTAACAGAATAATTATTGTAATCATATTTGAATTTGCGTTAAAAGCAAACTGTATTCAAAAGTCTATTGTGTAAACTAGAATTCTTCAATTGTCAAAGGTAAAATCTGAGAATAATAATTGGTATTCCGAAGTTTTTGTTAAATTTGTTATTCAGTTATTATTGGTTTAAAAGAGCGGATATTTATTTTTTTAATATTAAATCCACAAAGGTCTGTTTTGGGCCACTTGTGTTCTTGCTCACATTATTATACAATAAAAATCTTATAGAAGTTATCAACTTTATTAAAAAATATTTTTATATAAAAATAATAAATTCATAAAAAATCTGGTACATGTCCCATTATTAAGCCAAAATATTTCGTTATTGATACGTTAGTGGATCAGGTAAGGCCTGGTTCACATTTGATCATTTTAATGTATCTTGAACAGGCCTATAGTTTCGATTATTTTTGACTATATCGTATCACTAGGTTTTATCGTGTCAAAAGTGTCAAAAAAGCGTCCATACTTAACCTTTTTTTATAAAATAAGAGTGACAAACGAGCACACAGTCCACCTGACTGTAAGCGGATACTGTGGTCCATAGATATCTACATTAATACTCAATTAAGAATCACTGAATTTTGATGCGTTGTCACCCTTGAGGACTAAGATGGAATGTTTCGTTTCCAGTTAAAATTGTCTCCGATTCTCTAAACGTACCATACGAAATACAACAACATTAAGCTGCTATTTTAGTCCGGGGTAGGACCTAACAAATAACATAACTGCAGCGTGGCTCTACTACGTAATAATGGATCTTACAACTAATCGTATCGTGTCAGCATTTGGGCATAATGTTTTTTATATGGACGCTAATAATTTTCCTACGATTTTCGTATCTTTTCCCTTTAATAAATACGCAGCTATGTCATGATTATAGCAATATATTCGGCTCAACCGGGGAAGGACTACGCTCTCACATAATAACAGCGTAAAATAGCAGTTTAAAGCTGCTGTGTTTTTTATGTTGAGTGAAGAGAAACGGACACTCTTTTACTAGAAACGAGGCATTCCATATTAGTCTTCAGGGGTACCATCTGCATTTGGAATCTTAATTGAGGATAAATGTAGATATTTGTGGGCCATAGATTCTACTTACCATCAGGTGAACTGTGTGCCCGTTTGTCACATTTATTCTATACAAATATCATATGACACGCGTTATAAGCTCTTTCTTCTCCTTCTATTTCTATTATCTGTTTTAACGAACACATACTAGGCTTTTCTTCTACATTGTGGATGAGTTTTACATTTGCAAATTGCACATGGTCAAACATCCCTGAGCAATTTCTTTTGTAAAGGCACAAATCAGAACATTTTTTGTAGGATATACAAACAATTATTCTGTGCGGAATTTTACTTCAAATTTACATAGATATTCTAACCTCTCCTAAAGAATAACCTACTCGATAAAAAAGTCATTAAAACTGGTTGAAATTGACGTAGGTAGATATTGCGTTACATAGAAAAAAAAACATATTGCAGTCTCATATAACTTCCTCCTTTTTTATTCAGTTAAAAAGTAAAGGATGATTTCAAAAAATTAAAAATTATTTGATCCTGCAGGCCATCTCTGGATCTTTCCGCTAATTTCAAATGCAAAGTGCTCCAAATTTCACGAAATTATGACGTTGAATATGAAATATCGGAGGAATTTAAGAATTGATCTCACGAACGAATCAACCGATTTTGACCGGACCGGCGGCGATCGACGTGGTTTTTCAAGGTTAAAAGTTGATTAAAACCATGTAAAAGTTATTCAAAAAAATAACACATAAAAATGACACGCCAAAAATTTTCCATCCACTGAACTCCATCCTAAGAAAACTTGTATAATGGAAGATCAAAAACGTTTAGTCGCTATACTCATAGTATCATAGTGCAAGCTGATGAATAGATATGAAATATTAAATCATCGCTCGCGTGGGTAATCGCCCGCTAGAGCGTAAATACCTAAATTTGCGAAACGGCGAAATGTAAGTAGGGCTCTTAAAAATTTTCTTATACGCGAACACGCTTCATAACTTAAAAAAATCTTTTACACACGATTCACACGAACTTCTTCAATGACTTGACAATTTATAACCAATTTTGCAATTATTTTATAAATGTTATTTATCTTTATTTTTATAACATTTTCGATTTGTATTTATATCATTTATTACATTTTTTATATTTACTTAATGTCTCAAATGTATTTATTTTAACTTTATGCTTATTAATGTATTTTATAGAAATGAATTATTATTTATTAATTATAATAATGGGCCGTCACAATACGTAACTTAATGATATTTAATTAAGTAGATTTAGAACTGCTGCTATTTAGTTAGGGTAAAACAACAATTTCCGATCGCTTACTAAACGGTAAATAGTTCAAAAAGAAGCGAAACGGGCTCCTAATGATTTGTGGAATATCGAAAAACGAAACTTGCGCAATCATGCGCTTCCTACTATCTCGTCACAGAAAGAAGTACTTTTTTGCATTGAATCATCTCTTAAAATGCAAAATAGATTTAGTAAGATAAATCAAAACGTAGACATTACGGGCAAATGACAGAAAATAAATTTTTACGAGATTTCGATGTCTGAAAATTTTATAATATTTTATTTGAATTTGGCTAACAAAGTTCAACAAACGCTCTCTTAGAATGGAAGAGAAAAGGCCTGTACCGTAGATTACCTTTTAGCACTTGTGCCATTGAAATATATAAAGATTGGAACTTTTCTTTTATGTATCAAAATGAAATGCCACACCGTGTGTATTAAACTGACTGTAATACTAATAAAGTAGGAATACAGTCGTTTATGCACTTCTGGGAAATAGAAATAGGTAAGGTGGTATCAACTATCTCAATATTCCTCTTCCTCCTATAATGTTACGTAACTCTTACAATGTTATATAAATGGAACTATTTTAATCTTAAATAAAATACTTATACATAATAACATAAAGAAGAATCATTAGACCTTACTAATTTGAAATCAGTCCATCAACTTGAAAACTCATATCCACTTTTTTGGAAATCCAAGGAAGTATTATAACTGATTCAGAATATTTGAAAACTTAACAAGGCATGCAATTATTAATGGTGCAATAATATTAAGAGAGTAATATGTAAAAGAAGTAATTCATTACATTATCAGTGGTGGAAGAAAAGGTTATAGAAGTCAGGTGTACTACGAATCTCTTCAGAGGACTTGCGAAATTCGGCATTGAAACGGTGCGGTGGATTTTACCCAGTTCCAATACTTTCGGAGTTGAGATTTAAATTAAAAATCTATGTATAAGAAATACATTTTATCAATTACGTTAGCTGTAGTGGCTTAGAGGCCGGGCGCTACTCTTAAATTACATAGAATGCGATAAAGCGAAGTATGATTCCCTTCACTATCCCTTCTACTTGACTTGTAAATTAATATGGAGAATTGACCTGCATGACTAAGAATTATGCATAATTATGACACATGGGCTATCCTCGTGAGTGCGTATTATTACTTTTCCATAACCCTCTCAGAATTTACAGAATATCAAATGGTGACTACAATAGAAGCACCACGCATAATTAATACGCAAAGTAAACAAGACATGATACAAAATAGACAAAAAATTGTGTTCCAACATTCAAAAATAAAGCCAAATTTATAAAGTCATTACTGTTGCTTGAGATGTTTCCTATACCTTTAAACCAGCAATTCTTGTCGGAATCTCGGAAACGGCTCCAAAATTTTCATAAAATTTAGTGTCCAGGGAGTTTCGGGGGCAATAAATCGATCTAGCTAGGATTTATTTTTAAAAAATGTCTTTTTGTCCGTGTTTTCAGCCAAGTATAAAACTGCTACAATATAAGAAGGTAAATTTTGACAGACTACTAACCATCGTAATAGCTCAGGTGGGATGTCGGTCGGGCGTGATATCGGAGTTCCGTGGTTCGCGTCCCGTTTTGGGTCCGACTTTTTTTCCTTTTTTTTTTCAAATTCCCTTCTTTTGTGAGAAAATCTATTATTTCGAGCCCTTTTTTTTTGTAATTTTTAAAAATAAGAAAAATTTTAATTAAACTAATTGCACTCATGATTTTCATTCAAATAACCAGTTCAGTTTTTTCTATTATGTCAATAAGATCAAAAAATATTATTCATGTAATTTGTATCCAAATGTAACTTTAAAAAAAACCGAGCAAAGCTCGGTCATCCGGGTACTTTAAATATAGAACTGAAATCACAAACCGTTGTTCGATAGTCATGACATTTGGCAGTCGATGCGCAACAAAACCAAATTTTAATCAAGAGAAATGTAACAAAAATGTGGCTATAAAAGCCATATTCATGAAAATGAACTAACTACATGAGAATGTTTGTTCGTTTAACGCAGTTCTAATTTGGCCCACCATTATAAAGTCGATGAAATTGTTGCGATTATATTAAATTTTATATCAAAGCAAAATTATTTTGCAGCTTGTAATAAACGGTGTTTCGTTTTGTTGAATGTTGTTTAATAATAAGTATTTCAATGATGTTGTAATACAATAAGTTATTGTACATTCAGATATAGTTGTCTAAAATCACCATTGTATTGTTTTAATATGTCATCATCATCACTCATAATTACAGCTCTTCACAAGTCCACTGCTGAACATAGGCCTCCCAAAGGAATGCTACAAAGCACAGTCCTGAGCCACATGCATGCATCCATCGACTTTTCGCATGTCCTACCTGGTCGTCACTCCATCTAGTGGAGGTCGACACTTCGCCTACCGGTACGAGGCTGCCAGTGGAGAACTTTTTTCTCCCATTATTCGTCGCTTCTCCAAGCTATACGGCCGGTCCATTTAAAATTCAGCTTACTAATCCGTTGGCCTATATCGGTCACTCTAGTTCTACTGCGGATATCCTCATTTCTAAGTTTATCACACGGAGAAACCTCGAGTATTCTTCAACAGTTGGCTCTTTCTGGCAGACAGATCTCTGGCAAAGACTTTGGAGCCCTGGTTCTACATGATCGTTTTTTCAATACGAGCTGTATTGAAGTTGCAAAAGTCACGCCACATGCATTTGGAGACCTGTCTATTCGGTTGCGTGTATGCAGTCAAATCTGCTAAAGACGAAAAAGAAGTTTTAATATGTATTGAATATAAATGAATAAAATGGAAAAGAGTAGGTTTAATTGAATAAGGATTACATAAACTTTTTGAAAGTCATTTTTTATTTCCCATTGGTTCTGAAAATACCTTCGTCCAAGAACCAGCAAGATACCGTATACTGTAAATGTATTCTTTAATATTAAAATAACCCTATTCATATTTTTTTAAATTAATAAATTATATTCGATATAATGCCGTAAGAAAATCTCACTTCATTTTGTTCCGTGGATGTCAAAATAAATGTTATATTAGTCTGCTAAACATAAGCCCCTCCCATGCATTGGTTCACAGCGGAACTTGCCGTAGTTGACACGCTTGGCAAGCGGGTTGGCAACCTCAATTATTATTTTTTTAGTTGTTATTAGGAAGACACTACTGCACATCTCTTACTAAGTTTCCCCTCTGTCATCTCTGAAGACAGCCACGCGATATGGGGTTGTGATATTCTGAAATTACTCTATACGGTAAACTGAGCAATAGAACATTCGAAAAAACCTATCTATTTTGGTCTACCGTAGGACTAATAATAAAACTAGTTGGAGAAACCCTCAAGTGTGTTAATGTTAAGTAGGGTGTACAAAACTGCAAAAACCCAAATAAAAGAAACATTTCAAACAAATATGCACATAGATTTGTATTCAAGGATATGATGTAACCATTTGTTATCTTTAATAATATGTCTTACGTATTTGATATTTCACACCGTATTTAGAAACTGTCGCGGTCAAAATCTGCTAGGAGAGTCTTATCAGAGTTATCATTATTTGACTTTTAACAGTACTTACTGAATACTCGTTATATAGAAGTTTTCCCTTCCTTAGCACATGTGCTGAAAGCTACTGAAAGGTACATTGAAGCACGCTCAGAAAGTTTCAAGTGTGCTTTAAGTGAAGGATCTCTCTGTTTGCAATACAGAAGTTCTGTCAAAACCTTATTATTTACAATTTTTGAATACTGGCTAGATGAACTTCCCAATTTTAAAAATATAACGTTTGCGCTTGCCGAAAATAAAAAGGACATTAATTTTCATTCGTTTTTAAATATGGTGTGGTCGAAGAAAGAAGATAGAGTAGTGGTTATCGCGTTGCACCGCTGTAGTTACGGGTCAAAAAAGATTTTCAATATTCTACAAAAATTGAAAATAACCCTACTATTTGTTTATCGCACTATCAAACGATTCACTGAAGATTCAAGCTTCGAAGATCGTAAGAGGACCGGCCGACCTCGTACAGTTAGGACACCCGCGATCATCGAAGCAGTGAAGGCGCGAATGCAACGAGATCCTGTTCGTAAACAAAAAATCTTAACTCTGCAGATGGACCTAAGCAGAACCACGGTCAGAAGAGTGATAAATGAAGACCTGGGACTACGAGTTTATCGTAAGAAGACCGGACATTTTTTGAACGGCCGTTTGAAAAAAATTAGGCTGGATAGATCCCGCGCTTTGTTACGGCGGTACGCGGGAAAAAAATACCACGAAATTTTCAGATGAAAAAATTTTTAACATCGAAGAAAGTAATAATAAACAAAAATATAAGGTATATGCCCGCAGTAGTGAAGAAACCAGCACGCATATTCCGAGAACGCTACGCTAACGATTTATGAGAGATTTTTATTGTATGTTAATGTTAGTAAATCTATCATTATTTTGTTTATGTTTCCGCCGGCTCGTTCAAAAAACGTGTATGCAAATGGCCCTTGACAGACATTGAGTATTTAATACCTAAATATTCGCTATTGTGATCCAATAATAACTGAATAACAAATTTAACCACAACTTCGGAATACTAATTATAATTCTCAGATGTTACAGTTGACAATTGAAGAATTCTTGTTTATATACACAAAAGACTTTTGGATTCCTTTCGACGTAAATTTTAACATGATCACAATAATTTCATTAACATTCTAAAGGCGAATTTCGAAAATATTAACACAATACAGGAAAATTAATAACAATAAAGGAAAATTTTAACAGCTTTAGGCGTAAACAGAAGTGTTGTTTTAATGAAATCTTAATATTAATTTAATTATTAATATTTGTTTCATTTTTATTGTAACTTTAATTTTCAATTTTACCATGACGCCTTAAAATTACTGTGCGAAAAAAAAAAACAAATTCATATTTAATGCTGTAATTTTTTTATATAAATCTCTAAGTGAAAAATAAACTTACTGTCCACCGGATGGTAAGTGGCCACTGCAGTCCATGGACACCTAAAGATGACTTTTTATAGAAGATTGGGCAAACGAACTTGTGGCTCATTGATGGTAAGAGCGCGGCCACGAACAACCGCAACACCAGGGAAACTACAGGTCCGTTGCTGGTCTTTTACAAAAGAGTAAGCTTTCTTCTCGAGGGTCCCAAAGTCGTTTCGGTCCGGAAAAATCCCCGGTGGTAAACAATTTTATACGAAGAGGACCACAGAAAACAACAGATGCGTACCCTCCCTTAAGGACTAGGATGGAATAATTCACATCGTGTTACTACGAGCATAACTGTAACTATACTTGCTCTCTATCTCTACACCCTGCAGGCCGGAACACGCCAGTGCAGAACCCAGTTCTCAGATTAACTGCTTGGAGAAATATAGTGCTACCACCTATTAGACTAATAATGTCCTCAAGACCGAATTTCGGCCACGGCGGCCTGCCTCAACGGAGACTAGCCATCCGCAACAATTATATGCCCAAGTGTATGCGCAAGCACAGGTGCACTCTCTATTCCCTCACTCTCATAATCTGATGGGACGGTAAACCGACACAACCGGAGAGAGATCAGGCGCAGGACCAACGATTTTACGTGCTTTCCGAGGCACGGGGGTGACACACCGCCAACTTCCTGACTCCGGGCAACTACTGAGAATTTCTTGACGGAAAAACTCAATAATTAATTTTTTTGTCCCGACCTGGAATTCGAACCCAGGACCTCATGATCAGCAGTCGCACTACTACAACCACTAGACCAACGAGGCAGTTACTAAATCTAATAAATAATAAATAGGACCTGTTGGACTACCGATACTTTATGTAATTGAAAATTTATGACCGTTTACACGATACTTGCCTTAAAATATTATTTTTGACATATTATATAATATGACAACCATAGATTTAGCGTGGCGTGACGATATAGGAAAACTCAAAAAACATACATACAAAATATAAAAAAAATAATCTTTGATGATGAATGATCTGACCTTTTTTTATAAAAAGGGTTATTATAATAAAGAAATGCATGGATGATAATAAACCCTGGGAATGAGGTAATTGCTACCAATCTGTTGTGTAGTTTATAGTATCTTATTATATGATTGTAAACTGTCTTTTTTTGTATGACCCGCCGGGTTTCTTGCTGTTTCTTCCCAGAGAGACCAAACCAGTGGCAAATTTATAGAAGGACAAGCAGCAAATAGAATAAATGGGGTTCTACACTCTATTGTTTGAAATCAGAATGTGTCAAAAAAGGCACATTTACAATTCACACAACCCTACCCTTAACCGACAAGCATGTATGCGTCACACATTCGTCATCGTTCTGAAAAACCCCTTCCATTCTCTATTAAGCAAAACGTCATATGCAGTCTGCAGCTACTGCAAACCAGCTTAGCTTTTTAACATTCTTCGCAACAGTGGAATAAAGCACTACAGAGTTCTTCGGCACGGCTTTGTGCCTAAGGACTCTATGTTTCATGGCACTTTCAGATTCACTCGCCTTCTTTTCATCTTACCACAGACTACAGGCAACTCCTGGCAAAAATGCACCTTCATCTTTAACTGAACTGCACCATCGACCTTGGTTTGAACAGGGGAGGGGATAATGTGTCATCGTCCCACAAGTAAAAAAAAATAAAGCTTAATAACGCTATTTAAGTACTCCAGTATTTAAAAAATAGCTCCGTATCAATGCCACAATGGCCACTGACCAGGCTGAGAACTTTATTCTAATAAAGCGAAAGTTCAACAGAAGTTCTGCCCTTTTCCTTCCCAGGCAAAATAATTTTCCATCATAGTGTCTTAGCATTGACGAGATAAAAGAGTTTCTATTGCCTGGTCAGCTTTCGTCTGATCGACACGATTTGACTGCACGAAAATTCAAACGAAAACTTACTAAACTGATGGACATAATTGTCACGCATCACATTTATGGTGAAACTCGCTGGTGAATGTTTTTTTATAGAATAAGGGTGACAAGCGAGCACACATTTCACCTGATGGTACGTGGTTGCTGCGGCTCATAGACATCTACATTTATCCTCGATTAAGAATCAAAACGAAGATGCGTTGTCACCCCTGAGGACTAAGACGGAATGCATTGTTTCCAGTAAAAAGTCCGGTTCTCTACACTCATCATACGAAACACAGCAGCATTAAGCTACTATTTTACGCTGGTATTCTGTGAGAGCGTGGTCCTTCCCCGGGCGAGCCGACCCATTCGTGCTACAACTGTAATAATAATAATAATAATAACTGTAATAAACGACCCCATCGCGAGCTGACGTAACAGTTATGTGACAAAACTGCTACGTCGGCGCAGTCAGTCAGCATCCTGCCAAGAGGTGTGAGCGCCGTGCCTAGGCAAAATTGTAGGTGCAAAGGTCCGTTTGTGCATATGACCCAACCACGAAACGGTGCCGGGCTTGGGCGTCTCCCGTTATTTGGCGCCCATAAAATGGATGATGGAAGAAACACAGAAAGGAACACGCATAGGGCCGCTGCCTGGAGGTCGCCGGGGCGCCTCTGGAGCTGGCGCTGGACGCGGCAGCATGCGGGCCGCCAGCCGAGCGCGAGGAGCTGCACGATCACCAAGCTGCCCCTCTCATCCATCATCCCCACCAGAAGGCTTGGTGGCGGCTGGGTCTTCTCGGACTCAGCAAGCGGCACCCGCCGCTGGTGGAGCACGTCGCATGCGTTGGACAAAATCTATGAACGAAAACGCATTGCGGGCGTACTATAGGGCGAAAGGGGAAGAAACTGTGGTGGGAATAGCGTATAGGTCTCGGATGCATTGCTTTTTTGCTGAGCTGGAGCCTTCTATCCCCGTTACGGAACAAAACCTGGCAGACCGAGTTCGGTACATCATGCGCTCGAAAATATTTGATGATGCCGAACTCGAACGACTACGACGTGAGGCTATTCCGTCGTCGAATGAATCGGCTATGGCTGGAGATGCAGCTCCACATTCGACAGACCAGCATCCACACGTGGAAGCCGCCATGGATCTTCCACTTGTGAAGAGGCGATTTTGGAAACGCGCAGCACCCCTCTCGAAAATCGACCGCGACTTCCCCGCATACCCCTAAGCAAGCGAAATCGGGCTGTCGTGAGGGCTCTTAACCCAATGCTGGTGACCTATTCGGAAGTCAGCCGGGAACTTTGCGAGACGGACTCAATTCTCTTTGGCGCCGCAGTGGCAGTTTGCCATATTATTGGCGCCAAACTTTCCATGGCTGGACGCGCTACTACACAAAGTAGCGCCATCCCAGCCTGGAGAAAAAGAATCGAGGACCGAATCGCAAAGGCAAGGGCCCTTATCGGCAGACTGAAAAGCTGGCTCGCGTGGCTAGTGAAGTAATAATAGACCGAGGATTGTGCCCACCGTTAGGATGGCGTTTGCTGGGACAAATATCAGTTTGTTCCAGCCGGATATCACGCAGAAACTAACGGAGCGCATAGACGACCTGAAGCAAAAGATCGCTACTTGGGGAAAGCGGATTCGACGATTTACCGAGAGGTCAAGGCGGTTCAACCAGAATCGTCTCTTCCAGAGTGATCAGAAGAGGCTCTATAAATCATTGGAGCGACCAAAGGTATGTGGAGCGGGCCAAGGACCGGATCAGGCTGACATTATCGCATTCTGGCGTGGCCTGTGGTCAGAGCCCGTAAACCACAGCGAGGGCCCTTGGATGGAAGTTGTGGCAAGCCAGGGTGCGAGCGTTACGCCTATGGACCCCATCACCATAACGCCGGAAGACGTGGATGAGGCGGTCCGTAAGGTCCCGAACTGGAAAAGTCCGGGGCTCGAAGGGCTGCATCATTACTGGCTGTAGGGGTTCATAGTGTGTCACGCTGTGCTCGCCCGACAGTTTCAAGAGGCTCTCGATCAGAAGTCGCTCCCGAGCCTCTTCACTACTGGGGTTACTCTCTTGGTTCCTAAAGATCAGAATACCACAGACCCGAGCAAATACCGCCCCATCACGTGTCTACCCACCATATATAAGACACTGACATCCATTTTGAGCGCGAGAATCACTCGTCACCTGGAGCTAAACCAGGTGATGTCACGCGCTCAAAATGGATGTCGGGGTGGTGGTCGTGGAACCAAGGAACAACTCGACGCGGTCATAGGCAAAGTGGTGAAACGCAACCGCCGAAACTTCTCTGCCGCCTGGATAGACTACAGAAAGGCGTTCGACTCGGTGCCCCATACATGGCTAAAGAGGGTCCTCGAGCTGTACAAGATTGACTGTACAGTTAGAGACTTCCTCAAGCAGTGTATGAGGTAGTGGAGTACGATCCTTTGTCATCTGGGCGAGCGGATGATGGCTGCGAAAAATCACATAAGAATAAGAAGGGGTATCTTCCAGGGCGATTGTCTGAGTCCAATCTGGTTCTGCCTCCCTCTGAACCCTCTCAATACCTTACTGGAGGGCTCCGGGAGGGGATTTCAGCTACGGAAAGGAGGGACAAAAGTGACCCACCTTTTCTATATGGATGACCTCAAGTTATTCGCCTCCAGTCGCTCCCATCTTATGGAACTGCTAAACATCACTTGTGAATTTAGCAGTTCCATTGGAATGGAGCTGGGGACGGATAAGTGTGCGGTCCTCCATGTTGAAAGGGGAAGGGTTGCTAACTCTGAGGGCATAGACTTGTCTATGCCCGTCAACTTAAAGACCCTTTCCGAGGCTGAAACATACCGATACCTGGGTATGTCACAGAACATCGGTATCGATGAGGCTGGTATGAAACAGTCAGTTTGCGACGTGTTTTATGCACGCTTGACCAAAGGGCTTAACAGCCTTTTTGTCCGGTGTGAATAAGTCACACGCATATAACTGCTGGGTCATGCCTGTCCTCATGTATACCTTTGGCATACTCAGGTGGACTCAGACTGAGCTTAACGCCCTGGATAGAAAAGTCCGCACTACAATGACGTCCCATAGGATGCATCATCCGAGATCGTCGGTAATGAGGCTGTAATTGCCGCGATAGCATGGTGGGCGTGGCTTTCTGAGCGCGCTCATCATGCATAATCGCGAAGTGTGCAGTTTCCGCCAATACTTCTTGGCGAGATCGGATGATCCATTCTATAATGACTTATTTCTAGTGATAAAGGGCTTACCCCTCTATCCTTAGCCAACGAGCAATGGCAGGACCCAGCAGTGCTTAACATTTCCGACCGGGAGACTGTACGGAAGGAGAAGGAGCTCCACGGGAGTTGCTACAAGGCTCTACATGAGCCCTTCGTAGATACAGTCGCCTCCCTCAACTGGCTACGTTTCGGTGACCTCTTCGGGGAAACCGAGGGTTTTGTCTGTGCAATACAGGATCAGATTATGAAGACCAACAACTATCGGAGATACATCCTAAAGGATGGCACCGTCGACGTCTGTCGAGCTTGTCGCCATCCCGGTGAGTCACTTAGGCATGTCATCTTCGGTTGTTCGGCGCTTACTAACTCTGAGTACTTGCACAGGCACAACCTAGTAGCCAGAATTCTACACCAGGAGCTCGCTCTGAAATACGGTCTCGTGGACCGGAAAGTGCCGTATTATAAGTACTTGCCGGAAGCCGTGCTCGAAAATGACCGCGCCAGGCTCTACTGGGACCGGGCCATCATCACAGACAGGACTATTCTTGCGAATAAGCTTGATATTGTGCTGATGGACCGGGCACAGTCAAGGATATTTTTGGTCGACATTACCATTCCGTATGACGAGAACCTCGTGAAAGCCGAAACAGATAAGCGAACAAAATATCTGGACCTGGCTCACGAGGTGACCGACATGTGGGGTGGTCGGCCGACCGAAATTATTCCTGTAGTCGTCTCTGCGAATGGGCTAATCCCAGTCAGCCTCTCGGGTCATCTGAGGTGACTGGGACTCCGTGACGGACCGCTCCGGGCTCAAATGCAGAAGGCAGTGGTCCTTGATACCGCCCGCATCGTCCGTCGGTTTCTTTCCCTTTCCTCCTAACCCTCGGCCGTTTGGTCTCTTCTGCCGAGGGCTTCCATCTGGTTAGATCTTTATTTATTTGTGTATTTTTTGTATTTATTTTATATTATTGATATTTATGTATATTTATCTTTTCATTTTAATTTATAATTACATATTTATAGAAACCAACCAGATGAGAAAACTATACAGATATCCCTAACTGTAATAATAATAATAGAAATAGGGTGCTACCACCTATTAGACTAATAATGTCCCCCAGACTGAATTTCGGCCACGGCGGCCTGCCACAACGGAGGCTAGCCAACGGCGCAGGACAGGATTATAACGCCCAAGTGTATGCGCAAGCACAGGTGCACTCTTTATTTCCTCACTGTCATAATCCAATGGGATGGTAAACCGACACAACCGAAGAGAGATAAGGCGCAGGACCAACGGCTTTACGTGCTTTCCGAGGCACGGGGGTGAGACACCGCCAACTTCTTGACTCCGGGCAGATACTGAGAATTTCTGCCAAAAAAACTCGAAGATACTGTTGCCATAACATCTTATTTAGGGTAATGAATATTCGAACCCCGTCACAACACTACACTATTAGTGCATTAATTTCGTCCTGATTCCCTTATTCGTTACGAACAGAAAAATATACTAACTTACCTACTTTGCTTGTTACATTAAAGTACACTCAGGAAGTCTCGAGTATTCTTCGAGACAACTGAAGTGAAGTGAAGACAAGTGTCGCCGAGAAGCTTTTTAATGGGTTACACTGTGTGTTATTTGAAATATCATTAATAGCTGCGTCCCTTAAAATTTGCAACCTGTTTTGTTTTCCGTTAAAGTTCCTTATATTATATAGAAATCATATACTCCCAATTGTTTTATTGGTATATTACGAACCAAATAGTTTATTAAACAACAAGTGATCCCGCCGCGATAGGTTGGAATCAATGCGGCGTCATATATGTTTAAGATTTTTTTTATAGGATGGGGTTACAAACGAGCACACAGTCCACCTGGTGGTAAGTGGTTGCTGTGGCCCATAGACATCCACATCTGTCCTTGATTACGAATCAAAATGCAGATGCGTTGTCACCCGTGAGGACTAAGATGGATGCCTCGTTTCCAGTGAAAAGGGTCTCCGGTTCTCTACACTCAACATACGAAACACAGCAGCATTAAGCTACTATTTTACGCTGGTATTCTGTAAGAGCGTGGTCCTTCCCCAGTCGAACCGACCCATTCGTGTTACAACTATACTACTAATATAACTGCAGCACGGCTCTACCACGTATTAAAAAGACCGTTTCATATTCGGTATTCGGCATATTCGGCATCTTTACCGAATATTGGTACTCGGCCGAATATTCGGCTAAATCACCGAACGTTCGTTAAAGTGCTGTTCAAGGTGTCCACGGTATTGAAATGGACGAATAGAGTAATGCCATGTCTTTCATAATTTTACTGTTGAAAATATATTTCATTTATGGGTTAAATCTACTAGTATAGTGTTATATTTTAGGCACTGTCGATTTATTTCCATTTATAGCAAATATAACGCTTGATAAAATGTTTAAAAATCAAACAAAGAAACATTACATGACATTAGTACATTTCACTTTACTTTGGTCATCAGTCTCTCTAAAATAAGTCACTCATTATTATCATATAATTATCAATGTTCTCTAAAAAAAAACAACGAAATATTCTTTTTCTTACAAAAATAGTCAAATAAGCACGTGCCGCCTATTTGCACAGTGCTAGTTGATACAATAACATGTCAGGTGTGGCCGGGAAGCGAAGAGCAGGGTCCGGCGCTAATCCCGCGCGCTTTGTGGTAACAAGTTTCGATATAAATTGATTAGGTACTGAGATGATCCTGCCGAATAATATTCGGCCGAATATTCGGTTCAGTAAAGTCCATATTCGGCCCATCTCTAATTTATATACATACTTATAATATATATACATACATATCCTATACCTTTGAACGAGCAATTCTTGTATATATATATAATCGGAATCTCGGAAACGGCTCCAACGATTTTCATAAAATTTTGTATGCAGGGAGTTTCGGGGGCAATAAATCGATCTAGCTAGGATTTATTTTTAAAAAATGAGTTTTTGTCCGTGTTTTCAGGCAATGAAAAACTGCTACAATATCGTTAGAATAAGAAGGTAAATTTTGACAGTTTGTTTATGATTACAAATAGCTTAATTGGTATATTGAGCGGTCACAAAATCGTAATACTATGGTTCGAGCCCAGACCGACCGACCGACTTTTTTTAATTCTTTTTTTCAAGTTCCTTTCTTTTTTTGAGAAAATCTATTTTTTTGGAGCCCTTTTTTCAGTACTTTTTAAAAACACGAAAATTTAAATTAAACTAATTGCACTCATGATTTTTTATTCAAATAACCAGTTCAGTTTTTTTCTATTATGTCGCTACGATTAAAAAATATTATTCGTATTTCATCAGTATGTAATTTGTATCTAAATATAATTTCCAAAACACATGAATTAAAAAAAAAATCGAGCGGAAAATACCGAGCAAAGCTCGGTCAACCGGGTACTATACATGTATATGTACAATAATTTTAATTTAATATATTCAAACATATACTGCAGAGAAAATTAACAAAAAAATCAAGTATATATGAAAAGAGGAAATACATATTATAATTTATTATTATGACGGGAACTTCAAATAATACTCCTTAAGTTGTTTTTTAAAAGACTGTAAAGATTGCGCTTTCTGAATGTCCAAAGTCTTCCAAAATCGCGTTCAAAATTCCAAAGTCGCGTGGCTAGTGAAGTAAATGACTTATAAAATGAAGTTACGCTGTAAGGAGTAAGTATTTAAAGTCAAGCTGTACACTGAACGCATATTGCGGTTACGAAATTCATGTCGATAGTGAAATTGTTCCTTAAGGTATCTTGGAGATTTCGGTTCACAATAAAGTAAAGAGAGTATATGAAAATCCCGGCGAAGGCGAATAGGGAGCAACTTGAGTTGATTTCGAAATTGGGATACATGATCATATTTGCGTAAACCAAATATGAATCGATTGGATATATTCTGAAGACTCTCAAGCTTGTTTAATTACTCCATGGTAATTCAGTGTAGCATATATCAGCATAGTCTAAAATATGTAGCAAAATGAAATGTGCCAACGCAATTTTGGTAGAAATGGGCAGGAAATTTCAGACTTCCACAAGCTGCAAATATTTTCTTGCTTATTCTGTCCAATTTGAGGTATATTATTATATTTTGAGTATATATTATTATATAATATATATTAATTCTTCAAGATATTTTTAAAAATATAGCCTAGATCACTCTTAGCATTACTCTCTATCTGTACGTGAAGTATCAACGCAATTTGTTCAGACATTGCGAAGATGAGTCCGGACAGATATACAGACAAAAAAGCAACTAACCCCCTGCTCTCAATAAAAGCACGGAATATATAATAGTACTTATAATAATAAAAGGCAGTTATTTCAATGTTGATACTGCAGACAAGCACTTCAATTTTGTGTTTATAGGTGATACCTATGTAGTACGTACAACCAATGTTCCTGTAACATAGAATCTAACAAATTTTTGGAAACGAACACTATGACATTATGAAGCCGACTAACAAAGCGCTTAGCCTGGTCAGTCGCCAATGCTACTTATGACCGAGCTATATTTAAATACTGGAGTACTTATGTAGTATTATTAAGGTTTATATTCTTGTCACTTGTGGGACGATGACACATTATCCTTCCCCCCTCCTGCTCAGATCAAAGGTCGGTGGTGCAGTCCAGTTGTCGACAAAGGTGCAATTGCCAGGAGTTGCCTGTGGTCTGTGGTAAGTCGAAAAAAAGGCGGGTAAATCTGAGAGTGCCATGAACGAGCCGTGCCGAAGAACTCTGTGTCTATGAACTAAGCTGGTTTGCAGTAAGTGAAGACTGCATAAGATGTTTTGCTTCTTAAGACCGAATGCAAATAGTTTTTTAGAACGATGATGAATGTTTGAAATTGAAATTTCCGAAGATTGCAGGTTTCGTGTTCATGAAACGCCGGAACGCACGGGAACAATGGTAAGATATCACGGGCAGATTGTTCAGCCCGGAAAGTGACAAACGCTTCATATGGTAGGGAGCTACATATACAGAACTACTTTGGAAACTACGATAGCGTGATTTAGACTTTGATTCGTTTCGCTTGTGAGGCAGCGATAGGGCCGCCTCGCTGTTTTTTTTTATGCCATCTCTAGACTTAGTCCGTGAATCGAATGAGACGGACGCCGCGACGAATAAATTTATCTATGGAGTAAACACCACGAAATAAGCAAAGACTCCACACTCACATACTTTCGTATAAAGTTCAGACATTGGTTCGCACGTTTGGAGGAGATAGATGCGCTACGTCTCCTCGTTGCGATATAGTTAGTGCTATAATTGCCCGCTTCGGGTGAGATCCACCAATGTGTCCGTGTCAGCAGAATGTTCTGAGTGCCTTTTCGAGGGTTTTTAGCAGCATGAAGTCACATAAAAACTAATATGGCGATTTTTTGCGGATATAATATAACGAAGCATTGAAATACGTACAGTATTAAAAAATAAAATATACTGGATGACGATTTTTACCGTCTGGAAAAAATAGGGTGTAAGATGTGACTTATTCTACTTCAATATGACACTTCAATATTATTTATTTGTATAGATTATATTGTGATTGCCTCATTGGTCTAGTGGTTGTAGTAGTGCGACTACTGATCATGAGGTCCTGGGTTCGAATCCCGGGTCGGACCAAGAAATCAAATTGAGTTTTTTTTGTCAAGAAATTCTCAGTAGCTGCCTGGAGTCAGGAAGTTGGCGGTGTCTCACCCCCGTGACTCGGAAAGCACGTAAAGCTTCTCGTCCTGGACCTGATCTCACTCTCGGTCGTGTCGGTTTACCGTCCCATCGGATTACGAGAGTGAGGGAATATATAGTGCACCTGTGCTTGCGCATACACTTGGGTATTATAATCCTGCCCTGTGCCGATGGCTAGCCTCAGTTGAGGCAGGCCGCCGTGACCGAAATTCGGTCTGGAGAACATTATTATTAGATTATATTATAGTATAATTGTTAGTTTTAATGTGCGCCCCAACAGATGGCGCGGCTGTTTTACCACGAGCCGCAGTTCGCGATCCTGGACGAGTGCACGAGCGCCGTGTCCGTCGACGTCGAGGGACAGATGTACCAGTACTGCCGCGAGGTCAGGCCCTTCTCTCTTACTCTCTTTAATAGTAACAGCTTTAAAATTCACAACTCACCACTCTTACACTTAGATTCACCTTTGACTATAATTACAATCCTATAAACTTAATAAAAGGCTGATGCTGAGTGGACAGACGGAAACTGTTGAGTTTCTGCGTGGGATCTCACGCATTTGTTTAAGTATAGAATTTTAAGTTAGTCTTAAGCGAGTTCTGTTTAGAGATTAAACATCTTTTAATTAATAATTTAGTATTTTTAAAACGTCCTACTGCTCCTGCATAACTTGACTACTTTTGAATTCAGTAGTAGACTTACCAAAGATAGTAAAAAAAAGTCGAAAAGTTCTTAAACTTTTCAGTAATTTTTTTATTGTCTTAGTAAAAATTCATAGCGCCAACAAATTTATACTGGGTTCCATTGCAGCGAGCGAATCCCTACCAGATTCTGAAGAAAAAATTAATTTCAGAAAAAACGCTTTTCTACTTTCATTGTTATTTTTAATATATTTTTGGCAAATATTGGAAATATTTTTTTATTAATTTATTATGGGTACATGACCTACAGTCCGATATTTGGCTGAAGACTACGTACACAGACCACTCTTATTTTTGGACCATCTTGGACCGCTTGGACTATGTAAGTCTTCGGTTTAATATTTAACCAGTAATAATATAAGTGCAATAATATATTTAACGTTTTTGAAAACGTTAAATATATTATTGCACTAATATATTATTATAACTATAACTTTGATATAATTATATAATTTATCTGATATAATTATAACTTTGAAGTTATCAATAACTATCCAGCCTTAATAACGCCATAATAACTTGCCTGTATCAAACGAAAGAGCAAAAAGTATCTTATTTCTTTCGGCTTGCACCATAAAGATTAGATTTTATAATAAGTATGTACTTTATTAGCCGACCTCAAAAAAGGGTACACGATATCTTACATAAGTGTCAAGCGATTGTGTTTTTTATAATATGTAGCTACTTCAAGACATATGGGACCACCCATAAAAATTTTGGAAATAAAACCACCCTAAGGGTGGCAAAAAGTTAAATGAAGATTCTGATGTGACTATTTAGAAGACATTGAAATTGTGATTTTTCTTAGTTCACTCAAAATGGTGAGAAAAAATTACTTATACTATAAAGAACTAAAAAGAATAAAGTAATTTCGCATTCTGAAGTCGGGGTGTTAATTCTTTCTTAGTACCGACTTCAAAATGTAAAACTGTTTTATTATTTTTAAAACTTCAGAATGTAAAATTGTTTAAATATTTTTTATATAATTTCACATTACGAAGTGAGGCTTTAATTCTTCCGTACACTATATCTTAGCACCGGCTTTAGAATGTGAAATTGTTTTAATATTTTAAAATGATTTCACATTACGAAGTGGGGTTTTAATTCTTCCGTACACTATATCTTAGCACCGGCTTTAGAATGTGAAATTGTTTTAATATTTTAAAATGATTTCACATTACGAAGTGGGGTTTTAATTCTTCCGTACACTATATCTTAGCACCGTCTTCAGAATGTGACATTGTTTTATTATTTTTAGTTCATTAAGTCGGCTTTTTCTTTTTATTATGAGTTTAATTTTATCGATAATTTGCGTAGAGTTAGCGTGACATAAAAGTTTTACAATGGCCCATTCGTACCTCCCTATCTATTTATGATTCATTTGATCACGATACTGTTTTGGTATCAGTGCGGGACATCGTGCTTCACGTTACAATTATAAGCTGTAATTTTGTAATTTATTTATTATCTATCGTTTGTATATTAAATGAACTCCATTAAAATAGCAACACAAGTCAACTGCTGAACATAGGCCTCCCCCAAGTAATGCCACAAAGCATGGCCCTGAGCTACCTGCATCCATCGACTACCTGCATATCTTACCAGGTTGTTACTCCATCTAGTAGCGGGACGACCTACACTACGTCTGCCGTACTACGTATACTATATATTTACGGAATTACAAGGTAGAAATAGTGAGGAAGATAATCAAGGGTTCGGTAGCGCAGCGTCTATGCAGTTAGCTACGGTGCCGCCGTTCGTTTTTTCGGACGAAATGTGCATAACCAGCACATATATATTTTATAATCTTTATCCATTGTCCGTCTACCAGTGCTTCTAATCTTGACTATTTCCAGTCCAATCGAGTTTGGCCATTGCGCTCGATCTGTAGCTGATGTACGCGCTCATTAGCTTATTCATATTCAATGTCGCTGGCAATTTTAATATTAGAAAATAATATGATGTGTTTTTTAGTTTATAGAATTAGGGTGACCATCGAACACTCAGTCATGTGGACTGAGTGTTCGATGGTTGGTAAGTGAATGCTATGGATGGATGGTAAGTGAATGCTGGAGTCCATACTAGATATTCACATCTATCCTCAAAATGCAGATGTGTTGTCACCCCTGAATACTAAGATGGAATGCCTCGTTTCCAGTAAAAAAGTGTCCATTTCTCTACACTCACAATACGAAACACAGGAACATAACGCTGTTATTTCACGCTGGTATACTTGGAGAAAGTGGTCCTTATATGATCAAGCCGCCCCATTCGTGCCATAGCTTCGTCGTGGCTCTAACACGTAAAAAAAAGAAAGAAAAGAAAGATAAGATACGAAAGGTAGTATATTTATTATAACAAAATGATCGAGCTACGATAGGCCTGGATAAAGGGGGGGGGGGGGCAAGCTGGAGCTCGTGCCCCGGGTGGCAAATTTATGCTCAACATTATCACAATTTTGCGATGACTGAACGCGCGCTGTGCTAAAATAATAAATAAATAATAATTGTTTATTGGGAATAAAATACGAGCGAGATTCAAACACAGTTAAATTCTGCCTTTCTTCATTCTCAATTTTGAGGAACTTTACGTTTTTAAAAAGCGAGCTCCACTTTTATTTGGAGATATAAAAAAAATGCTAGCGTTTTTAATCTCTTGCAACAGATCTATACGCATGATTTGCAGAATGCCTCTCCTAATATTTTTATTATTCTGTAAATTTACTGTCCGCTAATATTCCTACTATACATATATATCCGCAAGCTTCGAGCGAAGCTTTAGTCGGCAATGAGTCAGGAACGTTTATCGAGTCTCTCAATATTAGCGATTGAAAATCGAACTGCTCATGAGATTAATTATGACAAGGCCATGGATTTGATTGCAGAACAAGGGTTCGAAGAGTAAACTTGTAATTTGAATGTAACTTAATATATTTATTATTTTTAATCTCACGTTTTATTAAGACCGAATCCTTATCCTAATTAAAATATATGTTTGACAAGTCCATGTATTAGATAGAAGTCGCATGGACCTTCTCGCCGCTATGATGTGTTGACGAACATCATTCACCATTTTGTGATTTAATTGCGCGGGGAACGTGGTGAACTGCAGCATAATTAGTTGTAAAAACTCATCAAGGAAGTGTAATTCAACTAATAAAGGCATAACGTTTCATCGGTAATTTGATTATTTACTTATTATTATTGTTTCAACTAATTTACATCTAGACGAAAACTACAACTAAAGTATACTATGATATTTACATTTGTAAACTTTCATTTATGACTTTTCGTATTTACAATTACCATTGTTGCTTTTGTTCTACCGTAATACGCGACGTTGACAAACTCGCCAAGCAATGTAATGTGAAAATTAGATATCATTGTGCATTACGTATGTTTATAATACGGCTGCAGGCATCGGTCGCTTAAAGTGATGTGGCGACAACGGTTTTTGATCAATCGAGTGCTAATTCATTTCTATTGCCTTATTATTACCACATATTTCTGTGGGCTTAATAGACAAAGAGCAGCACTAAACCGATCGTTTTTGTATTCTTTGGGGGAGACTTATTTGTTATTTCCATCAGTGGACGTTTTATGAACGTTTTACGGTTATGATAATAAAGGTAACGATAAAATACTGGCGGGGAGGGCGGCTTTTTTTCATTTTTAGCCTCGCCTCGAAAAAAATTCAAGATCCGGAGCTGCCTAATCATCGGTCCATATTTCGTCAACTGTAGCTCTTCAGCAATATATTATATCTTCGATAGCGCAGGGACTATTTTAGGGAATTTATTAGTAAAACGTATAAATGAAATATAAATATTTTGCTTTTTATTCTATTTTGCTACACCGAAGTACTTCAACTTCTCACCACACACCACAACTTGGGTTGACTTTTAGAGAATGCCTCAAGGCATTAAGTCTGCCCTTTGTGTTCTTTTGTTACAAGGAATGCAATATAGAATAAATAAATAAAATCTCTTAATGTCATTAATTATTACATTTTTAGAGTTGCTCTACGGTCTACATTTTTAGTTACATAATAATTAAAAATAACTGATGATAACTTTACAATGAATTCTCACTACCCCATACAGTAATACGAGCGGTTCGTCCCATGACGCTTTAGCGTAAAAGATAGTTCTACGTATAAACCAAAATTTAAGATTAAAAACTGAATTGACAAAAATAATGCCCCGGGTGAGGATCGAACTCACGACCTTAAGATTATGAGACTTACGCGCTGCCTACTGCGCTACCGAGGCTTATGACATCAGATCTATAAATTTAGTATAGGTTAAAACCTATAGAAAAACAGGAAAATTTTCACCATTTTAGCACTGATAGCAGAAGTGAGCGTCCACGAAACTAATAATATGGTAAACTAATAATACACATACGAATATTTGCGTTATCGCGATGCGTGTATCGCGAAGTGTGTAGGCACGCCTTCGTAAGTACTCGTAAGTAAGTACTTCGTAAGTACTTCGTCATTTCGTGCTAAGGCGCAAGCAAATCGGTTCGCTGTCGGTAAATTCTCGAACAGTCTGTATCTATTGGTGGACTTCGCGTGTGCGGCCACACTTCAATCTGCCCCTGCCTACAGTCATCGTGCATAATGGATGTGTTAAAGTAAATTGGTGTTTGCGACGTATTGTCGATATTTTTTGAAGTAATAAGAAGATGAATAATATTATGAGATATGTGAATAAATAATCAGGCGTATAAAACTCTCCCCCTGTTGCCAAAAACTTAGTAAAAAATAATTTTCGCTGCCATATAATATAGAGGGACCGCGGCGGCTATTTTGTGTTTAAGGGTACACTAGTCACTCGTTCTTCCACACAAACGTAGTCTGGCGATTACTCCACTGTTTGATGGTGTACGTACAAAATAAAAAATTATTTCAATTTGTCTCATCATTATCTAGCCCTGTATGGAAACAAAAAAGTAAAAAAAAGATTATGTTTAAAAGTATTAAGCGTCGAAAATTCCGAATTTCAACAATATTTTTAACACATCTTTGGGCGGAAATAAATACCATAAGAAGAACGAAAATTGCAAAACAGTTACCATACAGGGATAGATTAGTTGTTTGTTTTTGAACAGATACATTCAAAAGATTTTTCATGACATCCAGACTCCCAAAGGTCTGTTTATAAAATTTCGCGCGCTCCTTTTTGTTGTAAATCATCTTGCATTTCGCTACATCTACAAATTATTTCCCCGATCAGTGGGACGGACGGAGGGGGGGCGCAGCGCGCACCCACACATGCTCACTAGGTTAGCCGCTGCTATCTATTTATGGTTGTAATACCTACATATTTACATCTTTATTTAGAAAAATTGCTTCCTTTTGTTCGTGTCCACTTGTTGAAGCCGGGATGAATATAGCTCTTCTAATTACTTACCTTGTCTAGACGTGTTCTTTGGACTTCTGTAAGAAAGACTGTGCTGTTAGTCCTATTCCGTTTAGGTACGTTACCATTTTGATAGACGTTTGTGCTTGTACCTGCAGTGACACAATTCCTATTGTTGATAACTTTCTAAGTACTAAGAGAATATTGCAAACCGCTATAGAACACAAACAATCAATAAATAATTTACAAATTAACATTTTTTATTTCATTAATTAATCTACATAAAAGCCCTACTCACATCAAAATCGCGCTGTCGAAAAAGTAGTTGTCCTGACAATGGCTGGCATATACTTCGGGGAGTTGTCTGTGGGCTATTACAACTAACTAGCTATGGTAAGTAAATACCTATTTAGAATACATAGTACCTACAGTAATTTAGCATAACCTACAATAAAATACAAAAACATAAAGAAAACATAATTATTTTTCACTTTTTTCTGTTTGTTTTAGAAGTCGGTTATATTTTCTTCAAAAAAAGTTTTTTATGTTATCATTTTTAATTGAGAGTTATAGCGATTGATTTGCTGTCATTTATTGAAGAGTTCCCTCGATTTCTCCAAGATCCCATCATCAGATCCCGATCTGACCATCATCGATTACCATGGGATCATCTGGAAAGTATATATTCTTTCAAACCAAAAAATAATTTTCCAAATCGGTTCAGGCATCTTCGAAAATCGGGGAACAGAACATACATAACCAAAAAACAACGAATTGAGAACCGCCTCCTTTTTTCGAAGTCGGTTAAAAAGTAGGTAAAAACAAATCAATGAAATTATTATATAATAACAACATCTACTTAAATTCACATAAGAACTTTCATAATTACAACTAAATTGAGTTCCTAATAATAACACCAATTTGTTCCCTCTCCCTTTTCTCTTTTTAAAATACGTTACCCCAACAGTAGGATTTTCTCGTGTATCGTGGAGGCAGTTTACAAACATAAATTGCACAAGGACAAACATCCAGACCCGGAACAACTATTTGTAGGCCATACATATATTTGCTCCGTGCGGGATTCGAACCCGCGGCCTCCAGGGCAGCCACTGCGCCAGGGAGCTTTCAATTGCTGTTTGAGTTTATGTTGTCATTCAAAAAAGAATCGCAATATGTAGGTACGCGATGATGCCGTCGCTTTGCGTCACTCAGGGGTGCGCATGTGTGTGCGCACTAGCTCATCACAGCGTCTATCCCTTTCGCACGTGATGTCGGCTGAGAGAGCATGCATTTTAACCCCGCCTACCATTTAGTTCGAGCTATCGACTAGGGCCACCTTAACGTGTGTTTATCGCGATATACTTTATGACGCACAGTGTGGCCGGGTACCTTCGCCCTAGGCTAAAGGCAAAGTTTTATCGCGATAATTCTATCACGATTTGTGTGGCCTAGGGGATAGAAATAAGACAGTGTGACAAAATATATCGATACAAATTCTATACCGAGGCCTATCATTCTATTTATGTATAATTTTAGTACAATGCCATACAATAAATAAATGTATCAATTAATACTTATATCTTACACACAAGCTTTATACTTCATATAAAACAAAAATCAACGCTGTGTTAGACTATCTACATTTTTCTTCGTAACTATGGAATGAATTTTTTGCAGGTTTCACCATTGGGTATGTATATGGTACTTCCGAGAGGTTTAAAAAGTCTAATGAGTAGGAAAAACTGAAGTAGTTAGTAGTAGTAACTACAAAATAAAAAAATATGATTTAGTAAATTTATTCTTTTAGTCTTCGTAATAGAGAAAATTAACAAGCTATCAAAATATTATGCATG
Source organism: Parnassius apollo (assembly GCA_907164705.1). NCBI lineage: Eukaryota > Metazoa > Arthropoda > Insecta > Lepidoptera > Papilionidae > Parnassius > Parnassius apollo. Next base: position 6,334,452 of record CAJQZP010001697.1, read on the forward strand.
TTTCAACAATATCTATAAGTACTATTGGAATTTTACAAACTTTGAATTATATTATAAAATACCATACCACAAATAATTTACGTCATAATCAATTTGCTTTGGATGCCAATTCACAAGTTTCATGCTTTTTAGTCACAATTTTAGTACAGAGTCAGTTGAAACCTGTAAATTAATAAATATTTGATAATTTTCAGTGACTTTCATTGTTGTCAATATCGATATAGGTAGAAAAACATCGATAAGTACTTTTTATCGATAAGGAATTGATTAAACCTATTGAATTTTATTGTTTATCAAAATAGGTAATGTGAAGCCTAACATGTTAGTAATTACATTTAATAAGTTACAGATTTGTAGAGCCTATATTATTATTATTATTATGTGGGGTATCTATATAGTTTTCTCATCTGGTTGGGTTCTATAAATATATAATTATAAATTAAAATGAAAAGATAAATATACATAAATATAATTAAAATAAAATAAATACAAAAATACATAAATAAATAAAAGCCCAACCAGATGGAAGCCCTCGGCAGGGGAGACCAAACGGCCGAGGGTTAGGAGGAAAGGGAAAGAAACCGGCGGACGATGCGGGCGGTATCGAGGAACACCGCCTTCTGCATTTGAGCCCGGAGCGGTCCGTCACGGAGTCCCAGTCGCCTCAGATGACCCGAGAGGCTGACTGGGATTAGCCCATTCGCAGAGACGACTACAGGAATAATTTCGGCCAGCATACCATCCCACATGTCGGTCACCTCGTTAGCCAGGTCCAGATATTTTGTTCGTTTATCTGTTTCGGCTTTCACGAGGTTCTCGTCATATGGAATGGTAATGTCGACCAAAAATATCCTTGACTGACTGTGCCCGGTCCATCAGCACAATATCAGGCTTATTCGCAAGAATAGTCCTGTCCGTGATGATGGCCCGGTCCCAGTAGAGCCTTGCGCGGTCATTTTCGAGCACGGCTTCCGGCAAGTACTTGTAATACGGCAATTTCCGATCCACGAGACCGTATTTCAGAGCGAGCTTCTGGTGTAGAATTCTGGCTACTAGGTTGTGCCTGTGAACGTACTCAGAGTTAGAAAGCGCCGAACAACCGGAGATGACATGCCTAAGTGACTCCCCGGGATGGCGACAAGCTTGACAGATGTCAACAGTGCCATCCTTTAGGATGTATCTCCGATAGTTGTTGGTCTTAATAACCTGATCCTGTATTGCACAGACAAAACCCTCGGTTTCCCCGAAGAGGTCACCGAAACGTATCCAGTTGAGGGAGGCGGTACGAGGGGCTCCTGTATGCCTTGTAGTATCTTCCGTGTAGCTCCTTCTCCTTCGATACGGTCTCCCGGTCGGAAATGCTCTGTACTGCCGGGTCTTGCCATTGCTCGTTGGCTAAGGATAGAGGGGTAAGTCCTTTATCACTAGAAATGACGTCATTATAGAATGGATCATCCGATCTCGCCAGGAAGTAATGACGGAGGCTGCACACTTCGCGATTATGAATGGTGAGCGCGCTCAAGAAGCTACGCCCACCATGCTTTCGCGGCAAGTACAGCCTCATAACCGACGATCTCGGATGATGCATCCTATGGGACGTCATTGTAGTGCGGGCTTTTTTATCCAGGGCATTTTGTTCAGTCTGACTTCACCTGAGTATGCCAAAGGTATACATGAGGACAGGCATGACCCAGCCGTTATATGCGTGTGTCTTATTCACACCGGACAAAAGGCTGTTAAGCACTTTAGTCAAGCGTGCATAAAACACGTCGCAAACTGACTGTTTCCTACCAGCCTCATCGATACCGATGTTCTGTGACATACCCAGGTATCGGTATGTTTCAGCCTGGGAAAGGGTCCTTAAGTTGACGGGCATAGATAAGTCTATGCCCTCAGATTCAGCAACCCTTCCCCTTTTAACATGGAGGACCGCACACTTAACTGTCCCCAGCTCCATTCAAATAGAATTGCTAAATTCCCAAGTGATGTTTAGCAATTCCATAAGATGGGAGCGACTGGAGGCGAATAATTTGAGGTCATCCATATAGAAAAGGTGGGTCACTTTTGTACCTCCTTTTTGAAGCTGAAATACCCTCCCTGAGCCCTCCAGTAAAGTACTGAGAGGGTTAAAGAGAGGCAGAACCAGATTGAACTCAGACAGTCGCCCTGGAATATACCCCTTCTTATCCTTATGCGGCTTTCCGCAGCCGTCATCCGCTCGCCTAGATGACAGAGGATCATAATCCACTGCCCCATACACTGCTCGAGGAAGTCTCGAACTGTACAGTTAATCTTGTACAGCTCGAGGACCCTCTTTAGCCATGTATGGGGCACCGAGTCAAATGCCTTTCTGTAATCTATCCAGGCGGCGGAGAAGTTCCGACGGTTGCGTTTCACCACTTTGCCAATGAGGAGTGGTTCCTTGGTTCCACGACCGCTGCCCCGACATCTATTTTGAGCGCGCGACATCACCTGATTTGAGTCCAGGTGACGAGTGATTCTCGCGCTCAAAATGGATGTTAGTGTCTTGTATATGGTCGGTAGACACGTGATGGGGCGGTATTTGCTCGAGTCTGTGGCACGCTGATCTTTAGGAACCAAATGAGTGATCCCAGTAGTGAAGAGGCTCGGGAGCGACTTCTGGTTGAGAGCCTCTTGAAACTGTCGAGCGAGCACAGCATGACACACCATGAACCCCTTCAGCCAGTAGTGATGTAGCTCATCAAGCCCCGGACTTTTCCAGTTCGGAGCCCTACGGACCACCTCAGCTACGTCATCCGGCGTTATGATGACGGGGTCCATGGGCGTAATACCCGCACACTGACTCGCCATAACTTCCGTCCAAGGGCCCTCGTTGTGGTTTACGGGCTCTGACCACAGGCTGCGCCAGAATGCGACCGTGTCGGCCTGATTCGGTACTGGGCCCGTTCCACTTACGGAAGCGACGATTCTGGTTGAACCGTGCAACCTCTCGGTATATCGCCAAATCCGCTTTCCTCAAGCAGCGATTCTCTGCTTCAGGTCGTCTATGCGCTCCGTCAATTTTTGCATTATATCCGGCAAACTAACATTTGTCCCAGCAAACGCCATCCTGACGGTGCGCTCAATCCTTGGCCTGGTATTGCCTGACCTGAAGCATATCAGTCTGCCGATGAGGGCCCTGGCCTTTGCGATACGTTCTTCAATTCTTATTCTCCAGGCTGGGATAGCACTACTTTGTTCAGTAGTGCGTCCAGCCGTGGAAATTTTGGCGCCAATAATACGGCAGACTGCCAGTGCGGCGCCAAAGAGAATTGAGTCCGTCTCGCAAAGGTCCCGGCTGGCTTCCAAATAGGTTACCAGCATTGGGTTCAGAGCCCTCACGATAGCCCGATTCCGCTTGCTGAGGGCTATACGGGGAAGTCGCGGTCGATTTTCGAGAGGCGTACTGCGCGTTTCCAAAATCGCCTCATCCAATGTACTCCTCATTCGCTCCAGTTCCAGTTCCTGGGCTGTTTCATCATCGTTTGAATCAACCAAAACTGGGGTATTCACGGTGGCATCCACGTTTGCCGGTTGCTCTGCAAGTTGTGGCGCCGCATCCTCAGCCGTAGCATTTTCATCCGATGAAGGAACAGCCTCACGTCGTAGCCGTTCGAGTTAGGTGACATCAAATTTATTTGAGCGCAAGATATACCGAAGTCGGTCTGCCAGGTTTTGCTCGGTGACGGTTACAGATGGCTCCAGCTCAGCAAAAAGTCGATGCATCCTTGCCCGCTACGCAAAACCTCCAATTTCTCCCCCTTTCGCCCTAAAATGCGCCCGCAATGCGTTGCTGTTCATTTGAGTTGTCCAACGTATGCGGCGTGCTTCACCAGTGGCGGGTGCCGATTGCTGGGCCCGCGAAGACCCTGCCGACACCAAGCCAGCTGGTGGGGATGATGGATGCGAGGAGCTGCTGGGTGGTCGTGCAGCACCTCGCGCTCGTTGGCTGGCGGTTCGCATGCAGTCGCGTCCAGCGCCAGCTCCAGACGCGCCCTGGCGTCCTCCAGGCAGCGGCCCTTTGCGCATTCTAGTCAAATCCATCAACCTTATTATTATTGTATTTATTTTTAATTGCAAATAGTTTTATTTTTTTTAATATAGTGGTGTGCCTTGCCATACAAACACAACACTACGACTTTCTCTCCTCGACTGCCTTTCGCAGTCAAGGTGGTTAAAAGGCGCCTCGCCAAGCCGACTGATCGCGGCCAGCTACATGGGTACCTCCTAGCATCATTTTCATATGCTCTAACAAAAATAACGGATACATTTAAACAATATAAGATATCTGCTTACTTATCTTCTCTTAATTCTTAATATTACGAATTTATACTGGCTGACTTATAAGAAATATACGTTGTCACTTACGAGAAATAAGACGGAGTTCTTCACAGTCTTTAATTATGTATTTGCTATTACGCGGCGGAAATAGGTAAGAGGATGGTTCTAACGCAGAACCACCCTTCTCCTAAAAAAAAAGGAGTCCTACCACCTAGTAAGTTCTTTCTTTACTAATTTTGTGTATAACATATCTGCACACGCCAACTATGTATGAAACGACATAAGTGCTTCGATGGTCATATAATTCTCGGATTATTTATCTGCATATGTATCTTGAGATTGTTATGAACTCTCTGCTAGGTCAAGCTGTCATCAAAAATTTCCCAAAAAAAACTTCGCAATGAAACACATCAGCATCAAAGAGTATATAATCACTACGTTAAAATCAACATATTGTGAAGTTTTGCGAAGAAAATGCAAATCAGACTATAGTTTTTGCGTTGTAGCATGGTGTGAATGACAGCTCACGCATATGAAGTTTCGTATTCTTTTAGATATACTGTCATTATAGGTTTATGGTAAAACGTAGCACAGTGGCTGTATGGTCTAAGATCTTTGCCTGCCGTAAAGCGCGAATCGCAACATAACAACACAGTTTTTTTTTTAACGTATCGTGAAAAGTGATCAATTTCTTTTATTATTGACAAAAAAGCTCAAATTTATACATTTAATTTTATATTTTACTAAAACATTTATTATTTTTATGGACATGTGCAATAGAACTGGAAGATATTCTTTTATAAATCATACAAAATCTTTCGCTCTTTAGTATTTGTAATTATAAAATTATTGTGTACAAATGCATTACTTTTAGTTAAAAAGAAACCATCATTATGGATCGTACAACTCACATACTAATAGTTTCTCTTATATTAATTACTAATTATTTCTATTATGCCAAATGTAAGTATACCTAACTATACGATTTGTAAAGAACTCTACAATAAAAACTTTGAGCCTATTTAAAAATAATTGACCGGAAAGTTTGTATTGTTAGTACTAAAATACACATTATTGTCTGTACAAAAAAAGTTGTAACCGTTACCATTGCATTACAGGCTGTCAAAAGTCCACCACTAAACATAGGCCTCCCCCATAGATTATTTTATAGAGAGATGTTTACCATAGTTACCACTCTTGGCAAGCGAGTTGACATCCGCAGTTTTTTTATCAGGTAGTATCAAGAAATTGATACTGCCCATCTGGTTCAGCTTACTTCCATCACCTGCTGATATGTCGTAGTGGATATTCTTACACCCCCACTACAGTGCCACCACAATAAATATAATTGTAAATAGAGAAATAAATGTATTTAAAATATGTTGTGTACTTTTACATTGCAGGTTCAATATACCACAATGTAAAGTACTTTGAAACTTTGGATTCATCAAGTCTTAACCATCATGTAGTAAAGAGAGGAACTAAGCATTCAAGCCATCCCTTCAACACTATCAAAGAGTTGCACTTCAGGACGCTAGGAAGAGATTTCAGATTAATATTGCATCCACATAGTTCAGTATTGCATTCAAATTTTAAAGCATATACTGTTGATGGTGATGGAAAAAAGACTATTGTTCATGTTGGTAAGTTTTTAAAATATAAATTCAGAACAATACATGTGTATATCAAATGTGAAATGCATAGTTTAGTTTGCCATTGTTGGTTGTTAATTTTTACTAAAAAATATTGTTCTAGGATGTTATTCTTGTCATTGCAAAATTAAAAAATCTATAATAATATTCTGTAATGAAATAAAGAGATATACAATGCATTCTTTAATACTGCCACCTTGCAATCCTAATATGAACTGAATATAGTATTGTTGTGCCAATGTTAATGTGCTATTAGGGCAGTAATTTGCACTCTATTACATTGACCTTCCTACATAAATGATGCAAATTAGGATTTGCAATTTATAGTTAAAGTTACAGCCTATATACGTCCCACTGATGGGCACAGGCCTCCTCTCATTTCTGAGAGGGTTTTAGGGCAAGGAAGTGTCTGCTGCATTTCACATGAGAACTTCAAATGTCTTCAAAATATATTTTTCTTATATCTCAGACATCCGGGTTTCCTCATGATGTTTTCCTTCACCGCCAAGCATGTGGTATAATCAGCACTTAAAAATTCAATTAATAATTTCATTGGCGCCCATGGGTATGGAACCCGGATTGCTCGAGTACTAGGAAATTTACAGCTTCTTCTTCTGAATTCTTGATTTCCTATATGATCTTCTGGCTTTTGTTTAATGTATAACGCGGGATATAGGAATGAACCCTATAACTATTGTGCTTGGTGCAGGCCTTCTTTCATTACTGAGTGGAACTCTCTTTTGACTTCACTTAAGCAGGAAATTCTCATTCGTTCTAATTTATATTATGAACTTAACCATGTGTTACTCTAAGTCCAATATTATGTGATCCTGAACACTAAATTAGCAGAGAAAGAAGCAGAACTAAATAGTCTTACTAACTAGTCTTTATTTGCAAATTCTGAAATGTAGTACCTGATTGTTGTTCAGCAGGGTGATCCATTAGGTCCAGCTCTTTTCAGTTTGGGAATTCAAACTATTATTTCAAATTTGAAATCAAAGTTGAATGTCTAGTATCTGGGTGACGGTACACTGGGAGGTCAAGCCGAAGGATGTCCTCAGTGATCTTACTTATATTTTTCAAAATTTTGAAAATATTGGTCTTGAACCCCATATACCAATAAATGTGAAATATTTATTTCCAATAATTTATCTGATTCTAACAGAGATACTTTAATTCAAAATTTTAATCATATTTCTCCAGGAATAAAAACTGTCAATGTGGAATCCCTTCCGTGCTCCGTTATTTTTCGATAGTATCAAACCTATTTTAAAAACAAAATTTGATACATTTTTAAATCACGTTAATAAATTGTATATCTTAAACTCCCATATTACCCTTACTATTTTATATTGTCTCCTTGTACCTTAATTTACATACTTAATATGCTAACTTCCAGTCTGGAAATGTTCAGATTTTTTAAAAGATATTGATCTTAAAATAGCTTTAGAAAAAATTCTAAATTTGAGATTAAATACAACAGCCTGGAATCAAGTTATTTTACCTATAAAATTTGGTGGTGTAAGAAATCTTTCCAGAGGTGCATTGCCTGCTTTTCTTGCTTCCGTGCATAGTGTCAATAACTTATGTAGCATAATTTTAAATAATAAAGTAGACCTGCGCTTTGCTGCGGAGGCCAGGCAAACATGGCTAACGCTCTGTCCCAGCGAAAATGTCCCATTGAAAGATAACCAACAAAAACAGTGGGATATTCCATTGGTACGGAGTATCCAGAAAGATTTATTTCACAATCTCCACAGGGACCAAGATCAGGCTCGCCTTCTTTCTGTTTCGACTAAGGAATCTAGTCACTGGTTACATGCTATACCCATCAAGTAATCTCGGCACATTGCTTGATGGGGAAAGCTCCATCCATATGTCCCAAATTCCATTGCTGTAGGAATCTGTAGGAGCGGAAATTTGTCAACCTCATCAGTGCCCCTGTGGTAGCAGCGTCGATGAGTTTGGGCTCCACAGACTTTGATGTAAGAAAAGTACGGGTAGGTTTTCCCGTCACGGTTGTTTGAACAGAAGGGCTCTTGTCTTCATAAATATTCTCTCGGTTTTAGAGCCTTGTGGGATATTTAGAGATGATGCCAAGAGATCCGACGGTATGACTTTCGTCCCTTGGAAGAGAGGTAAATTCCTAGTGTGGGATGCTACTGCATTGACACTTTGGCGGCCTCTCATGTCAGGGGTACCTCTTTAAAGCCGAGGAGGCATCAGAGGCAGCAGAATTAAGTAAATGGCGCAAATATGAGTCTTTGCAAAATTACAACATATTTGTGCCATTTGCTGTAGAGACTATCGGTATGTGGGGTCCAGGTGCAGTGAAGTTCTTAAAGGAATTGTATCCACGACTGGTCGTCGCTGCTGGTGATAAGAGGGCTGGTTCTGTTCTCGCTCAAAGGCTAAGTATAGCCATTCAGCGAGGAAACGCAGCCAGCGTTCGTGCGTGGCGCGATACCACGCGGAGCAAGACTTTATGATAATTAAAATTTTTAGTGTTAGTTTTTCTATGTTATAGTTTTTTTTATATTGTGTGTAATAAATAAATATTAATTGTAAATACTATTATTAACCTCAAAAAAATACTTACTATATTTTTTTTGTGTCAATGTAATATAAAATATTTATGTGTATAATGTATTCTTACAAAAATTGTTGTTTGAGTTGGAGAATTTCATGTTTGCTATTTTAATATATATTGTTTACAAATTAAGTTTCAGTCTAAACAGAATACAGTAAAATAATAGACTACTTAAATAAATAAAATGTCCTAAATTATGTCCACTGCTACGCATAGGTTACCATTGTATATTGTACAATTTTTTCTTGGTAAATTTTCAACAAATCATAATTACCATTTATTATGTATATATCTTCTATATATTTATAAATAAACAGACGATAATAATATTGCCATATTCAATTAAAAGTCCAACAAATTCTGTTTTTCATTTTTTTTCTATTAGTTTTTCATTTATTTTTTTTATTTTTTTTGCAGATCGAGACAACTTTTACACTGGTAGAGTGTTTGGTGAAACAATGTCTGATGTCAAGTTACACATAGATGATGGAGTGATTACAGGAATAATACATACACCAGATGAGACATACCATATTGAGGTAAACTTTGAAAATATTTTTGTTTTATTTCCAGCCAGCCATAATAACCATTTATAACCAGCTCTCAAATTGAAGATCTTATTGTAAGCCCTTCATTCAAGTCGAATAATGAAGAAACACCTTACAGTATAGAGTTGTTTGCACCTTGTCAGGTGTAGCAATTACGACAACTCTTGAAACTGGTTACTTTATAAATGGCATATTTGAGAATTTTTATAATCATAATTCATAACTCTTTTATAATTCTAAATAATGAGTGTCATTTTTATAGAATAAAGGTGACAATTGAGCATACAGTCTACCTTATGGTAAGCAGACACTGTGGCTCATTAAAATCATCTTTCATTAATTAAGAATCAAAATGAAGATGCATTTTCCAATCTGAGGGCTATGATGAAATGTCATGTTAACAGTTAAAGGGTCTACGGTTCTCTACACTTACCATATAAAACACAGCAGCATTATTCTGCTATGAATCATACGGTATTCTGTGAGTATATGATCCTACCTCAACCAAGCTAACCCATTTGTGCAGCGGTGTGACTCTACCATGTAAACATAGACTTCTACAACTTGGTAAAGCAATCGCTATTAGCATTTGGTTAGCACTAGGCGACGGATCTTAATACTGGAAGAAATGATTGTTAATCCTTAAAGTGACTTTGTATAGCAGGGTCATCATACATCTGACATTAAAAAAATATTACTAAGTTTCTACACGATTTATTCGCATTATTTGTATACAAAACATATTTCTGAAAGTTTTCTTTTTACGTAAAATTACACTACATACCTAATCTGTTGTAAATTTGTATCAGTTGTGAAAAATAATAAACATAATGCGGCCAGAAATTATTATCAAGGTGAGTTTTACTTATTTTCGTGATTTTATTACACATTATAGGTTTGTAATGCATAAATCGAAAAGGTGAAGAGTTATTCCAACCATTGTGTAACATAAATGGCCTGGAAGTTATCATATTTGGATTATTTTTACTTGTTTATATTGATGTATGCTATACTATACAGTGCCACAATCGCTACTATTTGCCATTATATTTATTTGTATAGAATACCATACATTGCTACTAATATGACACTAACAAATTTTAATTGATTTGGTATATTTGGAGTTCCGCATAGTGCATAAATAACTTTTTGGCTTTTATTTGGGTGATGGTTGAGCTGCATGTTGGTTCCGTTTTGTTTTCGACTATAATGAACGCAAGAGCGAGACGCATATTGTCTTTAGTTCCAGTTCTTTGGATCCAATAGTGATTATGAAGTCAGAGATGTCGAGAGTTCACCAGCGCCGTCATCATTTGAAAAGCTCGACATTCTCGCCAGCCCCACTTCATTGCCCAGTCCTTCGAGGGAAGAGGTGGAATCCCTTCGTACGGATGTGTAGAAGCCCTTCTTGATGTGGATCCAGAGACTTTTCAAGTTTCTCTCACACGAATCCTGAACGCCGTGTTCCCTAGCCTTACGCAATGCAATTATGACGCAATACCTTTAATTTCTTCTGTACTAACTTTACCATCTGTTAAACCATCTACTCCCATAACGACTGTTACACCTTCAGTGCCACATGAATGAAGGAAATGTACTGCGCCTTCTGTTTCCGTTAATAAAGTGAAAAGAGGATGTATCAAAAAACTAAACTTTTTTTCCGTTGGAAGAAAGTGTGATTTCAACATAGAGCTGACATAACGAATAATACGTTTAAACATAAAGTTCCGGTTAATTAGTCTTCTATGGACCGTTCTTTTTCGATTTTTTCCCCAGAGATATGATGAGCCATATAACGACAAATACCAATTTGTACAGTGTTAGAGAAACTGGAAGGTCTATAAAAGATGCAGAAGAGGAAATATTATTTACAATGAAGGTTGAAAGATCGACGTCGAAGGTTGACAGAATCTAAAATGGAAAAAGGAAGAGGGGCCTTTACGCAAGGGGTGTGTAATGACAATAAATTGAGTGTGGTTAAGTGGTTTGATAATAAGCATGTAAGGCTTGTAAGTTCCTATGTTGACGCTTTTCCTCTTGAGAATATCTAACATTTCAGAAAAGAATCGAAAGGATGCGTAGTCATACAGTGTCCTCAGATCGTCAAGCTCTCTAACTGCCATATGGGAGGTGTGGATTTGGCAAATATGTTAATAGCATTATATCGCACTGGTATAAAATCTTACAGATGGTATATAAACATTTTTTCTCAGTTGTTGGACATTTGTATAAACAGTGCTTAGCTGTTACATCATAGACACGACAACCAAATAAATACTAAGTGGAAGCAAGATCGCCTAAAAGACTTTCGTTACGGAATTGATGCCGGATTTCTGAAACGTAATATAATTGTGCCTGTAAAAGACATTGTATCTGTACCCGAAAAATGTAAGATTAAGAAACCCATGGCCGAGAGGCATCTTGATGATGTGCGGTATAACAAATTTGATCATTGGCCCTTTAAAATTGCCAATTTTGATTATTGGCTGGTTAACCCGTTATCAACGCTGTAAATATTGTAGAGGAGGTCAAGCAAGTACAATATGCATTAAATACAATGAACATTTATGCTATGTTAAGGGTGGGAACTGTTTCTTGGCATTACCACACGAAGCACTACTAAAGTATAATGTATAGTATGCTATACATTGATAATCGCTGATTATTTTCATCGAGTGTGGCAATATATAGTGTAAAAATACTTATTTATTATACATAGGTTTTTTCCAAAAAATTAAACCTCTAAATTTTTTTGTATTTTTTAACTTCTTTTAAATGTCAAAATATAAAAGAATAAGTTTAATAGACCAAAAATAATTTTCAATTTGTGAATGTTTTCCATGAACCCATTCTTGTCAGAAAAACTCAGTAATTAGTTTTTTGCCCAACCCGGGATTTTAAATTGGGAGTACATAATCATCAGTTTCAATTATCATTATTTGTGAATGAGAATGAGACAGCCAATTTACTGCATTTTATGTATGTACTTTTATATAAATTCCACAATAAGAGAGAAAATTCTAATATTTACTCCTTTTTCGCAGCCTTCCTGGCGTCATTTACCAGATCAGCAGGATGGTACAATGATAACGTATCGGTCCTCAGATATACGCTTCAGTTGGGCGCATGCTAATGGGAGCAGGCCACGAGTTTGCGGCTATGTAAAGGAGGGACAAGGTTGGGAATAAGAATTACACTTTTAACTTAATACTTGTGGATATAGTCTATTTCTAGGGGATGAATAATAACGGATATTTAACTAGTCTATTTTGTTTCTGTTGATGGTATCTAGGTAGATTTTCATGGTACAGATGGGATGAGCGGTATGGTAGACCAGAGATAAATTGTTTTTTATTATTATTATTTATTTCATTATTCAGGTAAATACACCCATTTTGTTAGTAGTTATACGTGGTAGAGCCACGCTGCAGTTATATTTGTAGTAGTTGTAGCACGAATGGATCGACTCGACCGGGGAAGGACCACGCTCTCACAGAATACCAGCGTAAAATAGTAGCTTAATGCTGCTGTGTTTCGTATGGTGAGTGTAGAGAACCGGAGACCCTTTTTACTGGAAACGAGGCATTACATCTCAGTCCTCACGGGTGACAACGCATCTGCATTTTGTTTTGTAATCGAGGATACATGTAGATGTCTATGGGCCGCAGCAACCTTACTTACCATCAGGTACTTGTGCTCGTTTGTCACCCTATCCTATAAAAAAAAACTTAAAACTGAAAAACTAGGGGTTGGTAAATTCACAGAATCCATAAATTATTAACTTTTATTTTATTTATTAAGCTTTGCATAGCTTCTATCGCGGGCCTTAGCGCGGGGACCGAATCCAGAAATTCCGTAACGAAAAAACCTCACGCTCCCCACTCCGACGGGCACGGAGGTGTGGCGTTGAAAGCCGTGCATCGTCTAACGTCGTTTCAGTTCGGCAGACTTCGGCACTCGGCAGACTTCGGCACGGTGTTTGTGTGCGTGCGACTAGACGTATGCGTGTACACTAGCTGCTAACTCAATGATAAAAATTCCTGAATAATCTACATGTATTGTAAGATATTAAAAATATTTTAAACAATATTAACTTCTAATTTATTCGATAAGAGAAAAAAAAATTGTTTTCTTATCGGTCACCACGCTCAAAAAGTGTAACTTGATTTAATATCAAAGACTTAACTGATAAATAAAATAAATAAATAATTATAATTGCATAAGTTGATAAAAAATGCTATGCAATAGCTTTACCGCGGCAGTCACCGAGTGCCACACGTATTTTAATATATTTTTTTAGCTTTTTTGGTATCTCTGGAAGTGTATATACCATAATTATATTTGTCATATAACTTTATTATATTTTGTCTGTATGTCTGTAAATATTACAGCCATTTTCTCTTAACCTTTTTTTTTGTGAACTGTGTGATGTTTGTGTGTGATGTGTCATACAAATCCAGTCCACCTAATGGTAAGTGGCTACTGTCCATGGACACCTACAGCCAATTACAAATAAAGAAGGCCTTAGATGCATCTTCATCTTGGAGGACTAACGTGGAATGCCTCACAGCCTGTAATTATCCTGGCTCTCTATACCTTTCAGACCGAAACACAGCAGTGCTAGTATGGCTATTTGGCAGCAGAAATAAGTAAGAGGGTGGTACCATATAGCCGTACTAGCACTGCTGTGTTCCGGTCTGAAAGGTATAGAGAGCCAGTATAATTACAGGCTACCTAGATGAACTCTTAGGCCCGGTTTACATTTTGAGCAGTGACAAGTGCGAGTGGCAAGTGAGAAGTAGCAAGTGCGAAGTGACAAGTGCGTATTTTATTCCCACTTATCACTTGTCACTGGCTGTTCACACTCACTAAGCACTTGTCATTTCTCAGTTGCACTTGCCACTCGCACTTGTCACTTCTCAAAATGTTAACCGAGCCTTAAGCAGAAGTCGTATCGGTCCATAAAAATCTCTGGTGGTAGTCGATTCCGCAAAGAAGTTGCGCGAGGAAGAAAACTCCTTTTAAATTGCACAGTGGTGAATCGCCAGTCATCCAGATGGTATGGATGGCAAAGATATGCATCATCTCTGCAGTGCCAGTGAGTAAAGCCGATCGGAAAGAGCTCGGTCACCGACGAAGAGCTATCAATATACATATAATCAGAAAAAAAAAGATATTATGTGCATTACAAATATAATTCAACTTTAAGACTACTTGAGGTACTGACGATTTTATTTAACTACAATGATTGAATTACAGAATTGGAGGAAGACGATGATGACAGCTACAACGACATTCTAGAAACAAAGCAGGAACAATCTGAAAAGGACAAATATCTGGAAAATACTCAGGGCGCCCAACACGAGGCGGTTATTCCTCAGTTCGAAGACGAAGGTGCGCCTAACTACAAAAGAGTTAAGAGGCAAAGCGACTATGAATACACACCAACGAAAACAAGATGTCCGCTGTTGCTCGTCGCTGACTATAGATTCTTTCAAGAAATGGGAGCCAGTAATACAAAGACCACTATCAGCTATCTCGTGCGTAGCTTAATTATTTTATGAATTCGTTTTATTCCGAAAATTTTCACTTACGCAATCCTTTATTTTAACTGGCTTGTAGGCTACTGCAAGTTAAATATTATAAATGTTTGTCTAAAAATGTTAAAGCTTGTAAAATCCATTTATTAAGATACCAAATAATTTGATTAATTTAAATTTCAGATAAGCCTTATCGACCGCGTACATAAAATCTACAACGACACAGTGTGGCAAGATCGACAGGTTAGTGTAGAAATAACAGTAAATAAATACTTTGCTTTAATGTTTGCACTTGAGGTGAGGGGCATCTAATATGGCTCGTTTTGGCCGCGAAACTACGAGCATTTAATTACACTATTTAAAATCTATGCATGTTTCTTATGATATATAGAGTACATGTATAGAACCGGATAGAATCCATTTTTACTGAGCGAAACGAGGCATTCCATCTCAGTCCTCACGGGTGACAACGCATCTGCATTTTGATTTTTAATGGAGGATAGATGTAGATGTCTATGGGCCGCAGCTAACCACTTACCACGTCAGGTGAGATTGTGTGAACTACGTTTGTTACCCTATTTCTATAAAAAAAAATGTTCCTTTTAATATACCTACAAGTTACATGTATATATTCACGGACTAAGTAAGATTAAGTCTTAAACATATTGTAATTTGGGAGTCTTTTTTCCCCCTTTGTCACCTCTCACGGCACTCACGGAATTATATTAGGTAGTGGATATTCTTACACCGCCAGGACACGGTAAATCATAGATATATGATCCATAGAAATATGAGAATTTCAATTTGGTCTTTACATATGAGTCATCCAATTCTTCCATCATAAAGGTTAGAGAACAGGAGAACGATCGCCGTAGAAAATAGTGTCCCAGAAATATGGACACCATGAGTGAGGCGCTGCGATCGCTTGAGATTCGGTCAATAAAAGTCATTTTGAGTCTATTTTTCCGATCAGATGCTAAACCACTTGCACATCCACGCACAATAAAATATTACTCCATTTTTTAATGTTTCTTTTTGTCAAAAATTACAAAATTACGGAGCATGAAAATTTTCTCACCAATGCTACGGAGAAAATTTGTATATTATTCAACTAACTTCATCTACTTGTACTCATAAACAGCTAACTTCACAGTCACTACTCACCGACATCAGCGCCGCTATGTATTCTACAATTTTCAAGGACAGGCGGGCTATGCTTTAATACGTAATGATCGTTCTCCTGTTCTCTAACCTTCATGCCTTCCATTACATCCTATAAAAGTCCACTGCTTGTCGAGCGAGTTGTCAACCGCAGTTTTTTATTATTTTGAGTTATCAGCAAGATGCTGCTGCCTATCACCTGTTTCACTCTCCCTCTGTCGCCTTTTTCGACACCCACGGGACCATATGTGGCGATATATTTAGTGGTAGTGGTTGATCGTGTAGTGGCGGTATATATATATATATTACCCCATTTCGTCCTATGGGTGCACATATGAGTCCAATGTATAAACTAAACTGTCATAAATTCCACATATTTCTAAAATCATATATCTTTGATTGTATAATTAAAATAATGTAACAGTAGCCTTAATTGCCACGCTTGGCAGGCGCTTGGATCTTAAGTCTTCCGACAGATGGCGTGACATCTGTGGGAAGACCTAAGATGGTATTTCTATTGGTTACGACACCCACTGTATAGACCGGAGCGATAAATTTTCTTGCGCCGTCACCAAACGGAATGTGATGGAATATATATTTTTACAGGATATGGACGGTTTCAAAGGGATGGGTTTCGTTATAAAGAAGATATTAGTGCATTCGGAACCGACGCGGGTGAGAGGCGGTGAAGCTCACTATAATATGGTCCGCGAAAAGTGGGACGTCCGAAATCTCCTTGAGGTATGCATTTAATTACAAAGCACGAACTTATTTCAATCTTATTTCCATTACATTGAGCATATTGTTGAATAAAATGTTTAAAGACATTGGTTTATACTTGGAAGAGCCACGCTGCAGTGTATTACGCCTGTAACACGAATGTGTTGACTCGACCAAGAAGAAACACATTTGTCACAAAATACCTGCTTAAAGTAATATAAAGCGTTTCTTATGATGAGGGATGACAACCAAATGAAAGACAAGCAAATGAAAAGGGTCTCCCTTTTCATTTGTAACGAGACATTCTATCTTAGTCCTCAGGGGTGGCAACTATCTCAGTTTTAATCTTATAAAAGGAGAGATGTTCATGGTCCACAGCATCCAATTAAAGTCCAGTCGCGGAGCAGGAAGAATTTCGTACAATGACCTCTTTGCCTACTGACAGTGACCACAAACATTTTTGTGTTAAAGTGACTCTAGTCGACATTATTTCCATAGAAATTTCGGAGGGGTTTTACTCCGCTGTTTGACAGTGTACATCCAAAGTTAAACATGATATCGTTTTGTCTCATTATTAATTTTGTCTGTACCGAAACAGAATAGTAAAATAAAAAAGTCAGTAAAAAGTTACGAGCTACCAAAGATTCGTTTTTATTGCCAATTTTAACACAACTTTGGGCGTAAATTAGTAATAAAAGCAGTGTAAAATTTCCAAAACAAAGTCGGTACCGACACAGCTCAATTATCGAAGAATTCAATAAATTTTATTGGTAATTGATTCATGCAGTGGTTTTTTCGTAAAACCCCTCCTTCCAAAGGCCTTTTCGTATTTTTTTACGCGCGTGTTTATATGAATTATCGTGCATCTCACTGAATAATATTTCCCCCGGTGCGGTGCGGGAGGACGACACTTACACACACATGCATGCGCGGTGACGCGCGCTTATTCTAGTTTTATTCGACTCAGTCAGCTGTGGCCTGTGACGTTCGTATGACTATAGCTATACCTGCGCTCTAAATTACTGCGCTACATTGACCCCTGCTTGAACTTTGGATTAAATCAAATTGATATAAGCACAGACAAAAATAGAGGAATATATAAATAAAATTTTGAAAAAAAAAACGATCTCAAAATTTTATTAATGTTCCGCTAATTTTATCTGTACTTACCTATGTCAATTTGATTTACATTCGATTATAATTATATTCTCAGACGTGCAGGTTTCCTCAATATGTTTTCCTTCACCGCCGAGCACGTGGTAAATCAGCACAATTGCAATTAACAATTTCATTGGTACCGGCGGGGATCGAACTCGGGTCTGCATGTCTGAGAAATTAAAAAATATATATTTCGAAGAAATGTGAAGTTCGTCAACACGCATTGAGGCAGCGTGGCGGACATTTCCTTGCCTTAAACCCCTCTCAGAAATTAGAGGAGGCCTGTGCCCAGCAGTGGGACGTATATAGGCTGTAACTTTACTTTTTTTTACTTTTATAAATATGTTATTTTACCGACGAAAATTTTGAAGAAAAATAAAAAATAAGCAACCGACAACCTCCTAGGTCCCTAGGTGACTTGCGAGATGTCAGTGTAACAAAACAAAACGGCCCAGAAAAACAGACTTTCCAACTGATAGCTAAATCAGCACGCAACAATTTCATTGGTGCCATTGGGGATCGAACCCGGGTTGTTCCCGTACTGTGATACCTAAACGAGCGCTAACCATGTGAGCTACCACGGCTCTCAACGACATCGTTCCGTTCGTGTACAGCGCTGAAGATAGCAGAGTAAAAAATTAGAGATTGTGGTGTTTGAAATTTGTCATTTGTGAGAGTGAATTTTATCTGTGTACTCTGTAACAACTATATAGAAAAAAATCTGAAAATGATATTTCGCCATTTTTGTTTGTGTACTTTTATACGTTATTTCTAATGTTACTTTACATCAAATTAATTGTGAAAATATTTTCTTTAGGAAATATGTTTCATTATGACGATTCAAAAACGTTTACATATAATAATTTACCTCGAAATTCACTATACGCGATTATCGTTTATTGATTATATTATGTTGTTTAAAAAGTATTCCTATCAGCTTTGTGTTAAATGGATGCTAAATATAAAAGAATGCTTCAATATTGATAGCAATTTATAAACGAAATATCTGTTGAGATGTGTCTAGAAATTATTAATACTTATTTTTATTTATTTATTAAAATAATAAATAAATAAAAATAAGTAAGTAAAAATAAGTATACATTTAGTTTGTAGGTAGGTACTGCTGATTTCTCAGCAAGCGTCGAGCGGCACAGAATAGGGTGGTATGTATGTGTGCATCGTGTTCGTGTAACTTCGTTTTTGTTCTAACGGTTCGGAACGCCGTACGAACAAGACGTGCGTTCTAACTGCTCTTCACTGATACTATCTCTGTTGGGCACGATGCCAGGTGAGACAACGTGCTTTTTGGCCGCGCCCACCAATGAGTTCGAGCCCGCGACTTGTGCCACCTTATTTGTAATTTTTATGAAATATTTGAAGGAAAAAAAATTAATTTATTATCGTATTAAATAAATTATTGGTATTATATAAATTATTTATTTTGATTTTAGTATAAAAACAGTTGATTAAAACTACTTTTACGGATTTTATCGCGTTTAACTTTATATGATTTTTAATTTCTTACGTTTCGGTGCCTACCAGCACCCATGGTCACGGGGGACTGAGGTGACTGACGTCCCGATGTCAATGTTAACCCGGAGTACCTTCAGCTTTTTAATTATTGTTTATGGTCCGATCTACGCAGAATGAACTTACTGTGTCTTGAAGTCTTGCAGCGGTATACTTGGGTTTAGTTTTAATTGTATTAATTACAGAGTCCCAAGCAGGTGGTACTACTCAGCCTCCTTGTTTATTTTAATCATTGTGTTGTGTTCGCGTAAATATAAGAAATCATTATAAAAACAATTATAAAAATCGAGTTATGGTCGCCACACACGGTCAGTTCAACTAATCATTTCAACTGATCAGTTCAAACTAGGACTGTTGATATTTTTAAAATATCGGATTTTCGATAAATCGATTATTATAAATATATCAGTATCGGAGTTTTATATATAAGTTTATTTATATATATATCTAAAATCCGATACTTTAAAAAATATCAACAGTCGTAGTTTAAGCTGATCAGTTGGAATGATCAGTTGAACTGACCGTGTGTGTCGTCCATTACAATTACTAATTTGGCAGAAATAAAAAAAATGAAAATTCAAAAATCAGAATCCGATTTCTCTGTATCAGTGTTCCTACTTTCCGATGACGTTCCGCCTGTCACATTTATTACAAAAGACTCAACAGTTTTGTCTACATTAAACTTAACAAAACCACTTAACAATTAAAACAAGATAACTAAAATTAACAAACAACAACAAACTAAGAATAGATAACAGAGATAACTGTGTCCGAAAACTGAGCGATCACTAACGCATCCCAAAATGGAATGTCGTTTGTTCGTTATTTAAAAATTATTAATTATGTCAAGCAAATCAAGGATTTTTGGTCGTGCCTCAAGGCCAACCAAATACCACGTTCAAACAAACCTTACAGTCTCAGGTAAACCGTTTACAATCCCTGAGGACGGCGGTCATTGCTGTCTGTGCAAGCGAGTTGCTTTATATTTACGCGGGAGTGACAGAGAAAGGTAATAACAGATCAACGTATGAAATTCTTCCTGCTTTGCATCTGTATAATGTTTGTTTATCTGATAGATTGTGTGCTTGTGAAGTTTGTTTTTGTTTCTGAATGTTGTATTGCAATTTTAAGTGCTGATTTACCACATGCTCAGTGTTAAACGAAAACATCATGGGCACACTGTTCGGTTTGCCCATGATGTTTTCTTTCACAGTAGGGTCTGAAAAATAAAAATAAAATATTTCAAAGATATATGAAGTCTGCAAACACGAATTACGTTACCGTGACGGACTCTACCTTGCTATAAAAATCCTCTCAAATATGAGAGGAAGAATGCCCACCTGTGGGACGTATATAGGTGTTTCTTTATTTTTACTGTATGTTATCCAGTTTCTATTAATAATTGATTACATTTTATCTTACCAGGTATTTAGTCGGGAATATTCCCACAAGGATTTCTGTCTGGCGCATTTGTTCACTGACCTCAAGTTTGAGGGTGGTATCCTGGGCTTGGCTTATGTCGGGTCGCCTAGGAGGAACTCGGTTGGCGGCATTTGCACTCCAGGTATTTATTTTTCTATTTTGTCAATAAAGGCTAAAAATTAAACTTCTAAATATCTCATTTACAGTCATCATCAGCCCATAAACACTCCACAGTTTAATTTTTCTCTAAAAGACATCTTTATCGCCAACTTTGCATGGAGATTGGCAATTACTGTATATCTCGCACATTTGTCATTACAATTACTCTTTGTTTTTTCTGGATAATTTAAAAATATCATCTCCATGATAAATAAAATTGAAGTGTCCGGTCTCTAACATCGAAATTACTGTCTTATATTGACATGCAAATTAAAATTTGTATGGGTATTGTAAATATATACAAATTTTAATAAATATATACAATTTTTAATAAATATATACAAATTTTGCATATTGCACATTTGTGGTAGAGCCATACTAGTATGGTTATATCACGAATGGGTCAGCTCGACTGGGGAAAGAGCACGCTCTCACAGAATACCAGCGTATAATAGTAGCTTCAGCATTAAGCTGCTGTGTTTCTTATGTGAGAACCGAAGATTGTTTTTACTGGAAATGAGACATTTGAACCTAGTCCTCAGGGCTGACAATGCGTCTGCATTTTGATTCTTAATCAAGGATA
Organism: Parnassius apollo; assembly: GCA_907164705.1. Classification (NCBI taxonomy): domain Eukaryota; kingdom Metazoa; phylum Arthropoda; class Insecta; order Lepidoptera; family Papilionidae; genus Parnassius; species Parnassius apollo. The sequence goes on from CAJQZP010001697.1 coordinate 6,355,817, forward strand.
GAACAGATGTAGATGTGTATGGGCCACAGCATCTTCTGACTATAAGGCTTACTGTGTGCTTGTGCCCACCACGGGTACAATAGTTCTTAAGTTATTAGAGCCAAACATGAGCCCTGATAGGGCGTAGCAATATTATATTATATTATGTTATATATCAATTTAATCTAATCAATTTAGAAAGACGAATTTTATTTTATTTACTTAAACTACTTACTTAAACTACTACATTACTTTTAGCACAATATTTACAACGATATTAAGGAGGTATACATATTCAAAATAAACAATTATTATTTTTCACCGAAAAACTCTGACAACAAATAGAAACTTTTTTCAATTAAATATTTTTTAAGCTCTCTTTGAAATTTATACAACGATTCTTCTTTTTGTAGACATTTGGGAATTTTATTATAAATTTTTACACACATACCATGGGGTCCTGATTTAACTGTTTGTAATTTTGTGATAGGTGGAGCTAATTACTTAAACTACTTACTTAAACTACTTTACTTATACTAGAACGTAAAAAATGAGACCGGGAGTATATTGACAAAAGGTGCATATTCTTTTTAACAAATATGCATACTTCTAGTATATATATAAATGTAATTGTTAATATTTTTAATGAAGTAAAGTAGGGTTTACAGCTGTCAGTGCTATCTATGTATGTAATTATGCGGATACATTTTTTTGTAAAATAAACATTTTATTTACGTGCCTGTGCTGTTTCCCCACAGTAAAATGCCGTACTTGAGCCATGCATGGGCATGAGCATAGTATGCACACGTGGCTGTTCTTGAATCTATAATTTTTTTAAGTTCGTATAGTGCATACGAGAAACGGGAAAGTTTAGATGATACTTTCTTTATGTGTTCTTTCCAATTTATACCTGAATCTGTTTATACCTAATAATGTATATGAATCAACACATTCTAGTTTAGTATCGTTGTAAGAATAATTTATAGATAGGGGACATTTTTGATACGGCTTAAATTGTATTATCTTAGTTTTTGTGTAATTTATGACGAAATTGGGATTTTTTAACCATGTAGAGATATCTGTAAGTACACTATCTAGACAGTTGTTAATTGTTAGTATTATTGTCGAAAGGTATGACTACAGAAAGATCATCGGCAAACAAGGTACAGGGGGCTTTGACTATTTTCGGCAAATCATTAATATAAATTAAAAATAATAAACCATTGAGAACAACCCCCTCAGCTTAATATAAGCCAGTTATTTCGATAATACAGACAGACAATTTTATTATATCATAATATTATCGTATAATCGCATAATGAACGCCTGATTCAATTTCAATTTTTTAAACGTTACCCCTACACTAAGACTCCTGTATCGTGGAGGCAGTTTACAAACATAAATTGCACAAGGACAAACATCCAGACCCGGAACAATTATTTGTAGGCCATACAAATATTTGTTCCGTGCGGGATTCGAACCCGCGACCCCCAGCGCAGCCAGTCACCACGGAGTCGTCAAATTTAATTCAATGTACCACATAATTCAGCATATTTATTTCTTAACTAGACAGATATATTTCTATGTTATTTTATTTCCAATCTTGTCTCCTAAAGTCATAATGACGATCACAGAATAAGATGTGTGTACTGCAGGCTTACCGAATTGCACTCACACTAATTTTTACTATGTTTTTTTTTCAATGTTTATTATTTTAAACAAAATACTTATGCGAGTCACTGTGTTTGTTACTTCTTTTAATATTATGTTATCAAAAAATATTTGTTTTTAAGACAATTTTTACTTACTGCCTATGTAATAGATGTTGTTTTGCTTTTACTAGTGAGTATTTCTTTTAATTATTTACTATTTTTGTTTTTATTTCAGCCATTTCGCTGCGAAATGTGAGTGTCTTATGTTGTTTTAGTTTGCTTTATATAGTAGATAATATTTTATAATTTGTATTATCTGTTTTTAGAAGTAACCCTAATGCAATTTAAAAATCTCTTTTATACTTTAAATATATTTTCTACTTATTTAAAAGTCTCATTGTGAATACAAGTTTTCTATTACTTATAATTCAGAACAATAAACAATATTCGCATCAGTATTTTATCAATATTCAAACATGTAATTTTTTTTAAATTGCATGTTAGGCAACTTCTTAGCATTTTATCTGTTATGCATATATTTATATTCTTACTTTTATGTATTTATTATTTACTAAGCTATAACAATGAAAGTTGGTACTTACCCTTATTATTCTTGTTGTATCATTATACAATATATTATGATCTATTATGTATTTGTATGCTTCAGTAAACTTTATAATATATCGTCCAGCCTCAGAATACTGAAAAACCAGAACCTGCGAACGTGCATATAACTGAAGCAACGAAAACTACACTTACATAAATAGTGTAGTTTCACGTTCAGATATATAGTCACACTTTGAACGTCGTATGGCGTGACCTATTTTGCCAGTGTCAAATTTAATTAAATTATGCCGTCTTGTTCCATCTCTACCTGTAAAGAAGCTGTTAGGTTTCAAAAGAAATGGGATGGGATCACATTTCATTGCAAGTAGCGCATTAAGTTATATTAATTGAATTGAATTATTTGTTCTGTTCGTAATTGTATTAGACTAGTCCATTTTTTAGTGTTGCCGATATAACAGTTTTGTTTTTCCCTACTTTAAATAATTGAGAGCCATGTTAGTGGTGATATTAAACGGCATTAATTTAGTTTATTAAATATTATTTAACTGCTTTCTTATGTTGGCGTGAATATTTTTTTCCTAATTTTAATTACTAATAGCATTAGAAGTTAAGTATCGAAAGGGGCTTTAATATAAAATACAAATGTACATAGATAGTACGTTGATTACGTAGTATAATTTTTTTTAATTAGTTAAAGTGAAGTTTTTCAGCCAAATAATAATATATGTACATTTCCATCACTAAAAACTTTTTTGGATTACGAAATAATATAGTTTATTTCTGCAACTAATCACATAGGAAATGGAAAACAGAAAGGACAAAAATATTACAACAAGCACGGCTGGAAGAATTTCGGAAACCGTCAAAGCGAACCGTAGTTGCAATGCATTTTAAGAAAAAATATTTTCTTGACAAAAGCGAGGTTTGAGAAGACTTAATAAAGGAGTTTTTCATTATTTATCTAACTGTATATTTCTGCTAATTAGTTCAAATTTTAAAAAATGCATAATATTTAATATAATAGTCATAACATGATATTTAAGATAATATTTAAAAAGCTTATTCATAAAAAAGGAAATTGAATGTTTAGGTTCTTACTGAAACCGTGTTTTATTTAAACTTTTATTTCTTGATATTACTATTTATATAAAATTAATACGTTTAGTAATGGATAATAATGGTTTTTATCATAGAATACTATAATACATACACAATAGAACGGGGGAGTGGGCGGAGCCCGTGTAGCCACTTACATGTCACTAACATGTCATTAACACGTATAAATGTCAACACAATTAATCGTCTCCAATTTTCGTGTCAAGCGGCGCTGCATGCAAATTATTTAAAAAATGGCAAATTGTGCAATAATTACGTGTCAAAAGAACAGCGGGAAATGGAATTTGAAACATTCTACAATCAGTAAGTCGAAACTATTTATATTTTGTGAATATTAGAAACAAGAATAAAGATATATTTATGTGTCAAAAACTAATCAAAAGTCTAAAATGTGTTTGTAGTAGGGATAACTGATAATACGACGTAATTGCTTGTATGTGTGCTCCCGGCGACGCCAATCCTCCTACAAAATAAGGTTGACAGCCATTCTATTGTGTATTATAGTATTCTATAGTTTTTTATCATACCTCTAATGTTACCCCAAAAAGAGGTAAGTACTTTATAAACTTTCCAAGCTAGCAATATTACGCGAGTGGAAAGTGAGACAGGAGCGGTACGTTTGTTTTGTTTTTTTACGCATTGTGCGGTATATAATTACAGCTCAACCCGGCTTCTGGTTTTTTTTTCTGTATTCTGAGCGTCCAGCTATGGTGTGTTTAAGTTTACACTAAATTCTATTTATATATTGAGGTTTTCTCATGATACTTGTGTACCAGGATAACATAGACATATAATGGAAAGAATGGGTCGATGGTTATTATAATGTAAATGCGCCATGGCAAGAGCACACACACATACAAACACACACTTTAACATGCACCGTACCTCGACAGAGTATTTCAAGAATGGTTACACACTATACCTGAACTCTGGGCTGAGTTCATCTCGGAACCACTACGGGCAGCGCGTGATAACTCGCGAAGCAGATCTGGTAACGGCGCACGAGTTCGGCCACAACTGGGGCTCGGAGCACGACCCCGACGTGGCCGAGTGCTCACCCACGGCCAGCCAGGGCGGCTCCTACCTTATGTACACGTACAGCGTCAGCGGATATGACGTCAACAATAAGGTACGTGCTTGCAATCAGGCCTAATAATCTTGTGTTCACTAGATGTCGCTTTGATGTTGTGTGACTGTAGTAAAGTTTTTTGGTTCACTATGTCGTATTGAGAATTTATATAATATTATCATACAAATACATAAAATAATGTCTCTGTGGTTTGCTTCTTAATATTTTTGACATATTTTAACTCTTTTTTTTGTTTTCTACTTTTCGGAATATCAGTAGTTTGTCTTATTCATTATTAATATGCAATATGACTGATATTACAGAAACTTATACTTTCCTATACAAATAAACCTTAAAGCCATGTAATCTGTATGTATGTATGTATGTGGTGCCACCCTGATGGAAAAATGGCCGTGGATGCCCTCATTCCGAGAATGACGAATGCGATGTATGCTAAATAAGTAAAGGAATCGCTATCTCGTCGATTGGAAAGGGTCGATGTGGAAGACAAAGTAGCGTTCTTGTTTATAACATTCAAGCATTCTTTGTCAGCTTGTCATGTACTCCTATCCTTGTAGAATGACCCTTTTGATCGCGGGTTTTCGTGCAAAATAAAGCTGATTGTTGACTTTCGGGATTAAATATTTTGTTAACGTCCCTATGTATGAATGATTTATAACTTATAGTTTCGGGTAGTTTAGGACAAGCAATTGCATCTATGTACGATTTACCTACATATACACATGTGCCAGTGAAGACATATGGGCGTGATCCGTCACTGCTGGCCGTATGGGGGTGCTAATGTTCAGCGAGCTATAGAGAAGGCTAAATGATGATATCCACATGGTGACATGATGCGGATGACTTAGAACTGTAAGAACGATGATGATATATATACACTCGTACCGCGCAAATATTCCCAGATAAAAAACAACGTGTAAAAATTAAAAAAAATATATAAACAAAAACATTTTATTTCTTTCGTTCTCTTCAGAGGTTTTCACCATGCAGTCTGAGGTCCATCAGAAAAGTACTACAAGCTAAGTCTGGGCGTTGTTTCTCCGAGCCAGAGGAGAGTTTCTGCGGGAATTTACGAGTTGAAGGCGGCGAGGAGTGCGATGCCGGGCTTCTTGGTGAGCTTTAGTATAAAGCAAACAGCCTATCAATAACATGTATTTTCATTACTTAAAGGGTGATGTCACAAAGACAAATTGTTTATGCTGCTCCAAGTCGCACTACAGTTTCATAGATTAATTCAATTGGGATGCAAGATTTATTTTTTGGTAACAGTTTTATTTGCTATGTTTTTATTTTGAAAAGAATTTCCTCAGAGATAGGTTTGATTTAAATATTTTTAAACAACCGGAACACTATCCTATAATGACAAAAAAACAGGATAATACTTTAATGTCCCGGTCTAACATAGCCATATCTTCTAGTTTATTTGCGTGCGTTATCGTTACCACGTTGACTCATCGAAAGCGGCAACCGAATCTTCAGCGGATACTCTTAGCACTCCCTACACAGCCGTTACTAAATAAAGCGTTCAATAGATGGTAAAGCCACGCTGCAGCTGTATAGATGGGCACGAATGGGTCGGCTCGAAGGACCATTGGAAGCATTGAAATAGGTTGTAATACCTTTCATAAACATGAAACAACTCCAGTAATAAAATAATTCACCAACAGGTACCGAAGATAACGACATGTGCTGCGACAAGAATTGTAAACTTAGAAAGAATCAAGGTGCAGTTTGCAGGTAAATAAAACTCACTTTCTTCTTCTTTTTCTTCAGCCTCTGAAATTCCATTGCTGGACACTATATTAATATGATTCCTTGTCTGTATAAGAGTCTGTCTGGGGTATGTTCTCTTACATATTTCTTCCGCCAAGCGGCAGTACATGAGCTGCTGTGTTCCGATCTTAGGCCAATAAAATAATTAAAAAGTGTAAGGCATTTTCTCTTATCCCTCTGAGGTGACATGGCTTTCTTTGTTTGTATTTGGTTGCACGTATGTACGTGGTAGTGCCATACTGCAGATATATTCAACCGGGGAAGAACCATGCTCTCACAGAATACCAGCTTAAAATAGCAGCTTAATACTGCTGTTGTTCGTATGGTGTGTGTAAAGAAGCCGAGACCCATTTTACTGGATACAAGGCATTCTATCTTATTCCCCAGTGGCGAGGTTCGATTCTTAATCGAGGTAAATGTAGATGACTATGGGGCCATAGCGTACATTTACCGTCAGTTAGTGAGAGCTAGACCCGTGTCAATCGTGAATGATTTGTCGTTTCAACCGAGAAACTTAAAAGTATTGATGATTCATTCTTCTGTTTTGAATGTTCCGGTTCGACCAATCACTAACAATTGACAGAACCTTTTGAACTCGTGATTGGTGTAAATAGTGTATTACACCCATTTTCAAAAAGTGTTTTAAATGGATCCTAGAGTGATAATGAATCACTATAATTTTTATATAAATTTTATAAAACCGAATAGTGCCATGAAAATTACTTATAATCCATCGTTTTAAATTTACGCGTGAAAACGCTAGACGCCATGCTGTTCAATACTTGACGCCACTGCCCTAGAATTTTGCCGATTTTGAAAAAAAAAATAAGATACTAGATAATGTTGTAGTTATCATCTTTATCACTGGCGTGTTGAGCCTGAATGCAAAAATACGTGCATAAGAACGTATACACAACAAGTTTTTATTACAACATAAGAAGTATGCAAATTTTAAGCAAGCCGATGAGCGTGCTTTTTTTTGAGCACGACTGTCAGTACCATTATGGATTCAAGTGCCAACTGATTTAAATATGAGAAATGTTAAAATGAAATGTAGTTAAAACTGGCAAAAAGATACCCGAATACATTGTCCACAAAAACTAGACTATAATTCTGTGAAGATCATTTGATGGCAGTGTGACTTCTATTGAAATATCATTTATACCAAAGAGATTTAAATATATTCTATAGAGCGGACATTGAAAACATTTGCATACAAAAACTTTCAACTCGCGCGTGTGTGACGCCCTCTAGCTAAACATAGCAAAACTACTCTGATTATTTATTAGGATAACATTTCAGCTATTTCCTAATAGGATATGCTAATAAGTTCTTTATTCTTTATTGGTATAGTAACATTTACTGTTTCACCTCCTTAAAAATAGTAGATGATTAAATCGGCATCTTGAATAATATTTCTATCGATAGCACCAATCCGTAAACATTATCAATTACTAATTAATTTGGTAATAAATAGTATTACTGATAACAGAGGGCGCTTATTACAGTGATGATAAATGTTCTAAAATAATCCAACAGAAATAATAGAATTTAAAAATTACGTACATAAATATATTATTTTTCATTAATTTAATTTATTTATTGGGTAAATATGTCATTATACTTGCGATAATAAACCGAAATCACATTCAGTTTTTGCTCCATATCAGGACTTACAATAATGCACAATCGGGAATATTTCTTTAAAAAATATTTTTTTAGGAAACTAATGCATTGACTATGTCAGTAGACTAAATAACATAAATGATGACCATTTTGTTGATGATATCCGATCTATTGCTACTATTACTTGAATGTCTTTGGTTTACACAAAACAAAAAACCATGAGGCTATAGGTATTGCAAGTCAAATTTTGTAATAGATTACGTTATATTAGATATTATAACTAACGATTGCTAATGATTGTAATCATAGATAAACATAACTATGTACTATCAAAATACACTGACCTGGTATTATGTTAATATAAACAAAAGTTGGTTATAGGTACTTACATTGATGTGAGTTTTAAATGTAGTGGTTCAAACGAACGAATCATTCACGATTGACACATGTCTATTACAATACTTCTACCACGTGTGAACTGCACACATGTTTTTATTAATTTATGCGTTAGACCGGTGTAGCACCACGCTCTCACAGAATACCAGCGTTAAATAGCAGCTCCATGCTGCCGTGTTTCGTATGGAGTGTAGAGAACCGGAGATCTTTTTATTGGAAACGAGGCATTCCATCTTAGTCCTCAGGGGTGACAACGCATCTTTTTTTATATAGAGTAGGATGACAAACAAGCACACAGCCCACCTGATGGTAAGTGGTTGCTGTGGCCCATAGACATCTACATCTATCCTCGATTACGAATCAAAATGCAGATGCGTTGTCATCCGTGAGGACTAAGATAGAATGCCTCGTTTCCAGTAAAAAGGGTCTCCGGTTCTCTACACTTACCATACGAAACACAGCAGCATTAAGCTGCTATTTGACGCTGGTATTCTGTGAGAGCGTGGTCGTTCCCCGATCGAGCCGACCTATTCGTGCTCCAACTATACTACTAATTTAACTGCAGCATGGCTCTACCACGTAAGAGTATCTATATTTGTGTATCTGCATTTCGATTTCTAATTGAAGATAAATGCGTCCATGGGCCACAGCATCTACTTACCATAGGGTGCACTGTGTGCTTGTTTCTCACACTAATTCTGTAAAAAAAATCATTTGTAGTTTTGGAGTATTTGATTTTCGCGGTTTGTCTGACGATTTGTTATATAGTACGATGCATTATCTATTACCAAAACGCTGTTGATAGGTATGTTCCGGATCAGTTGTTGACGAAGCCGTCAATCTCCGTCAGAACCCAAACATTTGTGCGCGTCAGGGACGTAATCTTTTTCGTTACCAGCATGCACAATGATTATACGTTTGTCTTTGGAAACCGATTGCTTTATACCGTTCTTTTTGATATTCGTCCATCTCGGTATCATTTATC